>NW_019167982.1:14040339-14321143 GCF_002303985.1 Durio zibethinus | reverse complement strand
TTTAAGTAGGGACCTTATAAGAAATAATGAGCACATTTTAAAATTCATCAGCTTCCTACTCCTGATTCATTTTTCCTCACAAGAGCAAAATACTAAAAGCAGAACAAAAAGTTAGAGAACATTAAGCAGGAGCTGCACCTAAGGAGCCAACATCCTGAACAAACTCCCACCAATAGCGAGGAACTTGGATCTAAAAAGAAGGTGAAGTAATGAAATGCCTTTCCAAGCTAATAAGGCTAAGTTTTACATTGAGGTTGCGTTATAAAATTGTAGTTTGGACCTCAACCAAAATGCCAAAAGAATTAGGTTTTAGCCCAAATTGAGGTTGTTCTAAAATAGTAGTCTTTTTTCATCTTGTTTCTGCAAACCACAATTTTTTTAAACCATCATTTGGTGACCCAACGACAATGGTCAGCTTTGAAGTCAATTCGCCTACAAGTCTTGAGAGAAAGCAAAAGTAGCAGCAGATAATCACATTTCTCAGGCCTGTTAAGAGTTGTTGTTTTCACAAATATTGTGGATCATGAAAACAGCCAACCACCTCTGCCTCTAACCTTCCAGCACCACCACAATCACAATTCACAATCAAGAAGTGAAATCATGTCGATGCGGTTGGCTCTAGCCCCCTAGCAGCACGAAAGCAGTCACCGGCTATATGACAAAACAATCAATGGAGAAGCAAGAGACGTGTACTACTCTTATTTCTTAACGAAGCATCAAGCAGCAAATAAAAATCGTGCAAAATGTAAATTTTGAACCAGTAACAAATATAACAAAGCAAATTGAAAATTGAAAATTGAAAAGGAGGGTCAAACCTAGAACGTCGATTAACAAAAACCCAGAAAGAAATAGAAATAAAGACTTTCAAAAACGAAAATGGAAGTAAATAAAGGAAGATGGGAAATCCTACTATTGGGGCCGCCAAGTTGAGTGACGGCATCGACGAAACGATCGTGGAGGTCAGCAGTCCAACGGAGACGAGGCTTGGGATCAGAAGTCAAGACAAGGCAAGGCTCTCCTAGACCTGCTTTGTGATTGAGATTATTAAGCATTTCTTCCTGATGATGAAGATGGGCTTGGATAAACAACTTTGCCTCCCGCACTCCACTGACGAGTGTAAGTAGTAAGAGGAAAAGGAAAACAAAGGAATTGAAGCAAATGGCTGAAAACAAGACTCAGCGCTGGCTGATGCTCCCACGCACTTCACAATTTATGCATTTTCAACTTTCTACGTGTGTTTTTTTTTTTTTTTTGATAATTTTTTTATGTAGTTATTAGCTTCCCACTTTCAATGGGTCATTCAATTTTACTTTGTTTTTCCTTTTTCTTTTTTTAATAACTGCACTAATCCTACATTAATATTCAACACGTCTAAATTTCCATTTTTAGGCATTTATTAAATGCATTTTATGAAATTAAATTTCATACTGTGTACGGAAAATAATAAATAATCTATCATTCAAAAAAGTGAAAAAAAAATTGAGTTGTAACCTAAAATTTACGGAATGACTTTATTATTAGTAATTTTTTTTTGAATAAATTGCATAAAAGAAACTTTAAAAAGATATAAAATTTCACATAAATCAATGTTTTAATAACTTGATAAAAATTGAATCGGTGAAAGTTTGGACAGCCTATTCTTGTTGAGCATTTAATGTTATTAAAAACTATAAAGTTTGCCCACACTTCGTTGTGGGACAAAATTTTTTATTTAAATAGTTTATTTTTTTATATATTTTGATTGATATAATTAATTAAAATTTTAAGAGTTTACTTTAACAAAATAAAATATAATATAAAAGATGAAATTAGTACTTAAACAAAAAATTTAGATTCATTTTTACCTTAAAAAACCTTAATGTAATTCTCAAGGATGGATTCAAGATTTATGTTAAGTGGAGCAACTAATATAGATAATATTAAATATATAAATATATAAATATAAATTAACTCAAGTGCATAAAAGATGAAATTAGTACTTAAACAAAAAATTTAGATTCATTTTTACCTTAAAAAACCTTAATGTAATTCTCAAGGATGGATTTAAGATTTATGTTAAGTGGAGCAACTAATATAGATAATATTAAATATATAAATATATAAATATAAATTAACTCAAGTGCATAAAAAATTATTTTGTTTATATACAAAGATAACATATTATAATTATTTTTTATGAATTTTTCAGTGCGAAAATAAAATTTTCAAATGTTATATCTTTCATTGAGATGATAGTCTAAAATATTTTTTCATAATTTTAGATCCAATAAAAATTATTTATATGTAATTAAATATGAACTTATTTTGTAAAATATTAGGCTTCACTATTTATATTTCGGATTATTCTTTGAAAATTGACTTTCTCTTAATAAAATATTTTTTTCACAACTAATTAAATTAGATCATTTAGTTTATATAATTTCTAAGAAATAAGAAGATAATGTTGTAGTTTATATTAGATATTGAAATGTTATTATGCAAACAAAATCAATTTGTTTATTTTATTATGTATTTTGAATTTTAATTAAATAATAAATTTTATAAATAAAAAATAATTTCATAAAAATTAAATTATTTCATTGATCAACTTAAGAAAGTATGATATTCTTTGATCTTAATCCATTTATAATATAAATATAAATATAAATAAATAATAAATTAAGCCCCAAATCAAATTATTTTACCAATATAAAAAATTTAAATATTAAACAAATATTCAATCATATAAACAAATGATAATAAATACAAAAAAAATCCAAAAAAAAGTTACTACTTAAATATATTGATGAAAGAAAAAAAAATGTTCACTCCTTAATTTGTATATTTGGTTTATTGGCTTTTCTTTGTCTTCTTATTATTTATCTACTTCTATTCTATATATACTGTAATTTTTATTGGTTTAATCAAAGAGAAAAATTATAGTTGAAGTAGAAAGATCACTTTTTATGTGATTTTTATTGTTTTTTAAATGAAATGATGGTCCTTAAATAAAAAAATTATTTATAAATGTTTATTTTATTTATATTTATACATGTGACCTATTATTTTTGTAAAATAAATCATTTATATTACAATTTTAATTTTATTTTTTCAAACATTTATAAAAATATCATATATATTTTATATATTTTTTTTATTTTTAGCGGGAACAAATTACAAAAGAATTAAATTTTTTTAAAAACTATCATAATAACTTTTAAGGGATAGTACTAAGTGAGGGCAGCTGCTCCCACTGCTCCCATTGTAGATTCGTCCCTGGTATCAATCATTGAAAGAAAATCTGCGTACAAAATAATCAGTACATACAAAGTGACAAAAATTGAAAAAGTATTCCAAACTTCTACAGGTATTTTTGTATCCTTTACATCATTGCCAAAAATTCCAATGCCCTTACTCTTGGGGAATTTCCCTACAAAAACGAAGCAAATAAAATATTATGTATTTTCGAGATGCTAAAATGGAAACTTCATGGTTTTACTTGTTTAGCATTCGCTTATTTCAACTCAAATCAATTCATTTCCCCATTGTGTGTGGACCAAATTAATCAAATGACTATCAACCAGCTTCATAATTTAAATACTCTATAACGCTGATGCTCTTTATCAGAGTCCAGTTTTCACCAGTCCCAAAAAAAAGTTGATGGAAACGTCAACTGAAATAGAAAAATAATCATTTAAAACTTAAAAGAATGCATAAAACATCTCCACGGGTAAAAGAATTACCACATTTAAACTATGTTTCTTTCACTACTTTCTACGGGAAGATAATGCATTTATTGAGAGTGTGGAAAACACAACAACATTGTGTAATGAATGGAGAATAATGCAAGCTACAATTGATTGACATGAAACACAGGAATAGACGTAGCACCCTTTCTTTGTCATTCAAAATAGTGAAGGCAATTTCGAACATGACACTTACAATATGAAATGGTACATTATCTTTTCCCATGAGCTGAAACAGCTCTACATTTTTAGGATTTTTCCACCATTTCTCCCAATCTAGAGTGTAGTATAAAGTAATTGAGACATATCCAACAGGTGCATCAAACCAGACATAGAAAACCTAATAACACAAGTTTTTTAATGTAGACTGTAAGCTCCAAACATATTTTTAATAACAAAATGCACTAAAAGCACCATCTTTTATTGAGACTTCATATTACCTTGTCCTTGAAATTCTCATGTGGCTTAGGAACCCCCATTCAAATCTCTACTAATACGTCATGTTTTAAGTCCTTCAGTGAGCCACGCCCGTGTTACATTAATAGCATTTTGGCTCCAAGAACCAACAACTAACATTTTCTTGATATACTTCATTGGACAACTCTGCAAGTGTATATATAGTATAAGTAATAATAGTGATAAAAAATCAAGATGTCGATCACACGAAAATTAAGTAAAACTTTTTAAATTAAGTATCGATTATCATCTTATTCTTATAAAATTGATTTAATCAAAGAATATCCATGAGAAAATAAAAAATTAACTAAGATAAAAAAAATAATATGCCAAATAAAAAAAATCAATTGAAATTCTACTAAAAAATACAAGTAATCAATTAAAATCAAATAAAAAAATCAAGACATGAAAAACAATAAATAAAATATAAATAAAAATCATAACTAATCCGAAAATACAAAAATAAGAAATAGCTAAAATAAAATACGTAATTAAAAGTCATCATCAAATGAATGAACAAAAGTGACGTAATCATGAAACAGAAACTATTGGATTGTGCGCCTATGTATGAACATTGAAGGATAATGGAGTTTTGCAAAATGTGAACAAATCTAACATATAAAGCTTCTTGAACATGAACTAAAATCTAAGCAACCACTAACAACCTTTATGAAAAAAACATGCATTAAAAAATGAGGAATGAGCAGAATATAAATGAAACAACAATCTGTAATCATTAAAATGTAAAACGGCAAAGCAGAAACAAATGAAGACTGGAACTAACGTCTATGGGTTAAACATGCAAACTAGAAACATCCAAAGCTTACATGCATGCAACGCTTGCCTCCTAAACATGAAATGGATTTGAACACTCTCTGAACAACCTCTATGAAACATGGTCTAAAGAATAATTCATGAACAGAATGTAAAATAAAAGAAAAGTCAACCAACAGATGCAGCAAACAAAAACAGTAATAAAAAACAGAAGCTGTAAATGAATTTTTGATGGCATGGTTTGGACTTCTAATGGCACAGCTAAAGCTACTCCTAATTTGGAATTTGAATGAGAAAGTAAAGGTCTATATAAGGACTAAAATTTCAGTAGAAAACTTAGCAGGAAAACTAGCAAACAATAAGAAAACACTTGAATCTGGCAGGGCATTGTAAACACATAAAATTGCAACAAAAATTTCAATCTACTACCGTATACTGAAAATGAACTTTAGTGGGGCTAAGAGCATATTCATCAACAAGTATTCTACAAGATTCAACAGAAAAATTACAGAAAGTAATAAGAAAACAAGATCAACAAACTCAACTTTGAAGCAAGTGCAGAATCTGTAAAAATAGAACATCATTAAAGAAAATTAACCAAACAGCAATGAAAAACATGAAATAAATTGCACAAAATTAAATTAAGCAAGGTCACAAGTAGAAACAAAGATCTAAAGAAGAAAAGGATACAAACAAAATGCCAAAATGGAGAGAAGACCATGCCAAACTAGTTGTACAAAACGGAAACTACATTGTCACTTGCATCCAGCTAGAACTTCCAAGCTTGATCTGGATCCTTTGGTGCGAGTTTGAAGCTGAACTATTACTATGTTGTAGCTAAGTGAATTAGAAAACTACGAAAAAATTTTGAGCAAAAACAATGAACAATTGATGGAGATATCATCTAAAAACCACAGGTATGTCAGAATTGGCAGTTTCAAAAAATAGATTTGTGTATCAATGCGAAATCAATAGATTTGAGCTAGAAAACGAATTCAAATATAAATTTTATTGAATGATTCTAAAAGAGCACTGAAAAACACTTGAGAAATTGTAAAATTACTATGAAATTCAAAGAAAAAATGCTGGAAAATAATGTTTGGCAACTAAGAAAATGTAAAGTGCAGAAAAAAAATAAGTGCAGGAAAGTAAAGGAAAAAAAAATCCTAAAACTAACTCTCTTTGATGGCTGGACCTCACCCCCTTTTTATAGGTAGAGGGGAAGAGCTTAAGGTCCTAAAAGAATTCTAGAAAGATCTTCAGTTGGCTGGATGCTTAGAGCCTTCTCCTTCTTTTGCGTTTCGTGGCTGGTGTGCTGATGCTATGTTGTTTGGCTGCCCATATCTCCAACAGGTTTGGAAGCTGACTTCACTTGTATTTGATGAGTCACAAAGTCAAAATAAAGACCAATCACAGCCCTCTTAGGATCCACATCTGCCACTCTTCTTGGTGCACTTGAACTGGCTTGTACGCCTAACAACTTTGGTGCTCCTCCCATGCACCATGCACCATGCACCATGCACGTCCAAATATCCATATGTCTTTCATATATATATATATATATAGAAAAAATTTCAAATATTTTATGAATATTTTTAACCTATAATTCATTAAAAAAACTATGAAAATAATACTAAAAAATTATTCAAGAAAAATCAAGAAAACTCTCTAAGTGTTAATTTTGCCTAATGACACTAGTTTAGGCCAATTGTACAAATTGTATCTACATTGACCAAAATTTCTCAATTTCATAATTTGTACCTACACATGAGAATAATGTGTATTTAGGATTAATTTTGCCAAAAATCCTAAGGAACAAGTTAAAATATATTAAAAATTGCACTAAAAATGAGCAAGAAAATACTAAAATTTTAGTGGAAACAAACCCCCAAACTTAAGTTTTTGTTTGTCTTCAAGCAAAACAAGATTGAGCAAGAACCATACTATACTCTCAATGCTTCATTCAACATGAATGTCTTATGGATTGATACATGGCTATAACTAAAGTAAAATTAAGAACAAGTGCTAATATACAAGAATCTACCTACGCTAAGATTATTCCTAACAATGGTTCCACAAACAAGAAAAACCTCTCACATATACTTGCATGAAATCTAATAATGTTATGCAAAACATGAAACTCTAATAACAAGGATCAATAAAGTATGCTCATGTTCCATAAGTTTGCTTATCATTTCTCTCTCCTTTAATGTAAATAAACACATGACCAAGAATCATTTAGGACTTTTTTAAGCTTGTAATATAAGGCTAAGGTCAAAGTATGATAAATGTCATTTAGACTCAAGTACCCTAACAATGCATCACATATCAATGATCATTCATTATTGAGCTCTCAAGGTAAAAAAGATAAGCTTGAATAAAGATCATCCTCCCAAACTTTTATTATGTCCATTTTTCTTTCTTTTCTTATTTTCTTTGCTTTTTCACCACTTTATTGCTTTTTTTTTCTTCTTCTTTTTTTTCCAAGCTAGCACGACTTTTATTTTTCTTTTTTCTTTTTCAAAATCTTTTTTCAATTTCTCATTCTTTTCCAAGCTCCACCCTTCCTTCCTAATAATGCATAGCTCATAAAATGGTGCATGAATGTCCTAATGCATATAGGGTAAGGAACCAAAAATATAGGAAATATCAAAATAAGGCTATAGGCTTGTAATGTGGTTTCAAAACAAAGAAAAAGATATCATAAGGCTCAAATGGGGTGACTATGAAAATATTATATCAAGGATGCTTCGAAAGGCTCAAATGATCTAAAGATGGCCTATATCATTTCCTAATCATATATCCTCTAATATTTCCCCTTGAGAGATGATCAAAATAAATTCTAGAATCATGAAACAAAACTCTAAAGACCAATACAAAAATAATCTCATACTCATATAATCAATACTAGATAAAAAATGCAATTACATGTTCAAAAGCATCACTCACAAATGAATACCATATTCAAGAATTCACTAAACCTAAGTATCATCTCATATTTCATACATATTCAATCTTTTCCTAAAGCTGTATTCATTATCAATCACTACCTATCATTGACTTTATGAAGAACTTATCAAAGAAAGCATAATAATGATTTAAGCTACTACATGTTAAGTTCAGTTTCAAGGCAAAAAATCAAGGAAAATTCAAAAAAAATTTTAAATTTTGAGCAATTTTTCCATACTCCTAAACTTAAACAACACATTATCCTCAATGTGTAAGTATCAATAAATAAAGCACAAAAGAGAGGAATAAGGAAACTTTCTTATCATCATAGAGGTTGGTGGCTGAATCTTCCTCTAACTTTGGCCAAAACTAGTATATCCATATCAAGCGCTCATTCAACCTACAAAATAAAGAATCAACTACATAAAAAAATGATCAATACACATAAAGAAAATACAAGCAAAATATAAAAATCACAAAATAAGCAAATGAACAAAATATGAAATGTAAATCTTGGGTTGTCTCCCAAAAAACGCTTTATTTAAAGTTAAAAGCTAAACTATCATAACAACCTCACACTATATATTCATAGTGATCACTTCACACTTAATTCCTAAATCCAACCATTTCAAAACTTCTCTCTTTACCATCTTATCACAAAAATGGTCTAATGGTGGATCATATGAGAAAATAAGAGTAGTAGTAAACTTTTCAAGAAAACCCTTAACCTCACACCTAGAAGGACTAAGGTAAATGGGTTTTGGTTTTGGCAACCAATCAAACAGTCTATCATTAATATGAAGCATATCATATCCTTCTTGCATCATATCCGCATCCTCCTTCCTAGGACTATGATAGGTATGATTAAATTGAAAGTGTTCAAAGATCAGTAAATCAACTAACAATGATGTCCCATCAATAACAACTAGACTATCACTCTCAAATTTCATAAGATTTGATAAGCATCGTAAAAAAAAAATGTCTCATAGTCTGATGAATCTAGATCTGAAGGTCTAATTATTTTAGGGAGAGTAATGGGATCAACTACAAGCTCGACATTAGTAGGTGGTGCAAATTGAAAAGTAGAGGCTATCAATATCCCACAATCATCTTCACTCAAATCCATGTCTTCTACTTTATTGATTGCAAGAGAGTTTTCAAAATACGAAACAAGGTGCTCTAGTGTAAAATGTCATGAATCACATTACTAAATACCTCTACCTTTGAGCACTTATCAAAGTCATCAAGGAATGGTAAAACCTTAAAAACATGAAAAGTGATATTCTGATCCTGAACTTGTATGGTTAATTCCCTTTTTGTACATCAATCAAAACTTTAGTAGTGGCTAAAAAAGGTTTCTATAAAATAATCAGGATCTCACAATCCACCTTCATCTTTAGAACCATAAAATCAGTAGGAAAAATGAATTTCTCTACCCTAACCAAGACATTCTTCACAATCTTTCTAGGTTATTTCAGTGACTTGTTGGACAACTGCAGAGTAATTAAGGTGAGTTTAGCATTTCCTATGCCTAATCTTTGAAAAATAGACCAAGGTATTAGGTTAATACTAGCACCTAAGTCATACAAGGCTCTAGCAAATGACATATTACCTATAGTATATGGAATGTGAAAGCTATCAGAAGCTTTAAGTTTTGTAAGTAGTCATCTCTGAATTACAAATGTGCATTCACTGATGAGAGTAATTATCTCATAATCCTTCAATCTTTTTTTTTAGAGATAATGTCCTTCATGAATTTTACATATGTATCTGAAAATGGGATATTAAGTGTACCTTCTTAAAACTTTCAAGACATTTAGAGAATTGTTTCTCTTAAGAAAAGAAATGTAAGGCCTAGATGGCTCAACTCTTAGAGGAATAGGCTTAAATGAATTTGGTAAAGCACTATGTGATGGTGTTTATGGTAACCGAGTAAGAATAAATACTGCACCCTTATCCTTCTTTGCTTTCTCTATCATGAACTAGGTTTCTATCAAGCTCATCATTTTCAGACTCCTTATTTACCACATTCTGAAAACTTATTAGGCCCTGGCCACTAGCTAATTGCCTTTTATTCCTAAATGTGATTGCCTTGTAGTGCTCTTTCCCTTTCCTCTTAAGGTTGACCTCTATGTTACTAGATCAAGTGCCCTAGATTAGGTACTAAAAGGGGTTGCTAATTGACCAATTTGGGTTTTTAAACTCTTTATAAATGTGGATTGATTTTGAAACATTGTGTTTTGGTTTTGTATAAATGAGGTTTAGGCTTTAATAAAAGAACCTAAAAGATCCTCAATCGAGGTCTTATTCTCTAGGGGTGACAAAGATGGATATATAAGTATGTAATGTTATGAAGGCTGCTAGTGCTGAAAAAGTGACTGCTCAAAATCTGGTGGGTAAAGTGGTCTAGTGTATTAAGGCTATTGTGGTACCTAAATAAACTAGATAGAAATAGTTTATTCCTCTAACCTAGGTCATATGTGGGAACATAAGGGTTGTTGGGTGGCCTAGGGGTTTGTCTCAACTAATGGATACTTTCTAGGTGGGTGCTTCGACATAACTCCCCTAAATGTCCTACCTCACATACATACACATAGCTAAGGAACTATAAGTATGAATAAACTTAGAATGACTATGACTCAGCTTTAAAGGTGTAACTTGACAATGTAAAGACTAAAAATTTGGCTAGAAAATCTACCTTAGTACTAAGTGTTGCACGCTCACTAACCTTGTACACCCCTAAAACTCTTATCGGATACTATTTCTCATTAGACTTTTGATAATTATTAGTCGTCATATCCTCAATAAGCTCATAAGCTATGTCAAAAGTCTTACTCATCAAAGTACCTCCTAATGCAGTATCTAAAAGTATCCTAGTATTAAACACTAACCCATTATAAAATATCTGGATCTCCAACCATTTCAGTAGTCTATGGTGTGGACACCATCTTAAAAGCTCCTTATATCTCCTCAAACCTCATACAAGGTTTTGGAGTCATGCTAGACAAATGTAGTGACCACATTCTAAAGCTTGGCCACCTTGGTCGAAGGAAAAAAATTTAGCCAAGAACTTCTGCACTAAATCACCTAAAGTGGTGATGAAATCTGGTGGCATCAAGGCTAACCAACTCTTGGCTCTATCTTTAACGAAAAATGGAAATAACCTTAGCTTAATGGCATCCTTAGTAACACCATTCTATTTAAACGTATCACAAATCTTTAAAAAATCCCAAAGATGAGTATTAGGATCCTTACTCGAATGACCACTAAATTGGATAATCTTTAAGAGCTCTATGTCTTGCTCGACCAAGGTGATGGTAGGATTGATTTGTCTCTCCTTTTTAATCCTCCTATGGGTAGTTTCAAGTTCAAGATTTAAAAAGATCAACTCATGATTCCTAATTGAGTGCATACATGGGCCATAAGAACACTATATCTAAAGATCAACCTATAAATGAAAACCTAAATATATACAGCTAAGGAACAAAAATGATCTACAAAGGAAACTTAGGATATATACATCTAAAACCTAGGCAAACCTAAGCTCTAGCCTAAGGCATGTACACTAAAGAGAACCAATCTATAGAAGAGTATAATAGAGCTGGATATTAACCTAGGACTCTTAAATCTTAATCCTTGACAACAGCGTCAAAAACTTGATTGGACAATTCTGCAAGTGCATAGCCATACAAGTAATAATAGTGATCAAGAGGTCAAGATGTCAATACCATAAGGATTAGTAGAACTTCCTAAGCTAAATATAAGTTATCACCAAGGTTGTTAATATCGTACCGAAAACATTTTAGTTTTTTTAAAAAATATGGCCTATACCGATATCAGTTGTTTCGGTTTATTATTTTAGATTTCTTTTGTTTAATACAAATACATTTATAAACATGCATGAACTTGTACATTATAATATTATTAATAAGCCACAAAATAAATATGCAATATATTCAAATTAAATAAATAAGTTTAAAAACATAAGAAATAATTTCATAAATTTTTAATGATATCTTTAAACACTTAATTTGATCATATGATATTTAAATAAGTATTTTTTTATATACATATTAAGATAAAAATAAAAAATGAAAAAAAAATTAATCAAAGCTTTATGATTGTTAAACTTTATAAAAGGAGTATAATTGTTTTCTTGGAAAAACTGAAATACTTATAAACTTTGGTTTGAAAAAATAAAATATAAAATTATAAACTTTGGTTTGAAAAAATAAAGTATAAAAAAGTTAAAATAAAAAATAAAGAAACTTAACTTTTAAGGATTATTTTGTCAATTAATTCTATTTTATTAGGTTGAAAATAGTTAAATAACAAAGGATAAGTTAAAATTTATAAAATATATTTCACATTCATGTACCGGCCGAAACATGCTATTCTATCGAAATTTACCGAAACAAGCCGAAACTAACGAAAACAATCGATATTACCCGATACCAAATCTGATATGAAAAATTATCCTTAAGGGTACCATATTTTGGTATAACTAGAAAGTTTTGACCAATACAACCGGTATCGAAACAAAATTATCAACTATGGTTGTCACTCTACTTTTACTAAAGTTGGTTCAATCAAAAAATATCCATGAGAAAATGAAAACTTATCTAAGGCAAAAAAAAAATGCCAAATAACAAAAATCAATTGAAATTCTACTAAAAAATACAAGTAATCAACTAAAACCAAGTGAAAAAAAATCAAGACATGAAAAGCAATGAACAATATACAAATGAAAAATCATAACTAATCCTAAAATACATAAATAAGTAATAGCTAAAACTAAAATGTATGATTGACAATCAACATGAAATGAATAAACAAAAGTGATATGATCATGAAACAAAAACTACTGGATTGTGCACCTACTCATGAACATTGAAGGATAATAGGGTTTTGCAAAATGTAAACTAATCTAACATATAAAGTTTCTTGAACATGAACTAAATTCTAAACAACTACTAACAACCTTTATGAAAAAAAACATGCATTAAAAAATTGAGAAATGATCAAAATATAAAAGAAACAGCAATTTGGAATCATTAAAAGATAAAATGGTAAAGCAGAAACAAATGAAGACTGTTTCTAATGCCTATAGATTAAACATACAAACTAGAAACAAACAAAGCTAACATGCATGCAACGCTTGCCTTCTAAACATGAAATGGATTTGAACACTCATTGAACAACCTTTATGAAACATGGTCTAAAGAATAATTCATGAACAAAATGTAAAATAAAAGAAAGTCAACCAACAGATGCAATAAACAAAAATAGTAAGAAACAACATAAGCTATAAATGAATTTTTAATGGGATGGTTTGGACTTCTAATGGCATAGCTAAAACTACCCCTAATATAGAATTTGAATGAGAAAGTAAAGGTTTACATGAGAACTAAAATTGCTACAGAAAACTTAGCAAAAAAAATAGTAAATAGTAAGAAAACACTTTAACCAAATCTGTCAGTGCATTGTAAACACATAAAATTGCAACAAAAAGTTTCAATCTACTATTGTATATTGAAAATGAACTTTAGTGGAGCTAAGAACATATTCAACAAGAATTCTACAAGATTCAATAGAAAAATTATGAAAATTAACAAGAAAAGAAGATCAAACTCAACTTCAAAGCAAGTGCAAAATCTATAAAAATAGAACAACATTAAAGAAAATTAACCAAACAACAATGAAAACCATGAAATAAATTGCATAAAATTAAACTAAGCAATGTAACAAGTAGAAAAAAAATCTAGGAAAGAAAAAAATGCAAACAAATCACCAAAGTGGAGAGAAGTCTATGCCAAACTAGTTGCTTAAAACTGGAACTGCACTATCACTTACATCTTACTGAAACTTCAAAGCTTGATCTAGATGTTGTGGTGCAAGTTTGAAATTGAATTTACTTTGTTGTAGCTAAGTGAATTAGGAAACTATGAAAAAAAGTTGAGCAAAAACAATGAAGATTTGATAGAGATATTATCCAAAAACCGCATATATGTCAGAACTAGTAGATTTCAAAATAGATTTGAGTATCAACGAGAAATCAATGGATTTGAGTTAGAAAACAAATTCAAATGTAAATTTTATTGAAAGACTCTAAAAGAGCACTTGAAGAGACTTGAGAAATTATAAAATTGCAATGAATTTCAAAGGAAAAATGCTTAAAATTAATGTTTGGTAACTAAGAAAATGTAAAGTGTAGGAAAGTAAAGGAAAAAATTTTAAATCCTAAAACTAACTCTCCTTAATGGCTAGCCTTCAACCCCTATTTATAGGTAAAAGGGAGGAGCTTAAGGTTCTAAAAGAATTCTAGAAAGATCTCCAGTTGATTGGGTGCTTAAAGCCTTCTCCTTCTCTTATGTTTCGTGCCTGGTGCATTAATGCTTTGTTGTTTGGCTTCTCACATCTTCAATTGGTTTGCTAGTTGACTTCACTTGTAGTTGATGAGGCACAAAGTCAAAATAAAGACCAATCATAGCCCTCTTAGGTGCCACATCAACCACTCTTCTTAGTGCACTTGAACTAGCTTGTACACCTAACAACTTTGGTGTTCCTCTCATACACCATTCACATCCAAGCATTATTGTGTCTTTTATTTATATATATATATTTTTTGCAAAAATTTCAAACATATCATGAATATTTTTATCCTACAATTCACTAAAAAAATTATGAAAATAATACTAAAAAATTATTCAAAAAAATAAAAAAATAAAAAAAAACTCTTTAAATGTCAATTTTGCATATTGACACTAGTTTAAGCCACTTGTATAAATCGCACCAAAAATTCTTGCAAATTGTATCCAAATTGACCAAAATTTCTCAATTTCATAATTTTTACCTACACATGAAAATAATGTGTATTTAGGTGTAATTTTGCCAAAAATCCTAAGGAACAAGCCAAAATATTTGAAAAATTGTACTAAAAAATGAGCATAAAAATACTAAAATTTTAATACAACCAGTACTCAACTAATTTATCCTTTAGCAAAAGAAGCTTGAGAAATAAATGCCTTGTGTCACAAACACATGAAGTGTTTTGGCAAGCTTGTAATTAAAGCTCAAATGTCAACCTCATTAGTTGCAATAATTTTCATTTTTCACAATTTTCTTATCAAACTTCATCGTTAAAGGAAAAGAAAAAAAAAGGATGCAATACAGTAGCATTTAAATTTGATATTTCATTCACTAACCTCATCAAACAACAATCAATGACTATTAAAAATAAGAAAAGATAGACATTGTCAATGAGTAGAGATGTTGCCTTGGTTCAAGTTTTAGCATGGCTAATAAGGAGAATGTAAGTTTTAGCATAGCTTATATATAAAATCAAGTAAAGATTGACATTTAGAACACAATTTAAATAGTCAGTAATTGCTTATTTGGCAAAATTAAACTGGAGATCCTAATAACTATTAATTGATAAATATACCAGATAAATCATTCATAAAAAATTTTTAAAAAAGAAATACCCCTTAATCCATAGGCAAGTGAAGTTAATGAAACTATTTTCCATTCCTAAGAACCTTTTAATACTCTATGAAATAGAATTATTTAGACTTTTTTAGTGCTTAATTGAGTTAATTTTGCTTAGTTCTTTGCTAAATAAGGCTTATTTTACTCTTAATGTGCTTTATTTGCTATTTTATAGAAAATCCTAAAGGAAAAATGGAATCTTGGTGAATCTCAAAGAATCTTGGAGTTTCTTGATCAATCTTGGATTGTTTTTGATGTGTTCTTGTTGATTCTTAAAAATCTTGAAATTGGATCAATGAATTTTTACAAGATTTGCTTTGCCAAACCTATTGGAGTTAGAATTGATGAATCTTGTTAAAAATTCAAAATTTTCATGCAAGAATTATGTAAGGGATGTTTGGCTATGATTAGGGACAGATTTGTAATTTCAAGTTAAATGCAAGTCTATGGTGTTTTATGTAGGAGCGCATGCATGGGATTACTAATGGATGACATGGCATCAAGTTTTTTATCTTTGGCCAAAAGAGATGATTTGATGGCTTATGTGGCATGTTGACTTGGAAGTTTTGTTTATATTTGAAAAAGTCCAAATCACCCTTAGTAATCCTTGCTCAAGAAGGTTTTTCTATTTTGAGTTAGAAATCTTATATTAACTTGGAATCCTACCTTGACTAGGAGAGTACTTAAAGTTTATTTTCCTAAACTTGACTAAGAAATCCTAATTTGAATGGATATTCCTACCAAGGGTAGGATTTGCATGAAAATAAAATAGCATTATAAAAACCGAGCAACATATAGGGAGAACACAACTCATAATTTTACTTCTCTCTTTTCAAGAACTCTTCAACTAAAAGCATAAGTCCAAGATCTAATAAACTAATCTGAGAACAATTGATTTCAAGAAAGGTCTAAGAAGTTCTAAAGCCTAGTCCAATTTGAAGTTCTTATTCAATAAGACTGCCAATGGTTTAAAAGTAATTACAAAGCATTCTTTTCTCTTAAAGAAAGTGCTAACCACCAAGATACCTATCTTTTTAACTTTAGGATTTTTTTATTCTTGTTCTATAAACTACTAGTTTAGGCATTAGGAAAAAGTTTGGGTGATAGCCTATCCACTGCTTTATAAAGTTTTCTTATTTTTTTGTTCTTTTTAATTTAAGGCTTGGGGTGATAGACCAATCATTGTTCTTTTAAGCTTTTTTGCATTTTTTTCTTAAGTTTTCAATTCAATTTAGTTTCTTTTAAGTTAATTTAATTTTTTACAAGTTTAATTTAAGTTTTCAAGCTATTTAAATTTTGTTTTGATTTCATTTAAGTTTTAGCTCTTTAATTTTCTACTTTTGCTATTTACATTAATTTGCTGTTTTAATTAAATTCAAGTTTAGTTCAAGCAATTTAAGGTTAATTTAGTTCTACTTTGGTTTGATTTAAGGTTTCTTAAGTTAAATTTATTTGCACAAGTTATGATTTCAAGTTATTAGATTAGGTTTAATGTTTATGAATGATTTAAGGTTTAATTTGCTTAAGTTCAATTTTGTTAACATGGTTCAAATTTATTTATGTTGTTTATGATTCAAGCATGTTAGATTAGGTTTAATTGGCTATTCTTAAGGTTTCATGAGTTAAATTAAGTTTGTTAAGTTTAATTTTAGTTAATTCACTATCTTTGCATAATAATTCAATTTCTTAAGTTGCTACATTATATTTGATTACTTAAGTAGTTTGATTCATTTATTACATATTAGGTTCAATTTTTTGAATATAATTAGGGTGATATATTTCGGTACTTAGTATTAAATCTATTTACAATCCTTATGGGAAAGATCTTTACTACTTGTACAATCTATGTACTTGAAGTTTCTCAATTAAGTTTTTGGCACTGTTGCTTATTGCACTAAAATTTTAGAATTTTCATGCTCATTTTTATTATAATTTTTCATACATTTTGGCTTGTTCCTTAGGATTAGGACTTTTAGCAAAATTACTCCTAAATACACCTTTATCTCATGTGTAGATACAAATTATGAAATTGAAGAATTTTAGACATTTTTTATACAATTTGGAGGAAATTTTGGTGCAAATTATGTAATTGGCCTAAGCTAGTATCATTGAGGCAAAATTAATATCGAGGAAGTTTTCTTTATTTTTCTTGCATATTTTTTTTAGTATTAATTTCATAGTTTTTGTAGGGTAAGCATATTCATAAAGTATTTGAATTTTATGTAGAAAAAATAAAAATAAAATAAATGAAAGATGTGTGCATGGGTGAAGATGTTTGTAGGGAAGTGCAAGGCTTGAACACTAAACTTGCAAGTTGTCAAAGTTGGGTTAAAGGACACCAAATAGAATGATTGAGCTGGCACTTTGGGAGGCTATTATTAGTCCTTAATTTGACTCCTTAAACCAGCAATTAAACATGAAAGGTAGCTTGTAATCTCTTGAGAAGAACTAGCCAAACAGCAAAGCACCAAGAAAATCGACCAGTGCACTAGGTGTGAGTACTAAGGGAAGAAGAAATCTCTAGAAGCCTAGCTTATTGGAGACCTTTTTGGAATTTTTTAGACCTTAAGCTCTTCCCTCTACCTATAAATAGGGGGTGAGGACCAGCCATTAAGGAAGAGTTAGATTAGGATTTAAATTTTGTTTATTTACTTTCCATCATTTTCTTTCTACACTTTTTATTTTCTTAGTTGCCAAATAGATTTATTTCCAACATTTTCCTTTTGAATTTCATTGCAATATTACCGTTTCTTAACTATTTTTAAGTGAGCTTTCAAAATCTTTCAATAAAATTTACATTTGAATTCATTTTCCAGTTCAAATTTATTGATTTCTCATTGATACTCAAATATGTTTTTGAATCTGCCAATTTTGACCTACCTATGGTTTTCAAATCATAACTCATTTAAATCTTGCTTTTTTTTGCTCAAATTTTTTTTTTCATAGTTTCTAATTCAATTAGCTACAATATATTAAAAATTCAGCTTCTTGCACTATAACATTCTAGATCAAACTTGGAAGATTCTCTAGATGCAGTGATAGCGCATTCCAGTTTTGATCCATCAAGTTTGGTGTGGATTTCTCTCAATTTTGGCAATTTGTTTGAATTCTTTTCTTCCTTAGATCTTTATTTCTGTTTGTTACCTTGTTTAGTTTAATTTTGTGCAATTTATTTCATGCTTTTAGTTACTGTTTGTTTAATTTTATTTAATAAGGTTATGTTTTTCCAGATTCTACACTATTTTTTAATTTGAGTTGTTGAGCTAATTTCTTTGTTGATTCATGTTATTTTCTTATTGATTTAGGTAGTTAACTAATAGATTAAGGTTTCTTTAGCTCTTTTTTGGTTCATTCCTTTTAGGAATTGTAGATCTAATTTTTCTTCCATGAATTGTTAGTTTTTAGCTTTCAAATGCAGTTTTTGTTTTGTACTTTTACTTGTTGATTCTTGTAATTCCTTCTGATTTTGTTCTCCAATTTAGTTTCTCATGTTGTTCCTTCAATGTACAATCAATCTTTAGTTCATATTCAATTGATTTTCATAAATTAATTCCAAATTTTTAGTTTGAAATTCTAGTTTCCAGATTTTGCTATACTTTCAGTTTTCATTTTCTAGCTTAAATTTGTAATTTTCTTTCATTACCTGCATTTCAAATCTGTTTTTACTTTAGGTCTTTAATTGGTTTTGCAATTTAAATTTTGATTATATTCAATTTGATGCAAATTAGCTTTTGTTTTGATTGTTAAACTCACGATTTTCATGATTTTCCTTACAGTTTAGGTTTAGGCTAGTTAATTGAATTTTGTGATTTTAGTTCTTAATGCTCACTTCAAATATGATTTCATTTAGAATAGGTTATTGTATTTTCCCATTTATATTTAGTTTGGTTTATTTCTTTTATATTTTACCTGTTCCATTTTGATGCTTCTTTGGTTTTATTTTTGTATTTAGTTTAACATCATGTTCAATCTTTGATTGAGTCAACTTTAGAAAGGTATGGGGATAAAGGGTACTTAGTCTAGGCATTTCTTTAACTAATCCTTTTGAGGTCGACATCTTGACCATTTGGTCATTATTATTATTTGTGTGGCTTGTGCATTTGCAGATTTTATCTAAATCAAGTTTTTAGCATTGTTGCTGGAGATTAGATGTAAAAAGTCTTAAACTAATATTGTGCTTCACCATGCTCTTCTATAGATTGGTTCACCTTGAGTGTTCTTTTTTTAGACTAGTTACTAACTTGCCTTATTTTTGTTTCCTTAGGTTATTTACCAACTAACTTCATTTGTGTAGGTTTTTGTTTAGGATTTGTTTTTTCTTCACATATGAGATTTCAATACTTATAAGGTAGCCGAACATCATATGGACCATGCTAAACCTTATTATTTTGATGACTACTAGGATCATGGCCAAGTGAGAAAGACCAAGCCAAAAGAGATTCAACCTTTAAAACTTTATTTGAAACTTTGGACTCTTAGAATGTCAAGCAGAGGCCATTAAAGTTAGGTATTATCCAAAGCCTACTTTTGTTAACTTTTCAAACAATATGACAATGGTCAAGTGTATGGTGGAGTTTGCCATAGTGATAGGTGTACTTTTGACCAACAATTCCAATCTTATACAAACACCTACACTAGTCAAACTTAGCAAGGTTGTTTTAAGCACATGTGAACATGTTAGTTCGAGACATTCCCTTAGTTCACCACCTCAGTACACCCTGACTTATCCTACTGAGCATTCACTTTCACAATGCCCTTTACCACCTCAATATTCTGCACCATCACTACAAGTTCTCAAGTGCCACACTATGTTCCACCACAATAATAACATTTTTTTCATCAAAATACCATTCATCTTTACATCACTTTCCATCAACAACATATTCACCATCACCTCTTTCATAAGAAAAGAAACCATCATTAAAGAAATGCTAACTGAATTACTCAAACTTAAGAAATACCAATAAGACCTAGAGGCATATATTAGTAATTCTAGATAATATGGTCATAATGCATATACATTAAATACTTGCCTTTTAGATCCTGTGCTTAGGACCATAAAGTTAACACCTTGTTAAAAGGAGAAGAAGAAGTATAAATTAGGGAATCATTTGAAGAGAAGAGGTCCAAGATGGATTAATGATGATGATGAGCCTATTGTGTTAGTGACACCACATTTTGTAAAAGTTATGAAAGAAGAGATAATGAAGCAGGGGACATACTTATGGCTAGAGAAATTGAAATAATGGATCATTTAAGGGAGTTGAGATAAAATATAGCATTTAAGAAGAAGTTGATATTGATATTCTATTCATGCCATTTCCCAAGTTCTTTAATGATCACTTATATGATTTTGTTGAAATGCATGAAGTGGATAGATGTGTTGATAAGATAAGTTTACTAGATAGATCACTTAAACCCTTAGATACATTTCTTCTTGAATCTAGTATTAAGATTAAGGATAAAAAAAAACTCATTAGGAAAAAACTTACTTGTCTAGTAGTTTTTTCATTCTTTGATCTTATGCCCGAAACTATAAACACCTCATTTTTAGAGCTTCTTTTATATAGAACATGCATGAAAGACTAAATGAATGATACAGATTTTGGAGATAATGGTTTAATTTTTTATAATGATTTGCAAGAAGGTCTTAGCAATGGTTTTGATCAACAAGAAAGTGAACCTCAGAGTATTTCCATACATTTTTCTTTGTGCATTAAAAATCTAGTATATGACGAGCAAAAATTACATGTGTTTGAAAACCCACTATTGAATGATTTTGATTAGGGTTGTTTGACTCCACCATTAGACAAAACCCTTTTTGAGTTTACACCTATACCATTTATGAAGGATTCTTTCATTGTAAATCCTACGTCCATATTTTTCATGGTGGTACCCATCTCATTGGTACTGAAGCCAATGACCCCCTATATTAGGCTATATTGCAATATGTTTAGAACATTTATAATGGTGGGATACAATTCTTCCTTAAGCACCACAGTCATTTAGAGCTTATCGATACATATTTGGTGTAAAGGAAAAGAATGAAGTAGGTAGATTCTGGAACAAAGCATGTTGTGATTCTCTAAAACTTGTGAAAGTCAAACTTTTGACTTTAAATAAAGTGCCTCCTAAGAGGCAAACTAACTTTTATTTTTCATTGTATTTCTTTTTATGCATGCTTGTGTACACATGTGTTTGCTTGATTATCATATTTGTTCATTTGGTTAGGTTGTATATACTTGTGAATGTGTTCATTCTTTTCTTTCAGTTATACCTGTCATTGTACATATTGATATAGTTCTTTAAGTAGTTGTTTTCTTGTTTTGTAGGATGAATAAGAGCATAAAAAGGATGCACTAGTTTCAATCAAAGCTTTCATGGGAGATTTAGTGACCATGCCTTTATGTTGATAAGGAAATTCTCTTGTTTCTCTATTTTGTGCTTTATTACTTGATACTTACATACTGAGCATAATGTGTTCTTTAAGTTTGGATTATGGGAAAATTGCTTAAAATTTGAAATTTTTTTTGAATTTTCCTTGATTTTTACCTTGAAATTGAGCTTAACATGTAATAGCTTGAGTCATTGTTATACTTTCTTTGATTAGTTCTTCATAAAGCCAATGATAGGTAATGATTGATAGTGAATATAGCTTTAGGAAAAGATTGAATGTGTGTTAAATACGAGAAGATATTTAGGTTTAGTGAATTCTTGAATATAGTCTTCATTTGTGAGTGATGTTTTTGAACATTGAATTGTATTTTTTATCTAGTATTGATTATGTGAGTATGAGATTATTTTTGCATTGGTCTTTAGAGTTGTATTTCACAATTCTAGATTTTGTTTAATCATTTCTCGAGGCAAAATTTTAGAAGATATGATTAGGGAAATTATATAGGCCATCTTTAGATCGTTTAAGCCTTTCGAGCCAACCTTGATATAATTCTTTCATAGTCACCCCATTTGAGCCTTATGATGCCTTTTTTTTGTTTTGAAACCACATTACAAACCCATAGCCTTCATTTGCATATTTTTTATTTTTTTGATCCCTTATCCTATATGTGCATTAGGACATTCATGCATTATTTATGAGCTATGCATTTTTAAGGAGGAAAAATGGATCTTGAAAAAAGAAAGGAAAAATAAAAAAAGAAAAAATTGAGAATAAAACACAAAAACAACAAAATGGTGAAAAAGTAAAGAAAAAAAGAAAAAATGGGCAAAATCAAAGTTTATAGGGTGATTCTTTAGTCAAGCTTACCTTTCTTACCTTGGAAGCTCAACTATGGATGATCCTAGATATGTGATTTATTGTTAGGGTACTTGAGCCTAAATGACTTTTATTATACCTTGACCATAGCCTTACATTACAAGCTTAATAGAGTCCTAAATGATCCATGGTCATGTGTTTGCCTACATTAGTGGAGAAAGATATGATGAGCAAACATGAGCATACTTAATTGATATTGTTATTAATGTTTCATGTCTTGCATAAGATTACAAGATTTCATGCAAGGATATGTGAGAGTTGTTGCTTGCTTATGGAACCATAGTTAGGAATAAGCTTAGCCTAGGTAGATTATTATATATTAGCACTTGTTCATGATTTTGCTTTAGTTATATTCATTAATCAATCTATGAGGCATTTATGTTGAATGAGGCATCGAGAGTATAGTATGGTTTTTGGTCAATTTTGTTTTGCTTGAAGACAAGCAAAAGCTTAAGTTTGGGGGCTTGATTACACTAAAATTTTAGTATTTTCATGCTTATTTTTAGTGTAATTTTTCTTATATTTTAGCTTACTCTTAGGATTTTGGGCAAAATTACTCTTAAGTACGTATTTATCTTATGTGTAGGTACAAATTATGAAATAAAGGAATTTTGGACTTTTTTGATACAATTTGGAGGAATTTTTTGTGCAAATTATGTAATTGGCCTAAGTTAGTGTCATTGAGGCAAAATTGATATTGAGGGAGTTTTTTTTTATTTTTCTTACATATTTTTTTAGTATTAATTTCATAGTTTTTTTAGGGTAAATATATTCATAAAATGTTTGAATTTGATGCAAATAAAATAAAATAAAATAAATGAAAACCATGTGCATGGGTGAAGGATGTGTGCATAGAAGTGTAAGGCTTGAACACTAAACTTGCAAGGCATCAAAGCTGGGTTGAAGAACACCAAATAGAATGGTTGAGCTAGCACTTTGGGAGGTTATGATTGGTCCTTAATTTGACTGCTTAGACTCACAATTAAACATAAAAGGCAGTTTGCAATCTATTGATAAGAACTAGCCAAACAACAAAGCACTAAGAAAAATGGACCAATGCACCAGGCATAAGCACCAAGGGAAGAAGAAGGCTCTAAAACCCTAACCTCTTGGAGACCTTTCTAAAATTTTTTTCAGACCTTAAGCTCCTCCCTTCTATCTATAAATAGGGGGTGAGGGCCAGCCATTAAGGAAAAGTTATATTAGGATTTAAATTTTGTTAGTTTATTTTTTCTTTTTGCACATTTAATTTTCTTAGTTGCCAAACAGATTTATTTCTAGCATTTTCTTTTTGAATTTTATTGCAATATTACTATTTCTAAAGTGATTTTAAGTTTTCTTTTAGAATCTTTCAATAAAATTTACATTTGAATTCATTTTCTAGTACAAATCTATTGATTTCTCATTGATACTCAAATCTGTTTTTGAATTTGCCAATTCTGACCTACTTATAGTTTTTAGAACATAGCTCATTCAAATCTTGGTAGTTTTTATTCATGATTTTCTAATTCAATTAGCTACAATATGTTAAAAATTTAGCTTCAAACTCACACCACAAAGTTCCAGATTAAAGTTGGAAGATTCAGTTGGATGTAGTAACAATGCAGTTCCAATTTTGATCCATCAAGTTTGGCATGGACTTCTTTCCATTTGACAATTTGTTTGCATTTTTTTCTTCCTTATATCTTTATTTCTACTTGTTACCTTGTTTAGTTTAATTTTGTGCAATTTATTTCATACTTTAGGTACTGTTTGGTTAATTTTCTTTGATGAGGTTTTGTTTTTCCAAATTCTACACTGTGTTTGAATTTAAGTTTATTAAGCTGATTTCTTTATTTATTCATGTCATTTTCTTGTTGATTTAGGTAGTCAACTCATAGATCTAGGTTTTTTAGCTTAGCTTTAGTTCATTCCTTCTAGGGAATTCGTAGATCTAATTTTTCTTCCATGAATTGTTAGTTTCCAATTTTCAAATGCAATTTCTATTTTGTACTTTTACTTGTTGATTCTTATAATTCCTTCCAATTTTTATTCTCCAATTTTGTTTCTTATGTTGTTCCTTCAATTTACCATCAATCTTCAATTCATATTCATTTGATTTTACATGAATTAAATCCATATTTTTAGTTTGAAATTCTAGTTTCTAGATTTTGCTATACTTTCAGTTTTCATGTTCTAGCTTAAAGTTTGCAATTTTTTTTCATTGCTTGCATTGCAAATCTATTTTTACTTTAGGTCTTTAATTGGTTTTGCAATATAAATTTTGATTGCATTCAATCTGATGCAAATTAGCTTTTGTTTTACTTGTTAAACTCACAATTTTCATGATTTTCCTTCTAGTTTAGGTTGAGGCTAGTTAATTGAATTTTGTGATTTTAGTTCTTAATGCTCATTTCAAATATGATTTCATTTAGAATATGTTACAATATTTTCCCATTTATATTTAGTTTCACTTATTTCTTTTGTATTTTACCTAGTTTAACTTCATGTTCAATCTTTGATTAAGCCAACTTTAGAAGGGTAAGAGGATTAAAGGTACTTAGTCGAGAAATTTCTTTAGCTAATCCTTGCGAGATTGACATCTTGACCTTTTGGTTACTATTATTACTTGTACAACCATGCACTTACAAATTTTCTCTAATCAATTACCGAGGATTGAAGAAAAGAGTTAATATTGATACTAACTCACCTTTTTTTATAATTTAGAATTTATTTTCTTGTACTAATCTATTTTTTTTCTTTTATGTCAAGGTTCTATTAATAAATGGTCAGGAACCATAGGGACTATGCTATACCCGTTTTGGTGAATTCCTAAGCTCAATGGTCATTTAATTGCTTAAAGTCTACGAAAACTACTATTGGTTCGAACTTAGATGCCCTTAATGTTTTAACTTAACAAGTAGCTATTCTAGCTAATAAGATTAATGCAATTAGTTATAAACTATGATCCTAATCCTGTCAATTCATTCTAGAACCAATTGATGTTTATTGTAGGGATTATAATAGTGATAGGTGTTTTTATAATCAATAGTCACATTTTTTTCAAACACCTACAATCAGGGTTGGGAAGGTTATCTTAATTATTCATGGGATAATAGTCAAGGGCAACCTTTCAGTTTAACATTTATGTATTAACCTGACTTATCTTATTGAGCTTTCATACCTTCTATCACCATAGTATTCTTATCCTACATAATATCACCCAGCATCATCCCAATATTCTTCCCTACCTCAAGAAAAGAAACTTTCCTTGGAAGAGGTGTTAAACCAAATTCTTTAAAACCAAGTCGTGTCCACACTTTAAAAACAAGCCTCCTTTAAAAACCTTGAGGTGTAGGTTGAACAACTAGTAAATGCCTTTAGCATAAACCCTCAAGAAACCTTACCTAGAGATATCAAATCTAACACTTCATAAAAGATGAGAAGTACTATAAGGAGCAATCAACAGAGGAAGATGAAAATGAGAATAGCAACCATAGTAAAGAGACAATGATCCTAGATGTGGAACGAAGCTATCTAGTGATTTTTTGCAATCTGGGTATATAGAAACTTTAGAGGATGATAAATCAATTAAAGGACTTAAATTTTAAGAAATGATTAGCATTAGTCCTAGTCAATTAGTTTCTAAGCCTTATAGTCTACCCTTGCCAATTCCTCAGCCTTGGAAGATCAAATACATAAATTAGAATTGAATAGAGTGGATAAGCATGTTGATGAGGGTTGTATAGTTGAAAACTTGCTTGAACCTCTAAAAATACCCCTTATTATGCCTAGTGAAAAGGATGAGAACACCCCATGCATTGCACTCACTTTGACTATATTAACTTTAGAGCCCAAACCTATACTTTCTATAGTGGTACCTTTTTCACTAGTACTGAAGTCAATGGCAACCTATCTTAGCCCATGTAAGGGTATACTAAGAATATTTATAGAGGTTGGGAATGAATTAACTACTGTAAAACATGAGCACTACTTTGTTCCTACAAATGGAAAGATGGTTAGAAAAAAGAAAACCAAGTAGGTGGATGCTAGTATCAAATGTAAGGTAATCATTTAACCCTAATGGGAAATAGTCTAGCTTTAGATTATAACTAAAGTGTTGCTAGGGAGGCTACCTAAGTTCTACTTTTAAAATAACTAAGCATTATTTTTTGTTTTTCCTTTTTAGGAACAAGTATGTTTTCATTTGTTTGTTTTTATTTTTGTAAGAAGTAAAAGAAATTAGAAGAGCTTGGAACAAGGAAATTAAAATAGTAAACTATTGATACAAGTTCAGATTCAATCTTGGTCAATTACAGGAGTATTTTTCTTCCTTAAGTGCTTTATTGATTAGTTTTTACATATTGAGGACAATGTGTCACTTAAGTTAGGGGGGAGAAAATTTGTGCCAAATTTTTTTGAAAATTTCTATTTGGAGTTTAAATTGTCATGTTTAGAATCAATATATTACTACCTTTGTTTATTTTCTTATAATCCAATGATAGAAACTTTGATTGACTTTGGTTTTAGCTTATTAGAAAAGAATGAATATAGTGAAAGCATGAGATAATTTCTAAAAATTTGTTTCTTTTTAGTTGTGATATTTCCATATTTTTAAGCATTTATTTTGATCATTAAGATGCATGCATGTTTAGTTAAATTTTATATAGATATGAGAGTGGCTTTGATCTTTAAAGTTGTTCTGATTTTAGAATTTATTTGAACATCTCTTGAGGTTAAATTATATACTACACTTAATTGAAGAGATGTTTAGGCCATCTTTGGACCATTTAAGCCTTCCAAGCTATTCTTTATATTGGTTATCCTTAGTCACCCCTTTTAAGCTTATATATATATATATATATATATATATCTTTTCTTTGTTTTTAACCTACATGATATTAAGACTTCCCTTTGATTATTATCTTTATCTTTCTACCATATCTTATGTGCATATGGATCAATCAAATCAATATGTGAGCTATGTTACATTTAGGAAAGAACGACAGAATAAAAGAAAAAAAGAAAGATGGTGCAAAGTATGAAAAGGTTGAAAAACAATTTCAAACAAAAAGAAAAATAATACTTAAGTGACAATGCATAATATTTTTAAAAAAATAAAAAAAAAGAAAGAAAAATCTAAGTTTAGATGTATATACATTATCTTGAAAGCTCTCATCAAATAAAAGATCACTAGTAATGGATGTTTAGAGTTTTTAAGCCAAAATTTTCCCTTACCATACCTTAACCTTAGCCTGATATTACAAGCTTAATAAAAACCTATTAATTTTTAGTTAAATTTGGTAACATTAGTAGAGACAGTATGTGAAAAGTATACTTATGAAATTTGTGCATACTTTGAGATGATTTTTTAAATTTCATATTTGCATAACTTTAATTGAATGACTTCCATTGATATAAGATAGACTATTCACACAAACACACACTGAAATTTGTAATTAAAAGGGAGCTTACTCTTGAATGAATCTTGTGCTTAATCTATACGTATGATTTTCTTTAAAGTTATATTCATTATGCAATATTTAAGGAACTTATGAGAATTTGATACTGGAAGTTTATATGATTGATTCAAGAATGTGTATTATGATCTAGTTTAATTTTATTTTCCTTGAGGACAAGCAAAAGTTCAAGTTTGGGGGTTTGATAACTTTATGAAATAAAGTTATTTAAACTTGTTTTTAGTGTTTAATTGAGCTAATTTTGCTTAGTTCTTTGCTAAATAAGGCTCTTTTACTCCTATTGTACTTAATTTGTTGTTTTGTAGAAAATCTTGAAGAAAAGACGGAATCTTTGTGAATTTTGGAGTTTCTTGATCAATCTTGGATGATTCTTGGTACATTTAGAGTAATATTGGATTGTTCTTAATGCATTTTTATTGATTTTTAGAAATTTTGAAGTTGAATTAATGAATTTCTATAAGATTCGCTTTGCCAAACCTATTAGAGTTAGAATTGATGAATCTTGTTGAAATTTTCAAAAATTTCATGCAAGAATTGTAGAAGGGATGTTTGGCTCTAATTAAGGATGAATTTTTAATTTCAAGTTAAATACAAGTCCATATTGTTTTATGTAGGCACAAATTACTAATGGATGACATGCAAGCAAGTTTTTTCTCATTAGCCAAGAAAGTTGATTTGGAGGCTTATGTGGCATATTGACTTGGTAGTTTTGTTCATATTTGAAAAAGTCTAAATCACCCATAGCAATTCTTGTTCAAGAACGTTTTCTTATTTTGACTTGGAAATCTCACTTTAACTTAGAATTCCTACCTTGAATAGAAGAGTACTTATTATCCTACCTAGAGTTGATTTTTCTAAAGTTGATTAGGAAAACCTAGTTGGAATAGGTATTCCTACCAAGGGTAAGATTTGCATGAAGATAAAAAAACACAATAAAAAGGGGGTAGCACATAAGGAGAACACAACTCAAAATTTTACTTCTTTCTTCTCCAAGAACTTTTCAACTAAAAGCATAAGTCCAAGATCTAAAAAATTGATTTGAGACCAATTGATTTCAAGATTCAAGCCCAATTCAAGAAAGGTCCAAAAAGTGTTAAAGCCTAGTCCAAATTGGAGTTTTTATTTAATAAGGCTGCCAAGGATTTAAAAGTAATTACAAAGCATTCTTTTCTCTTGAAAAAAATCTATCCTTTTAACTTTAGGATTCTTTGTATTCTTATTATATAAATCACTAGCATAAGCATTTCAAAAATTCATAGTTAGGGTGACAATCCATCCTATAGCTTTATAAAGTTTTCTTGTTTTCTTTTTCTTTTTAGTTTAAGGTTTAAGGTGACATACCAGCCATTGTTCTTTTAAGTTTTCTTGCATTGTTTTCTTAGGTTTTCAATTCAATTTAGTTTATTTTAAGTTAATTTAATTTTTTGTAAGTTTAGTATAAGTTTTCAAGCAATTTAAATTATGTTTTGATTTCATTTAAGTTCAAGCTCTTTAATTTTTATTTATGCTATTTACTTTAATTTGTTGTTTTAATTTAATTCATTTTTAGCTCATGCAATTTAAGGTTAATTTAGTTTTGCTCTAGTTTAATTTAAGGTTTCTCAAGTTAAATTTAGTTGCACAAGTTATGATTTCAAGTTATTAGAATAGGTTTAATGCTTATTATGCATGATTCAAGGTTTAATTTGCTTAAATTCAATTCTGTTTGTGTGGTTTAAATTTATTTACATTGATTATGAATTATGATTCAAGCATATTAGATTAGGTTTAATTTTAAGTTTAGTTTCAGTTTTAGTTAATTTGTATAATAATTTTATTTCTTAAGTTATTGCATTAGATTTGATTAGTTAAGTAATTTAATTTAGTTCTTACATATTAGCTTCAATTTTTTTAAATATAATTAGGGTGTTATAATTTTCATACTTAGTATTAACTCTATTTACAATTCATCTGAGAACGATCTTTACTTACTACTTGTGCAATTTGTGTGCTTGCAAATCCTTAATCACTCTTACCTCTTGAGTATTAACCAATAGTTGGTATGGAGAAAGGAACAAAGACCAAAAATAATTCATCCTTACTTACATAACCAATTAGGCTTGGGCAATGTTCTATTTGATAAAATCTCAAGTTCTTTTTTCTGCTAATAATCTCAACCATGACTATACCAAAGCTAAACATTAGATTTTACTGAGAAATGTCCATCTAATGCATATTCTCGTGCCATATATCCATTGCATTTTACAACAATCGTAATGAACTTATACTTAAAAGTGCATTAGTTTCATCTTTTGTATAAGTTTCTTGGTTGAAAATTGCTAGAAAGTAGAAACCAATTTTATTCTTCTCTAAATAACAAGAAATTTGTAACTTACTATGTTCCAACTACTCTAAGTGTGTTGCTTTTAGTTTGTTTCCCTTGGATCATCCTTGTAAGGCCCAAATAGATATTTTTGGATTCATCTTTGCATCTAGTAGTATGTTACTAGTTTTAAAATCTTTGTGAATTATTCTTACTTGGAATGTTGGTAAAGATAAAGCAATCATCTAGCAATTCCTAAAAAGATGTTGAAGTGTCTCCTAATCCAGTTGTTGGCTAAATGATTCATCTTTAAAATTCCCCATCCAAGACCATAACATGTATGAGTGGCCCTATATATTTTTTTTCTTTTTTGTTTTAACTTTTGGTTTCTTTATATTAGTAAGTGAATTAGGATTAAATAAAAGATAACAATAAAGATTTCGGAGGCTAACCAAATATCAAAGAGTTTAAGCTTTTGTTGAGCATATATTTATATAGTAGAATCTTTTCCTCACCTTTTAGGCAGTAGCCCAATAGTCTCACAAGATTTTGATGTTGAAGTTTAGAATCAACACAGCCTCATTTTTAAATTCCTTTAAACCTTGTGCTGAAACACTTGAAAGCCTCTTTACAAAAATTTAACTCACCCTAATCATCATAGCCTTTTGTACTATAATAGAACCAGTAAAAATAAATATCATAAACTTCTAAAATTCTAACAAACAATACCTTGTAGATCGACCCAAACCTTATTCTTCCAAGTTTATTTTCTTCTGAGAAATTGTCTATTGCAACTAGTATGCTTTTAAAATCAAAGATAGTTATTTCTATGCCCATTCCATCGTTTTCTTCAAAATAGCTTAAGTCTATTAGTTCTTTAACACCTCTTTTAGTGTCACATCGATAAAGAGTAGCTATTGTTCATTTTTTTGAATTCAAAAAAAACAAATATTTTGGGATAGAATAGAATATCTGTTCTTAGGATTTAAGAAAAGCAAATTATAGTTTTACAATTTTCAGATAAATAGTAAAAACATTTTGAAGCAAATATTTTACCTTCTCTTGGAAATTGGTATTATCTTTTCCAGCATTGAAGAAGCAAAGTGGTTCAAACATTAATAGTGGTACACATGGGCTTCATACATAATTAGGTAGCATAAAACAAATGGTACACAAGACCTTCATGCATAAATAGGTAGCATAAAATTTATTGACAAATGAGATTCAATGGCATAAGAACTCTAATTGGGACTAAAAGGTACAATTTTAATTTCAAAATTATCCCTTAATTTTTTTTTTTGGATATTAATGATATGTCAATGGAGCATAGTGTTAAGGTTAGTTTTTATTGTTAGTAATAAATATATTTAACGTAGTCAATTTATAAAAAAAAAATGGTGAAAAATTAAAGTCTAGCTTTTCTTTAGATAAGTTATATTTTATTTATTCACGTAAGCAGAATTTTGTTATAAAATAACTATCCTATTATTTATACAAAATTTAATAGTAACAACCCATTATAACATTTAGATTCCATGCATTGCATATCTCTTTGTTTAATGTGTTTGTAGCTATATGACTAAGCCCTTCCAACCGCACTTGAACAACATCTTTAATTTGATTATGTACCTGTGTTGTTGTCTCCTCTTTTTGTTGGAATATCTTGAGGTTTCTCCCCTCCATATGTGGAATATACAAGCATTGCAAGCTAGGCTTGATGTGATTGAAATCAATGCTTTCCCTTTCATCCTATTCATTGCTCAATTTAATTCTATAGCCTAATTCTCCACTTCTCTATTGATTTAACATAATTGAAGCATCCTCTACCACACTTCCTTTGGAAAAAGCATAGCCAAAGATACATAATCTCTTGTCTCTATCTCCTCCTTGCATAAACAATACCTATCATTAGTTTTGATTCTCTAAGCCCGCAATCGATCTTTGGCTGGCAATCTGTTCTGTATAACCATCCAAGCAATCAATTAATGCTTAAGAATATGGTATGGAAACCATATTAATTTATGCCATATGATTGTCTCTTCTTTAGGCCTAATTTCCTTCCATACCATAATAGTGGAGTAACTATTGCTTGGAAATGGCCAAACTTTTTGAATTAGTTCATGCAATCACATTAAAAAGTAGCACCCATTAAATTTGAATTCAAATTCTAACACTTACAATCCTTTTTTTTATTCTCAGTTTCTTTTTGTAAAAAAAAGTATCTAACCCAATAGTAAATATAATTAACAAATGTTGAAGTTGTCAAGAATTTAGGTATCACATTCACAGAAAAACTTTTTGAAAGATTTAATATAAAAAAGAAGTCAAAATCAATTCTATATTTGATTGATCCCATCTAATTGGTTGTTAGACCGATTCTTAACCAATTCAATGTGCACCCATTTTAAAAGATTAAATCATATCAGACAAGTGATTGAATTGTGATTGATTTATGATTGAATGAGATTGAATTTCATCAACATTATTGCACACCAATAATTTGTACTTCATATTTTTATAATTCAAGCATTTAGAACTCATTTGGTTGGCGTTTTTACTTTTTAGTTTTTTAATAGAAGTGAAAATCAAAATATAAAAAATAACTAAAAACAAGAAACAAATAGCTAAAAATAAAAGCTCAAACTAAATGAAGCCTTAATTAGTTAATTTACGAGATAAACTATAAACTTATCATTATAGTTATGTGAGTAGTCTAAATTTACTATTAATTTTTAATTGGTGCAATTTTATAGTCTATTTATAATTTTAAAATAAATTTATTATTATACATTCTAATTTTGAAATACATTTATTAAGATATAACAATTGAAAAATATTTTATCAAATCTTTCAATACAAATTATATTACAAGTTTTTTAAAAATAATTTTGAAACTACATGATAGTAAAAAATCATGAAGCTAAAACCCAAATGTTTTATTTTATTTATTCTATTCTTTTATCATGGCATTTTATATCAAATAAATGCCATATAATTTGATTTTTTATTTTTTTTCATTATAATATTTTCTACAAGACATAATTTTGCATCATACTTTTTCAATTGATCTTTGACTTTTTCCTTATCATGTATTTTTCAAGGTTTTTATATTTTTAAATTATAAAATAATTTCTAAGAAAATATTCTACTAAATATTTTTAAATTGTTATATCTTGAGTAAATTTATTTCAAAATTAAAAATATGATGAGAAATTTGCTTCAAAATTAATAGTATATTGATAAAATTATGCTAATTAAAAAATTAATAATAAATATTAACCACTCACATAGAACAATATCACATATTTTTTCTTAATTTACAATACAATACCATTTTATCGCAAAATCTTTCTTTTTCAACCTTTGCCTTCTTTTTCTATCTCTCTTCTTTTTTTATAAGCCATCTTTAGAAGAGATGTATTATTTTATCATTTGAAAACAAAATGCTTTAATTAGGAACCTTAAGGATCAAGTGGGGTTAGATTGCTAGAGGTATCAATAACCTCTCCTATAAGACTTCGCCTAATGATACTAATTCTATTATATTGGAAGAGTACAAAAAGATTTTAAGGTAATCACCCTTATGATGGAAGAAAAAAATATTAAAGAGCCTACACCACTTAAGTTCATTGAAGAAGAAATTGTAGTAAAAAATCAAGTACAAGTCCAAAAGGAAGAAACTTCACCATCTAAGTCCATTGAAAAAAAATTTAGTAAAAGATCTTAGGAGTGAAGAAGATATTGGAAAACCTACACCACTTGCGTTTATTGAGGAAAAGATTATGGTGAATGAGAAGTATCAAAAAGAAGAGAAAGTCATGGAATGAGAGCTTATTATGGAAGTCCAAATCCAAAAGATTGACAAACATCAACAAGTGGCATCCTTCAATATTTTTAAACCACAAAAAACTGAATTGTGCTTTATTTTGAAATTAACTAAAAATTATGGTTTTTATAAATAAGAATATTGGGCTGAAGTTCGAACTAAAATGGTACACTATATGCATCCATGTATCTTTAGGCCATTTAAACCACTTTGAAAAAAGATTTTTGAGATAGTCAAGTTGATTAACTATAACCTAAGTTTTAAATACTTAGGTTTAGTTTATTATTATGGTTTTATTTAGGAATAGGTAAGCTTTGATTTGTTTTGTTTTGTTTTGTTTCTGAAGAAAAGAAGAGAAACTTGAAGAGCTTGGAACAAGGAAACCAAAACAGTGAGCAATTAATGCAAAGAAGATCCAACAAGTTTAGATTTGGTCTTGGTGAATTAGAGGAGTGTCCTTCTTCCTTTAGTACTTTATTGGTTTATTTTCTACACATTAAGGATAATGTGTCACTTAATTTGAAGGGAGAGAAAATTTGTGCTAATTTTTTTCAAAATTTTTGTTTTTGAGTTTAAATTGCCCTGTTTTGAATCATTATAATGCTTCTTTTATTTATTTTCTAATAATCCAATTATACGAATTTAATTAATTTTGATTATAGTTTTTCGAAATGAATAAATATAGTGAAAGCATAGGAAGAATTCTTGAATTTGTTTCTTTTTAATGCTAATATTTTCACATTTTTGAGTGCTTACTTTTGACCATTGAAATGTCTTCATGCTCAGTTGAAGCGTATGTAGATATAGAATTGCACTAATCTTTAAAGTTATGTTCTAATTTTAGAATTTGCTTAATCATCTTTTGAGGTGAAACCATAGGCAACACTTAACTAGAGAGATGGATCGTTTGAGTCTTTCAAACTAACCTTATATATGTTTATCATTAGCCACCCCCTTTGAGACTATTATATATACATTCTTTGTTTTGCACCTAAATGAATTAGCTGCCTTTTGATTCTTATCTTTATCTTTTTACCTTACCCTATGTGCATATGGATCAATCAAATAAATTCAAAAGCTATGTTACATTAGGATGGAAGGGTAGAGTTTCAAAAGAAAACAATGTACAAAATTTTGTTTGCAAACAAAGAAAAAAATAGCTAAAAATAGCTTTCAAACAAAGAAAAACATAATTCAAAAAGAGAAAGAAAGGGTAAAAACTTGAAAACAATGTCTTTACACAAATCATTGAAAAGTTGCTATTTGAGAAGAAAAGAAAAGAGAAAAAAAAAGAAAAATCTAAGTTTGGGGGTGTACATTCTCTTAAAAGCTCACAAAATTAAAAAGATCCTAAGTAATGCATATTTAAGCCTAAATTTTCTTTTATTCTACCTTAACCTTAGCCTTACATTACAAGTTGTATAAAACCTATTGATTTTTGTTTAAGTGTTGCTATATTAGTGGAGAGAATGGTGAAAAGAAAACTTATGAAATTTGTGCATGCTTTAAGGTGATATGTTAATTTCCTATTTGCATTACTTTACTTGAATGTCTTACATTAATATGAGATAGATTATACACACACACACACACACGGAGATTTCAATTGAAATACAGCTTCTTCTTGAATGAGTATTGTGCTTAATCTATACTTATAATTTTCTGTTAGTTATATTCATCATGTAATTTTTGAGGATTTGTGAAAATATGACATTGGAAGTATGTATTATGATCTTTAGCATGTTAATTTCTACTATAGCTAATTTTTGTTATGCTTGAGGATAAAAAAAAGTTCAAGTTTAGGGGTTTGATAACTCTATGAAATAGAGTTATTTAGACTTGTTTTCAGTGCTTAATTGAATGAATTTTGCTTTGTTCTTGGTAAAATATGATACTTTTTACTCCTAATGTGCTTAATTTGATTATGGTAATTTTGAATCAAAAAGAAAATCTTGCTAAATCTTAGAGAACTCTTAACAAATTCTACCTTAAATTTGAAAAGATAAACTCACTATTAGTTTTCTTACTTGAATAAGGTTTTTCCACTTTTACTTGGATTCCAAGTTTGACTAGGATATCCCATTTTGACTTAGAGTTCTTACCTTGACTAGAAGATTGTTAGCTTAAGTTTAGATAACAATCCAAGATGGGGTAAACGTAAATGAAAAATTGAAAATATAAGAAAATTATGAAATTAAAACATAAATAAAAAATAATGAATATAAAAGAGTAAAAGTAGAGAGATCAAACATAAGGATTTATAGAGGTTCAATCTTTCTCCAAAGGCACCTACGTTCTTTCTCTTAACTTTCCTTTGCCAAGCTTCAAATCTACTAGTAAATGTTGTTTTACAAGTTACAATCTCTATCTTTTCAAAGCACAAGATAGCAATCTCTACCTTTTTTAGGATTCCACCCAATCTCACTACAAAACTTTTAAGAAGATATGACACCTCTTGCTCTCTAATTCCCTTTAGATGCAAAGGAATTTCCAAACTACAAAATGTCTCAAACAGGCAAGTGTTTGCTAAGGTTAAGTACAAAGATGAAAAGACAAATGAAGATTGGATACAAGGATTACAAAAAGAATATGGAATTGAAGAACTATTGACTCTAAAGCTCTTGATATCTTCATTTAAAGCTTGGTTCAACATCCTCTTATTTAGAATGTGTTCCTTTTATAGTGGAATATCATTTCTAACTATTGTGAGTCATTGAAATTGAGAAAGAGTACTTATTTCCTTCAAATTTTGCTTTTCTTCAAACTTCCTACACGAAGAGCACCGATCCTAGAATCGATTCTCATGCTTCCAGATTCAAAAATATAGTCGTTAGAAATAGAAGATTGATCCTATAGCTTGAAAAATAATGAAGGTGCATTCTAACTTAATGGGATTGATCCGATGCTTGGGAAAACAATGCACTTGGAAACTTTAAACTAAATCCTATTTTGCATTCTACTTATTAATTTGATCATATCTTGAGTTATATAACTCCAAATCAAGATTCATTTGAAGATTCAAAAATTAGACTTAAAAGGGCATATAAAATTTACCATCTAATTCAATGCATAAAAATCATAATGATTTTACAAAACTACCTCTTATGCAGCCCTTAGATAACTGCATTGTGTCTAGTAAAAATTCAAAATCTTTTCTTGAAAAAATTGAATTTTGATTTTATTTGATCCATTAGAAAGTAGACTCAAAGATATTTCCACTCATATAAAATATAAATATCAAAACTTTGCAAATTAATAAAGAAAAATGAAATAAATTCAATGTTGGAAAACCTTGTTTTAACAAAAAAAAAAAAACTTTTTCAAGTTGATTCATTTCTCAAAACTAATATTATCAAAATTGTATTTAGTACAAGATGAATAAGTTCACTTTAAAAGTAATAATTAGATTTTCATTTAAGCTTAAATAAATAATCTTTAAAGATAGTTTTGATTTGAGAAATACAAAAATATAAAAAAAGGTTTGTTTAAACTTAAAAAAAAAATTACAAAGAACTATCAATCTTGAAATTTTATGTTTTTGATATGAGCATTAAGACCAATCTTTTAAAATAATTTTTCAAGATATTTTTCAAATCAAATATCAATTTGAAAAGCATATTATTTATTTAGTACAAAAAATAATAAAACTTAAAAAAGTGTACTAAATAAATCATTTTCAAAACTTAATTAAGCTTATTTAGCTTAATGTTTTGTTATTTCAAAATAAGAATCAATTCTAGGCTAATAATCTCTCCCTTTTTGATATGACAAAACTAAAAAATAAATTGCCTCCAAATTTTGTTTTGAAACATATTAGAATTTTAAAAGCCATTTTGAAAAATTTTCCCTTAAGTAATGCATGTTTCCTAGCAAAATTCCCTTTCAACTAATGTATTCTTCATCATAATCCAACATTCATAGTCAATGCCATCCAACACTCCTAATTCAATAGACATATATGTTAAAGCATATATATCTATATATTTACTAAGCACGCACACATATACACACACATATGTATGTGAAAATAAATTTATCCATAAAATATTTCTCCATCTTTTGTCATAGCAAAACAGTGATTAATTCAAGATCAAATAATTTCAACAAAATATTTTCAATTCAGAGCATAATGAATTTATATATTCAAGTGTAACATATATAATTAAGTTCAAATATATGTGTTCAAGCACAAGAGTATAAAAGTTTTTCAATGTATCCAATTTTAGTATTTTAGCAAAAGAATATCAAATTTACTACATGAAACTTATGAGTAAAAGGATAAAAGAATGATATGCATGCTACTCATAAATTATGTCATTGTAAAATGTGCTTAAAATGTAAAACATCAATATCATATAACCATATATTCAAGCTCATATATTCAAGCCCATACCAATTGTTAAAGAGATGTTACTACTAAACAAATAATTTTAATTCAAGCAAAATTGTATTTTAAGATTTTTATTCTTTTTCAAAATACGGATTGATCAATTTAAGGCACACACAATTTTACATAAAAGGTACAAGTTATATCAAGGATAGAAACATATTTCATAATGGCCACAAACATCTATGAAAGTTCAAAAATTCATTAGTAGTTTTATCTATTAAATTTCAAAGAGCAAAAATATTCCTTGCATATGAAAGATTCACTCAATAAACCAATTCACTTAATAAACCTAAAATGATAAAAATAATCTTTCATAAGCATATCGTATCCAAAGAAATTCTCAATAAGAACCATAATTCATATATAATTAATAAGACATGAATACTAATGAGCAATAAGATTCAAATCATCATGTTATAACTAAAATTATATAAGCATGATTTTCCAAACATGATGAACACATATGTTATAGTAAAGAAATAATGAAAGCATAATTATACAAATATATTTTGAATTATTTCAATGCATAGCAATGTACTTATTTCAAATATATGCAAGTATTCAAACATATATTTCAATATAAATCATACAAGCATATGCCTAAAAAATATTTCAAATCATATATAGCAATATATCAGAAATGATACAAACATTTAAACATAATGTGGTACATGCTATTCAATCAATGAACATGTATAAAATTTCAAACCATAAGTTTATAATCTATGAGTCAAAGCAATTACAGTTCAAGAAATCAATATATTCAACTTATAGCCATATTCAAAGATTTATCTTAAATGGATAATCATACATTAAAGATCATTAATCTCATCAAGGTAATCATGAACTAGGCATGAGTATTAATCAAAGTGCATTTAATCAATCTAAGCTTTTAATAATATTAAAATAAATTCTATCAAGTAGCTTGGCGACTAATTTGTGTAAAGTGTTCATATGCTCAAGCATAAAATCATATATTTTCACATAATTTTTATAAAAAAAAATCAAAGCAATCAAAATATATATACCTTTTAAGTACATATCAAAGTATATACTAAACATTATGTGTGGTCTACTTGTAATAAGATAAAGTGATAAACCAATCATAGACCTATAAAATTTAGGTTCAACATATTTACCTCATATTTTCTAAGCTTTGTTGATATGTTCATTTGTTTTTGAATTCTTTGCTCCAAAAATTTTGAGCAAATCTTTAATGTACTTGGGCTTGATTAATAAAGATGCTTTGTTTTCTCTACTTGAAATTCTAAAATGTAAACTCATGCATACATATTTCAAGTTTTCCTTGCATAAACTTAGAAAAATAAATTCTTAACAAAGAAATATTCATTAGTAGCATCAAAAACACTAATTGATAAAGATTATACTAATTGTTAGAAAATGAATTTTATATTTCAAGTCATAGGCCAAAAAAACCTGTCCATTAAATACAAGTTGCCAATTATAAGGAAGATACATTTAAATTAAGCAAATCATTCAATATTAATTTATTCTATAGGCCATGTATCAAATTAATCATCAAATAGTACAATGTTGGCAAATAATGTGCAAAACATCAAACCTTCTAAGCCATATGGAAAATAAGTATAAGCAAGATATATTCAATATTCAAATATGTTCAAGAAAATTTTAGCACAAGAGAATATGTCAAAACAAATATTAAGCCATGAGTCATAACGTATAGATCCATAGACCTACCGCTAAATATGGATAAAAAAAGTCGCCACCAATCTTTTTTTTTTGTCTAGGTGTAATTGGCCACTGATTAAATCTGATATGCAAAACAGATGTTAGGTTCAGGAGTTTGTTACATATGAGGAAGGTTATAGCACCCCCATAATGCCTATCCAAAGGATGGTACCAGTTTGATTTCGAATTATCCAAGCCTTGGTCATTTTATGATTTTACCAAATAATTTAGTATTGAAAATTAACCCTAAAATTGTCCCAATAATTTGGTAGCAATTTAGGATAATTCTTTCATCTTAAGAGTATTAATGGAGACTAGTGTCCCACTCTGAAGAGGCTTCGTCGTCAAATTTATTTATTTCATTTCAAGAAGAATTGGTGAAGCCTCCTAATAATTTGGTAGGGCTTACTTCAAAACAACCCTCAAATAGTTTAAAGGATAAAAATTACTTTTGTTTATTTGGAAATAAATTTGTTATTTTTCTTCTTTTTTTTTAAAGAATTTTTTTATTATTATTTTTTTTCATTTAAAAAAAAATATTTTTCCTCTTTTTTTTTTAAGAAATACCAGTGGTAGGAATTTTTTTTCTTTTTTTTAATTTAAACTAAAAAATAAAAAAATTGGGTTGAAAATAAAATAAAATAAAATAGAAATCAAAAAATAAAAATAAAATGGAAAAGGAAAAACCTGCGATCGGGTTGGGTCAATACCAAGGTCAACGTACGGATCCTGAGTCGAGTTCACGTGGATCCTAAGTGACCAAAATGACGTCGTGTAGAGACGGTATATAAGGCACCCTTCAACGTTTTTCTTCAGAAATCCCAGGCCTTTATCTCTCTCTAGTCAAAAAAACCTTTGCCTTCTCTCTAGAAAACCCATCGATAAATTTAACCAAAAATTGAAAATTTCACTGGTTTTTGGGGATGTCACAAAAAAATTGAACCGAAAACTAGAAGACCCACCGAAAATTTTAGCAATCATTAATCCTGTGTTTGAGCCAGGGATTCTGTTCCCAATTTCATTGTGCACATGTGGATTAGAACAGAAAAGGAAAGCAGCAAATAAGGAAAAAAACTAAAAATAATAAATAATAAATAATAAAATAAAAATAATACTAATAATAATAATAATAATAAACAAGCTATCCACTTAGGCTTGGACCCAAATGGGCCTAACTGGGCCTGAACATTGATGGGCCTAATTCGACTCGAACCTCAATGGGCCCAACCAAGATCAGACTAGAATGGGCTCGGACATAAATGAGTGTCTACAGCTATCCTTATTTGCATATCTTTGTAGACAAAGATGATGTAAAGACTTAGACACCTGCTCTATTAGAGTCAAATTAAAAAGTAAAACCAACCGGGGGTGAACCTTAAGTCGAAAGTAAAATGATATAATCTGAGCTGATATTGAATAACTAGGACAATGCCGTAAGTCAGAATACAATTTGACCAGAGTCGAGATCAAATAAATGACTGGGACAATGCTGTGAGCCTGAAGGTGACCAAGATCGAGTCAAGATCATAAATAAATGATTGGACTGATGTTTCGAGTCTAAAGATGATCTGACCTAAGTCGAGATCAAATAAATGACCAAACTGATGGTGCGAGTCTGATGATGATCTAACCTGGATTGAGATCAAACGACTGGGATGATGCCTCAAGGTAAAGTAAAATGACCAGGACTGAGTCGATATCGTAAATAAATGACTGGACTGATGTCGTGAGTCTGAAGATGATCTGACCTAAGTCGAGATCAAATGATTGAGACGATGCCGCGAGTCCAAGTAAAGTGACCATGATCGAGTCAAGGTCAAAAATGAATGATAAGACTGATGTCACGAGTCTAACGATGATCTGACCTGAGTTGAGATCAAATGACTGGGATGATGCTGCAAGTCAAAATAAAGTGACCAAAACTGAGTTGAGATTGAAAATAAATGACTAGACTGATGTCACGAGTTTGAAGATGATTTGACCTAAGTCGAGATCAAATGACTGGGATGATGTCGTGAGTCAAAGTAAAGTGATCAGAACTGAGTCAAGGTCGAATATAAATGACCAGGATGAAACCACAGATCATAAGAAATTATTTGAATTAAGCCAAGATCAGATGAGTGGATATGTCTTATGCAAATGAAACACCAATTGTGATACAAAAGCTTCTGTATTCTCATTTTTGCACACCTTTAGCAAAGAAATCATCTTTCATTATCCTGAATATTTATCTTCATTATACATTTTAGTGAAGAAATCATCTTTCATTAACCCGAATACACATATTTGGTAAAAAGACTATTTTTCATCCGCTTGGATGCATATTTTTGGTAAAAAAACTATTTTTCATCTACCTGAAGGCACATCTCTGGCAAAGAAACCATCTTTCATCAGCCTGGAGGCACATATTTGGTAGAGAAACTATCTTTCATTAGCCTAAATATTTATCTCAAGAAAAGCCATAGAAGTTAATTTCTCTTCTTTTTTTTTTGTTTGGAGGCATTCATCTTTTGCTTTTATCTCCTTTAATTCTTTTAGACAATACATAGTTTCTTATGATTTTGTTCAGTTATTAATCACTATCCCAATTTCAAAGTGCGGGGATGCAAGTTATGCATTTCTTCCATTCATGGCAAGGTATAAAGAGAAAAAGCAATGTATAGGAACAAGATAATAATAAGATGGCTTTCATTTATTTGGATAAGCAATAAATTACAAGTGATGGTATAAAGATAAAATGAGAGTATTTAAGAGTAGCTATTTGGGGTAGCAATTCCCCAAGATAAATGATTAGATAATCATGACAACAAATCTTGAATCTCCTTCAAAAACTTAATCAAAACTTAATGCCTTAATACTTTAAAGCTCTTCGAAATTTACTATCTATGGTATGCCTTCCTAAGTGATGCCAATTTCAGCTACCTTTCAAAGTTTCAATCCAAACCTCTTTCTTTGGATCCAAGTCATCCTTTTGAGTTTTCAACTTGAACTTTTTTTTTTTTTTTTTGGAATCAAGTAAAGTATTTTTTTTATTGTGTTAGAATTGATAAGACTAGGAAGTTCATCTTCATCCATTTCTAACAAGATTAAAGCTCTTCCTAAAAAAGCTACATATGGCCCTTCCCAATTCGGGGTCCATTTTCCTCTATCATCATGCTGACTTAAAAGAATTTTTTTTCAACACTAACTCTTCTTCTCAGAACTGACGAGGTTTGACCTTTTTGTCATGAGCTCTCATCATTCTTCTTTGGTACAATTGGCCATAGTATAGTGTCGTTAACCTCTTCTACTCAATAAAGTTCAATTGCTCATAACGCTTATAAATCCATTCAGCTTCTTCTAATCCCACTGGCAACACAGCTTCCATCCTATAAACCAAGGAAAAATGAGTTGCTCTAGTAAAGGTGCGCATAGAAGTTCAATATGCATATAAAATAAAAAGTATTTTTTTATACCAGTCATTGTATATTTTAGTCATCTTCTCTAGAATCTTTTTAATGTTTTTGTTTGCAGCTTCTACTGGCCTATTCATTTTTAGGTAATATAGAGCTAAATTATGGTGTTTGATTTTGATTTCCCTTTTGATGAATTTGTAAACCGTAGATCTAGTCACAGTTGTGAAAGAGGCAGCTTCAACCCATTTAGTGAAGTAATCAATCATCACAAAAATGAATCTATTTTCGTTTGAGGCCTTTGGTGTGATAGGCCCAATGACATCCATCCCTCACATAGAAAATGACTTAGGTGGTGCTATAACATGCAAAACACTAGACGGAGCATGAATCTTGTCAGCATAAATCTGGCATTTATGGCATTTTTAAGCATAATCGATGCAATCTTTTTCCATTATCAACCAGTAATATCCAGCTCGTATAACCTGTCTTGTCATCATATGTCTATTTGCATGTGCTCCACATGTGTCATTGTGAACTTCTTTAATAATCTTTTTGGCCTCAAAAACGCCTACACAACGTAATAACACTTGGTCCTTACTTCGTTTATATAAAATTTCCCCGTCTAGGAAGAATCCCATAGCCAACCTTCTTAAGATTCTCTTATCATTTTTTATCGCTTGATCTGGATACTGCTGATTCTTTAAATATCACATAATATCATAATACCAAGGGTTGCCATCCTATTTCTCTTCCAAATTGGCACAATATACTAGTATGTCTTTGATATCTAATTTGATAGGATGAATCTCTGTAGTGTCACTAATTTATACCATTGTGGCCAAGGTAGCCAAGGCATTTGCAATCTGATTTTCTTTCTGAGGCAAGTGTTTAAACTGAATTGTTTTAAACTATCTGCATAGCTTTAAAATGTATTTATGATAAGGGATGAGTTTGGAATCCTTTATTTCCTATTCATTTTTCAGTTGATAAATGACTAGAGCTGAATCCCCAAACATCTTTAATGTTTCAATTTTTTTATCTAAAGCAACATGCAATCCCATGACACAAACCTCATATTCAGCTACAGTATTGGTGCAGTCAAAATTCAATCTTGTTGTAATAGGATAATAATGCTTAATTGGAGATATCAAAACTACTCCAAGCCTATGCCCCATGGTATTAGTGGTACAATAAAAATACATCCTTCATATCTCTTCATTATCCTTATCTTTTTCTAATTCTGAGATGGCAATTAGTTCCTCATCTGAAAAATCAAGCTTCATGGGCTCATAATCGTTAGCGGCCTTGTTGGCCAAGAATTCAACAATGACACTTCTTTTGATTGATTTTTGGCTCATATATACTATGTCGTATCAAAGAGCATTACTTGTCATTTTGTGATTCTTTCTGACAGTGATGGTTTCTCGAAGATGTATTTAATGGGATCCAGTTTAGCTATGAGCCAAGTTGTGTGGTAGAGCATGTATTGCCTGAGTCTTTTAGTTGTCCAAGCCAAAGCACAATACATTTTCTCTAGTGACGAATACTTGGACTCATATTCCATGAATATCTTGCTCAGGTAATAAATAGCTCTTTCTTTCTTGTCAGATTCATCTTGTTGACCCAGTACACATCCCATTGAGCCCTCATGTACCACTATGTATAGAATCAATGGTTTTCCTGAAACATAAGGTACTAATATTGGTGGATTTGATAAGTATTGCTTAATCTTATCAAAAGAGTCTTGACATTGTTCATTCCACTCCCTAGGATTATTCTTTTGAAGGAGTTTGAAAATGGGACCACATTTAAAAGTGTGTTGAGAAATGAATCGAAAAATATAGTTCAATATGCCTAAGAAACCTCAAACTTCCTTTTGTGTGCTTGGAGAAGATAAATTCTGGATTACTCAAATTTTGTTCGAGTCCACTTCTATTCCTCTTTCACTGATTATAAATCTTAACAACTTTTCTGACCTAGCTCTGAATGTATATTTGGCTAGATTCAATTTGAGTTGAAACTTTCTCAACCTCTCAAATAATTTTTTGAGATTGGTTGCATGATCATCTCCCTTTCTAGATTTTGTAATCTTGTCATCCACATACACCTCAATCTCTTTATGCATCATATCATAGAAAAGGGTTACCATAGCCCTTTAATAGGTTACCCTAGCATTTTTTAGTCCAATGGGCATGACTTTGTAACAAAAGGTTCCTCATATGGTGATAAAAGTAGTCTTTTCCATGTCGTCTAGAGTCATTTTTATCTGATTATAGCTAGAGAATCCATCCATGAAAGAGAATACCAAATGTCGAGCTGTATTATCCACCAAAGTATCAATATGAGGTAAAGAAAATTATCTTTAAGGCTAGCTCTATTCAGATCTCTGTAATCTACACACATTTATACCTTTTCATCTTGTTTTAGGACAAGCATTATATTAGCCACCCATTCAAGATATTTGGCCACTTGAAAGAAACCTGCATCAAATTACTTTTTAACTTTCTCTTTAATTTTTAATAGCATTTTCGGTTTCATTCACCTTAGCTTTTGTTGCATCGTTTTGCATTTTGGCTTCAATGGTAGCCTATGTTCCACTATTTCAGTACTTAGTCTAGGCATATCTTAGTAGGACCTGGCAAATACATCAACAAACTCTCAAAGCAAATCTTCTAACTGCTTGTAGTCAACAACTGAGAGTGAAGTACCAATCTTGACATCTTTCTTGTTTTTGGCGTCACCCAAATTGATAAGTTCAACAACTTCTTGACAATGCTCGATAGATTTATCTTTTTATTCAATTAGCCTCATTAAATCTAAAGACAAAGTGTAATCCTCAAAATCTTTTTTAGCATCAAGTTCATTGGTATTAATTGAATTTTCAAAGTTAAACCCTGGATTATTGTCATGATTACCTTCACATTCATTTGGGGACTTGAAAATTAATAGAATAGGAAATATTGGCAATAAATTTTGATAGGGTAATGAATGGAATGGAAGAAATGAACAAAATGCATGCTCCTACTTTTATTGAAATAATGAAACATAAAAGGCCCAAACATAAGAGTTCATCCTAATGCTTTTGGGCATAAGAAATTAAGAGGTATGATTACATTGAAGGAAAATCAGAAACAACAGGCATTTGGATGACCCTTCAATTCTGTAATTTATATCTTAACAGGCATGGGTAAACCTAAGCTTCCTTATCTTAACTTTCATCACCCACCATATGAATGGATAGCTTAGCAAAAGCTTCTTCCTATGTTGGTTCTTCTTTTGTGTCTTTTTTAGCTCTTCGATACATGTATCCTCTAGGAATGAAGGTTTCATTCAAATGGGGAAAGATCATGAATTTTTTTTTTTACCTTTGTGCTATCATTTTGCATTTCCTCTATTTCATAACCGAATCCAAATCTGCAACTGTAATCTTCAATCTTGAGAATCTCCCTTATCCCTTGCAGGTTTTTGCTCAAGCTGAACCCGATACTCTAACCCTTGTTAATCATCTGATTGATCATAATCCAACTGAATTTAAGCCTTTTGCCTACTGCATTAATAGGTTCAAAGGATCTGTACGAGCATTTCAATGATTTTTTTATTGTTTCCACATATGGGGCACTATAGGTTGGGTCACCAGTAAATCTTTTTTCTCGACCATAATTACCAATTGCCCTTCTACATTGAATTTGATTTTTTGATGCAATGAGGAAGAGATGATGCTTGCCTTATGGATCCATAGTCTTCTTAATAAACAGGTATATGTTGGGGATATATCCATGACTTATAATTTTATATTGAAGACACATGGTTCAATCTGGATGGATAGCTCAACGTCTTCCAAGACTTCTTGCTTAGTCTCATCAAATGCTTAGACCACCATCTGACTATCTTAGATATGAGACATATCAAAGGGTAGCTTAGCTAAAGTGGACACCGACATAACATTAATAGCAAATCCATTATCAATAAGGACCTTAACTACTATGTGGCCTTTACATTCGTTAGTGATGTGCAACGCCTTAGTGTTTCTTCTACCTTCAGGCGAAATCTCATCATCGCTGAAAGAGATATGATATGGCACCACTAAATTTCTTGCCAAGTGATTCATATACTCCATAGATACATTATGAGCCATATAAGCATGATTCAATACCTTCAACAAAGAATTACATATGGTTCAGAGTTCAAGAGAAGTGATAATAGAGAAATTTTGGCTGGCATCTTATTTAATTACTCCACTATAAAATACTCATTGTGCTTGACTAGCTTTAAAAACTCACAGGCCTCTTTTTCAAGCATGGACTTTGGAGTATCCTTCTTTGGGTCTCTTATTCAGTTTGCTTCTCCTTTTTTTTTCTTGCTTTGTCTAAAGTCTCTAGAGTATAACATATTCCACTTCTAGTTATGCCTCATACTCTTGTTATATTGGCAGTTTTACCTTTTGGCCTTTGTTGCCCCTAAGTCATCACCTCACATTCATATCTCCAGGGTACCATTTTATTATCTTTATAAGGAAATGGGTGAAGGACTTTGAAAGTTACTGGTTTAGGAACAAATTTACTCATAGTTGATTATGGTTTCTCTTTACAATGTATAGTGATAGGTTTTGGCACCCACCTATCTATCATAGCCACTACAATGTTTTCTGAGGCTCATGATTCCTTATATAACTCTATCTGGTAAAAGTCTATTAATTTTTGCACCTTTTTGTAAAATTATCAACATTTTTCAATAGAATGCCCTAGAGCTCTACTGTGATACTTACACCTTTGATTGGGGATGCATCCTCTCATGTAGGTGCATGAAATCACTGGTTGTATCAGCCCAACTTCATATAAGGCATCATAAAGCTGGTTAAATGGCATTTTAATCTTTTCTACCCTTCTTTTTGCATGCTTTTTATCTTTGTCCAAGGCGTTGACTGTATGATTGGGTAAGGGATTCCCACTAACATTAGGTGCTGATTTCCTACTGGTATCAAAACTTATCAACCCCTTTTTAATCAAATGTTGTATTTTTTATTTTAAAAAATGATAATTTTTAGTAGAATGGCTCGTTACGCCATAATAGTAATCACAATGGACGATGGTGTCATACCATTTGGGATAAAGAGATTCAGGCTATTTGGCAGGGACAAGAGCAATTAGATGGTTCTTATAGAGTTCTTAATATAACTCTATGTAGTTTATAGGTATAAGATAGAAAGTGGGTCTTTTCTGGTTCGTGTTTCCCAAGTATTACTTGTAGTATTGACTGGGTGGACAGAAAATCTTGGTGAAGATGGATAAGACAATCAAATGGTTGACTGGTAGGGAGATATGGAGGTATAATTCACTGTGTAATGGTATGTAGGGTAGGTAGGTTGAGAGTAACTTCTGAATTACTGTCGCTCAAGACTCATAATTTAAGTCTCATTTTCTTTTCTCTTAGGTGCTTTTTTGAAAGACTCACCTTCTTCAAGCTTGCCATTTTTAATGATGTTTTCAATAATTTCTTCTGAAATCACCATATCAACAAAGTTCTTAGTCATATTTTTTATCATCTTCTCATAATAAGGTGACTTTATAGTGCTCAAAATAGCACAATAGTTTCTTTCTCTGTCAAGGGAGGTTGTACTTGAGCAACTACATTCTGTCATCTTTGAGCATATTGCTTGAAAGATTTGGATGCCTTCTTTTCCATTACTTATAAAGAAAGACGATCTGGGGCCATGTCGATAATATGGTAATACTGATTGATGAAGGATCAGGTTAAATCTTTTCAAGTTTTTTTCAAGTCCCATATAACTGGACATACCATCTTGCTGCGGACCTAGTTAAACTGTTCTGAAAGACATACATAAGCAACTTCTCGTTACTAGTATATGCCACTATTTTTCTATAGTACATGGTGATATGCATGATAGGACACTTGGTACCATAGAATTTCTCAAACTTTGGTACTTAAAATCTTGGTGACATCACCACGTCTGGTACTAGGCAAAGTCCCACTGCATCCATGGATCTATAAAAATTTATTCCCTTTAAAGCCCTCAATCTTTCCACAAACCTATTCATGGCCTAATCAGTTTTAGAATTCTCTAAAGGCATAGCTATATATAAATTTTCTTTCTTTTTTACTTCATCTACAGTAGGGAGTTGAATGGGCTCAGCTGCTTTTTCAGCAAAGACAAGGTTATCATAGCTTTGGACATTCTTATGACTTGGTAAATAGGTCATTTTTGGGTAGTTGTATTTTAGAAAAGCTGCTTGTTTAGGTTAGAAGAGTGGTGTGATTTGATTTTGTTGTGGACCGAAGCTTGGTGGATATGTTAAGTAGATAGCTTCTTGTGAAATATCTTTTTCCACCGATTTCCTTCTATTTACCTTTTTTAAGGCTTCTAAAATTTGGCTTAGCTTTCCTTCTAGTGCTTCTTGGGCTTTTTTTATCCTTTCAAAGTGGCTTGTATTGTCTTGTTCCATCTTTCTAACTCGAGCTTGAGTATTGTTTGACATGTAGCTATCCTTGCACTTTAGTACCATAATTGAAGATTCAATGATAATGTCATGAATGAATGAATGAGCGTGATGCAAATGCATGAAAAAAAAAAGAAAAGAAAAGAACATATTTGCCCCTTAAAAGAAATTCAACAAAAGAAAACTTTCATTTATTCTACAAGAGTCTATTTTACATCAAACCTAATACTATTCCTCTATAAAAATGACTAACTTACTCATACTGGTCTTTGGCTTCCTCAATGAAGTTTAGCATTCTTTGTCCATGTTCCCCTATTGGTGTAATCGAAGCTCTTAGTACCTCAACCTTTTTTATCATCTCACCTACTTTAATCATAGCCTTACTTATCTGAGCAGTGAGGTGCTCTATGTATCTCTGTCTTCCCAACCTTTCTCTTTTGTCATACCACACCTAATAAGATAGCTCTCAGTGCCTTTTCGTGAGGATTCTGATATGATTTTTTTGTTCATTCAACTTTGATGTCAGAGTCAGAATATAGTCCGAGAGCCATTGTTTCTCCTGCTCAACCTCCATGAAAGCATTTTCTATTTAGTCACACTCTTCTTTCAGTTCTTCATTTTCATGAACCAACTTTGTGTTGTTCATTTCTTTGGCTTGTACCTATATGCGTAACCTCTTATGCTATTGTTACAGCTCCTTCAGCTCTTTAAGGGCATCATCTTATATGCTAATAACTTTTTGGGCCTTATTGTTATCTTTACTTTTAAGCCTTATTATTCTTAATTCTTGCATTAGTTAATTTAATATATATGATCTAAAGGTTTAATTTAATTTTAAGTTTATTGCGTTATAATTTATTTGCTATTTTCAGTTTATAATTATTCATAATTGTTATTTTATGTTTTGCTTGTTATTTGCATGCTTTATTGTATTCTTTAGTTTCTGTTTTGATTATACTTAGTTATTATTACATTTAATTATCGCTTTTACATGTTTTACTTGAATTTTAAGTTGTTGTTTTAGTTCTTTAAGTTTGATTTGCATAAATAGATTAGATAATTACTCTTTTTGATTAGTCTGAATATAATTAGGATATTTTAATTTCGATATTTAATCTTAACTCTAGTTATAATTCTCATAGGAACAATTTTTACTCACTACTATAGTGCTTGTTGTGATTCATACACTTATGGTATCAACCATTTTTCCAATTTAGAATGCTATGCTTTCACCTTCAAATGCTTTTCCCTTAAAAACACCATCTTTTCTAGCAAATAATAACTACCAATTAATCAAATTAATGGTGGCTAACTTAAAGAGAGATTAAGTAAAATTTTTTGAAATGAGATTAACTAATTTTTGGCTATGTAATCAACCAAAAAATGTGGATCATGAATCTATGATTTGGTATATGGCTTCATTTCTTGTCTTTCCTTCCTTTTTTTTTTTTTTTGGGCTAATGTTCGAGTTATAAATTTCGAAAGGGAAAATGTTGAGATTCTGCCATTAGTGGAAAGTTGGAAGTAATGGAAGGGTAGATTTGTGTTGGAATTGTAAATCAATTATGTTTGAATTATAAAAAAAAAAAAATCATGGTATAGTGTTTTATTTATGTGAAAATTGTCTTTATTTTTGGGTAAAAAATAGAATTTTGAAACTGCTTATAGAAATTATTTTTAAATTAGATTATTAATTAATATTTAAAATTAAATGTAATAATTTTCTATATATAAATCATTTTATAATAATTAGATTTTGACACACACTATGTAAATGAAAAGAAAAAAGAATAGATGATTTAAATAAAAAAATTGTGGTTTTTGAAAGGAAAAGAGTAGTTAAATGATGAGTGGTAGTTTCTTTTTCGCATTGCATGTGCAAAAAGAAGTGCGTTTATAAGAAAATAAAAAGACAAAACTACCCCGAACTTTATTTTATTTTTGTTATTTATTATAATTTTTACATAAATTCATTAATTAAGTTGGTATCACTTGGCTCATGAGACCAACCCAATCGTATAATTTATATATAATACAAATTCATGATAGAACTCCCAAAATATCATTCACCTATGCCCAAATAAAAAAATATATATATACTTCCGAAAAATAGTCCTCTTATAACATTTCATAATTGTTGTGATTTTTCCGATCTCTACCAACAATCAACAAAGCCATAAACCTCAACAGCTGGAAGTAGCCTGACCAACGATCAATTGACTCAATAAACAATGAACTTGAAGTATTGGACCAATAATATTAGATTACATTATATATTATATATTACTTGGGGAAATAGCCACTGTATTAAAGATCTTTTGCACTAAGCATAAGCTATTTGATTGAATAATCAGGAGATCAGTGGTCCTATTACATGACCAAAATCCATGAGTAAACGAATGAAATATGTCCGTATCTACAGTAGGATATTGGTTGATTCAGATTCAGAACCTGTAGCCATGCAAATGCTTAGCCCATCTTCTAGCCATGTAAGGATCATGGTAATCCCAATTCTCAACGCTGCTGGTCCTTCCACCAACAATGCTGATAGCAGTGTCTCTGTCGCCAACATCTGTTTCTCTTTTATCCTCTATACTCACCATCGTTTCCCCTGTTTTGATGCATTCATCGGTTCCTCCCTCAACGTAGCTATACCCCACAGAAACATGTACACACTCGCCCAAGTCCAACAAAATCCTTCTCTCTTCACCGCCTCTTAGATCCCCAAGCCAAATGATCCTGGCGTCCTCCCCAATTCTCAGTTGAATTTCTCTAATTACACCTCCCAACAATTGTGTTAGAAACTCTTCAAATTCATGCATGACAAAGCCATTAGAGGTTCCAAACCCAAATCCCACATGAAACCGATGTATTGGAATAGGCAATTGCAAGTTCATGGCGTGGTATGATCTCGTTGGACTATCAGACAAATGCAAGATGCAGGACTGCAGATTCTTATGTGCACGATCTTCAAGTATCTTTATCCCTTTCTTAAGCCCTTCAATTGGATCAGCTTGTCCCATGTAGAAAAGACGATCAATGACTTGTAAGGCTGTTCGCTTCCCATAGGATGTCATGCGCCTCAGAGGGAAGACACGTGCTGCAGCAGATGAGTATGTCACAATGGCCAAACGATCAATAGGTCGGAGGGAGAATACCACTAATGCCATAGATTGTTTTAGAAGCCTCAAGTGCGGCCCATTGGGGCTTGCAATCAATACCATGTCTGTAGCTCGTGGATGTGCCAATTTTATGCAGAGATAGGCGGCTCTACTATTCAAGGAGGAGCACATGTAAGAAGGTGTTTGTCCACTTGGTTGCAACTGTAAAGATGATGAGGAGGAGCTGCCGAAACGATGATGATTCGAGATTTGCCCCATGCCCAGCATTTGCAAAGAAGATGAATGTGAACTGGGCTGATGCTGAAAGCAGCAGGGGTGAGTCAAAACTGTTGGTTGGAGGGGAATCAGAGCTAAATCAAGACGGGGATGATTTTGTGTGTGGTCAGGCTCGATAGGGTCGTCATCATCATAGCGAGCTGAACGAAGGAAGGAGCGTCTATGAACCCGGGAAGTGGCAATGGAATCATCCAGGATACGGAAAACAGGGTCATTTTGGTTGCTAGAGAGGGAACATGTAGGCGGGTTTAAGTTGCGTGGCAACTGGGTCCAATGGGCACGGCAAATGGGACAGGTGATGCTACCATGGCGAACATTGGAGGATATGCAGGAAAAGTGGAACGCATGAGAGCATTGGGCTGTGAATATAGCTTGGCCTGGGCTACTGCCGTAGCTGTAACTCAGAACCTCCAAACATATTGCACATAAGTTCTGCTGAATGCATTAATAGTAGTATTAGAAAATCTTTGATGAATGATCAAGAAAAAAATGATTGATGTTGCTATCATTATCAAGGGATCCATTGCACATATCAAGAAGATGGGCAATAAAATTTTGTAAACCAAGTAAAAATTACTATATAATATCTAGAATTTAGATCAGTAATTAATGCAGCTGAAGTGTTATTCACCAGATTTGAGATTTAAATTTTAATATTTCAAATCTCTTTTTTTGTTCTCATACTGTAGTTTTTTTTTATAACAAAAAAAAATTACTAGATAATATCACTAGAACGCATTATATAGGATAAAACTTAGCCTATGTTTAGATGGAGGAGAGTAAAGGAAAAAGAAAGAAAGAGACATAAAAAACTTTTCATGTATTTGGCTCTTATTTTAAATTAAAATAAAAGAAAGAAAAAGGTTAAGCACCCTTCCTTTCCTTCCAAAACTTTATTTTTTTAACTAATCTAGATTGAAAGAAAATCTAAGAAAAGAAAATGAGTAAAAATTTTTTAAATATAAAATGATATTTATATCCTTATTATTATTTTAATTTTGAAAAATATATTATAAGTTGAACAAGTGGAATTAATATTTATTTTTTTATCAAACCAAACCCGTATCCTTACTTATTTTACATTTTTTGTATATTTCATCAATTTCTTATATTATACTCTTCAAATTTATTTTTATGAAATTTTTCATATTCTTTTATTCTTCCTTTTAGCGTATTTTTTATTTTATATGAAAGTAAAATTTAAGTTATTATTGGTTTAAGAAAATTACCATTGTCCATAAAGGAAAAATAATCATATCCTTTATTTTTTTAATTTATGATGGATATTATATCATTTTTATATTTAATTATTATTTTATAAATTGGGAAAAAAGAATGCACATGAAAAATGTGTATAATTAGAGTAACTATGCCTATATTAATGAAAATTGTTAAACTTGTAAGAAAATATTATTACAAGTTTATAATTAATTTTATTTACTAAGATATATTTAAATTTTTTAATTTTCTTATTGGAATTAATTCTAAAAAAATATAATTGTATAGAAATAGTTCTAAACCTACATTATTTTATGGATTATGAAATATTCATCTCTATTATTGAATTTTTTGTTCTTTTTCACTTAAAACAATTAATTTTTAGATTATTCATATGATAAATGAAACATTTCAAAGGTATAATTGAAAAGATTTACAATGAATCATTTTTTTTTCTTTTCTCTATTTAATCAAATAATAGTTATTAAGATTCCTTTCATTTCTTTTATTAATTTTACTCATCTAAATAAGAAAAACATGTATCCTTTCTTTTACACTAAAATCCTTTCCTTTCCTTTCCTTTACTTTCTTTTTTTTTTTAATTTTCTTTTACTATATTTACCCAAACATAGCGTTAGATAAAATTTTTTAGGTAAAATTCGTGAAGTTTCTTCATAAAAATAATTTAATAAAAACTTTAATAAAAATTAAAATTGATAAACTAATACAATTTAATGTGAAGATCAATAATATGTAAAAAAAATTTAAAAATTTATTTATAATTCAAATTAAATTGGTACATATTTATCATTAAAACTTTTATCAAAATTTTTACTAAAAATATCTATCTAAAGAATAAATTAAAATTTTTAAAATTTTTTAAAATTTACATACTTGATCTATGTAAGAAGACTTTTTAATTTATTAATTTGATTTTTAATTTTAATTTTTATTTAATTATATTTAATATGAAACTTCATAAACTTTATTTAAAAAATTTCATGAGTTTTTTTGATGTTCTGATGTTAATTTATTCTACGCCTAATTGGCAATGTAATGATTGTTTTAAGATAAAAAAAAGTTATTGTATCTTAGCAAATATGAGAAAATTTAATAAGAATGAAAAGAAAGCGGAATTGGGTGAATGGGGCTATTTTTATGATGGGCACTTGGTCCAACTATATATGATGTCACATTGCTGGAAGATACAGATATCTGGGTTTAATAAAAATTTGTGCTGAATTATTGAGAAGAGATTACTAAGAAACCTTTTTTTTTTTCTTTTTGCTTTTGATAGAAATATTAAGAAACTTAAATGTTATGAAGTTATTAGGATTATCGCTGCATACAAACATCCAGACAATGAATCCAGAGAATAAAGAAATTTACGAGAATTGAAGCAAATGTTGGGAATTTGCACAGCTCAAATATCTTACTATAAACAAGAGATCTCCCGTACATTCCGCGGTCGATGGTGAGATAAGAGGGCATTGGATTCCAGGAGTGTACGTTGCTCTATTTTTTCTACTTTGGAAAACTAACACCACAATACCTACCCTTTGGAAAAATAATTATTGTATACTCTCCTAGCAGTATATGTATTTTCCCTTGACAAGAATGAAAAGTAAAAGAAAATTGGATAATAAAATTTTTATCTTATCAAAAAAAAAAAAAAAGGGAAAAAAGGGGTAAAAGAAAAGTAATCGATGAATGGAGGTACCTTAGATGTAAGGTCGTTATGGTTGGTGATGGATTCTGCTTCAATTCCGGCTTCCGCTTCCGACTTATTCTTTGGCTTTATTGGTGACACTGACATCTGCATCCATTAACACGATATAACATTAGAGCTGTCATCCGCTTCCTCTGCTTTGTTTTGATCTCTTCTCTCTCTCTCTCTCTCTTGAACATAACAAAACGAAAAAAAAAAGTACTGAAATTGTCGCATAAATGAGAAATGGGTGTGCTGTGAATGCTTGAACATTATGAAGAAGCCATTATAATAATAGTAAATCGATGTTACAAGTTACTGCTTCAGATGGGATTTCTAATTAACAAACGAGAGTCACAGAAATTATAGTTGGAAACCAAAACAATGAGGAGTTAAATTCGAATTTGCAGTAGAAAGTGTAAAGAGTAAGAAGGAAGAACAAGTGCCAATCTGCGATATACCATAGAAAGAGAAGAGATAAATTGGAAATACAAAAGGGATCTTTAATTAATCCAACTTTGTCCTCATAGTGTATATATGGAAGAAAAAATGGAGTAAAGAAGGGGAGCTTACAGGAGGAGAAGGAGGAGGAGGAGGAGAAGGGGTATTCCTGGAGAAGGAACCGCATGCAGCTACCACCATTTTCCTGGCTGCTTTTCTGAGCTTAGAAGATGTTCCTGATCCTACCCCCATTTCTCTCTTTCTTCCTGTGACGCTAGCTTCTACCTTTCAGGAGGATAACGAAAAAAAGAGAGATGGGAATAATGGGAGGGGCAAGACTAAAGGGAGAGCGGAGACACAACTCTGCCAAATCTGCAAAGATGTACACCACTCCAACCAGCCCTTTTCTGTTTAGAGAGTCTTTGATGTCCCCTCCACCTTTTTTTTTTTTTTTAAATTTCTTCTTGTAAAAAGCACTGGTATTTGTTTCCGTTCTTCTCTGTCCCTTGCATACGTAGACCCATATATGCTTGTATACTGTACAGTACACGCCATCATTTCCCCTTTCTGTGTCAAGATTAGGACTCTTTATCTACAGCCTTTGACCAACTACGGACAATTTTCTTTACGTATCTAATTTTGAGCTACACAAAATATTAAGGTGAAAATTTTTTATTTCTCAAATTTTACTTTGTTGATTTTAGAATTTAAACTTCAAATCTCTACTTATAAATTCTAATCATAAGAGTGTCCCTTTTTTAATCGAAACTAGCAAAGAATGCTTTTTTGGGCTATTGCATCTTTTTTTCTTTTGTTGCTTTCTCTCTTTTTCTTTTCCACCATAAATAAATTCTACTGCTATAGAATAATCAACTCTATACCTACTACCAAGTTTGTCATTAGATCCTTTGTTAATTGTTAGATCAATAGCATTTCAATTGTTTTAAGAATTTTTTATAAAAAAAAGAGATTATAACTTAAAATTATTTTAAAAAATTAATAAATATTTTAATTTTAATTTTAATTTTAATTTAATTTTAGATTTAAATATTATTTTTTAAATTGATTATACTAACTAATTAAATTAAATTTGAAATTCCAATATCCTAAAAATTTGATGAAAAAAAGTGCCTTAAGATGTTGAATTTTGCTTTATTTGTATTAATTCTGTCAATTGCAATATATATTCGTTGATTGATAATAGTCATAGACTAAGAAAACCAAAAGTTTGTAAAAATAAATACTCTAAAAGTTATGGACAAATTAAAGAAACAAATAATGAAGGAATGAATGAAGGGGCATTTAAAAAAGTACGAAAAACTTTAATATAAATGCAATAAATAGATTGTTGTATAAGTGGCACATAGCGCAGGGAAACAAAAGGAGGGACCACTTGGACATTATGCCACTTTCTTTTTTGTATTGATTTTGAAGACATTGGAGGAACGAAGACTTTTTTTTAAGTAAAGAAATATATATGATTAATTATCTTTGAATCAAATATTTATATTATAGGAGTAACATTTTTCATTATTTTAATGACTAAACTTCAAACCAAACGCGCATGGCAGAGAGAGAGAGAGAGAGGTCCGGTCCTCTTTTTGCAACTGTAAACCAGGCCCAGCTTTGTTTTGTTCGATGACATCTTAACTATCTAATGACCAGGCAATTCAATTAGGCAAAGCTAGCCACTTTTTGTAACAGCCAATTCAAACCAAATGCCAATAGTAAAAGAAAATTGTGGCGCTCTTTGTCTGAGTCCGAATAATATATGTATCAAGCAAAAATTGGGACCATAAGTAAAAGCATATTACATAAAAGAAAAAAAAAAAAGTAAAGGACCGTTAGGCGTTAGATTTGAATTCGAAGTCGGGCAACTGGCAAATGGCAATTTTCCATGGTCATGATGGCTTCTAGTCTTTGGCCTTTATCTTCCAAAATCCAAAGGCCAAAGCAAAGTAGTATAGCAAACAGTTGTGGGTGGGCGACTCGCGCCGATTATACTTTTTCTTCTTGCAATTCTAAACTAATTAAAAAGAAGCTTAGTCCACATGGGCCCTTCCAACGACGTACCCGCTTCGTATGACCGATGATCCTAATCGGGAGCCGTGTTTTCTTAATTTGGTTAATAATATAAATTATTTACAAAATAATAATAATATTAAAATAAAAAAAATTTAATTAATTTCTTGTCAACTCAAACATAAACTTTCAATTAGAGCTCTATCTACTTAAATTTGTAAAAAAAATAATTAAAATATTAATGACAAAACATTTCATATTTTATTAATTTCGATTAATATCGATTAGATATAGATGCTTTTCAATAAAAAAATTTCAAAATCAAATAAAATTTTCTTTTGTAAATTAAATCAGATCGAAGATGAATTTAAAGCGTTTTATCTCATTTTGAGTGTCGAAGCTCCTTTTTCCTTTTGTTTTTTGTATTTTATTTTTAACATTTATTTTATTTTTTATGTTTCCTTTTTTATTTATTATTTACTTTTGTTTTTTATTAAATAAACTTTATAATAAAAAATAATTGAGATAAAAATAATAAAATAATTCATATCTAATAAATTTTGATTTTTAATGATCTAATTAGTACAATTTTTTTTAAAAAAAAATTCAAGATTATTGAATTATGGTTCTTTTTAAATCGAGGTCTAATAAAAGTAAGATTTTGAGTATTATAGCTTAGTTAGTCCTACTATTTTACAAAATGACTTTTTTTTTTTTTACTTTTTCTTTTTTCACACTTTTTTCTTTATCAATTTTCTCTACTTGCAAATTTCATTTTTTTTTCTCATTTCCTTTTCTAAACTCTCTCATTCTCTTACAACTTAAAAAAAAAAAAAAAAAAAACAGTATGAGAAAATAGTGGAAGTGCTTTAATGAAGTTGAGATCTAAGGAGAATATGTACTTATATTTACTGTTAATTTATGTTTATATTTTTTAAATATTTTTATTATTTATTTTTAAAAAATATATTTATATTTATTTATATGTTACAGTCCATTAAAATTTTGCACAAAAATTTTACTTTTCTCATATTTAAAACATAATCTTAAAAAATAAAAAATACTTCCGCAACTAAGTACATATTTAATTATAGTATAAATAATATTTGTAAGTGATAGAATTGTTATTTACACATATTTAATATGTGTTTGATGATGTAATACATATAGATCAAATTAATCTAAAAGGTTGTCTACATATCTATGATGTTCGTCAGATTCTAAATGACGTGATTGATTAAATTATTGATGAGACCAGTCAAGATATTAAACTAGCCTTGAAAATTATTCTTCATATAAATAATGTTCTCGGCTATAGACAAAATACATATATGATAATGATTTTGATGTAGGTTAATTGGACTATTATATATCAACTCATCAACTATTTGTTTAATTGGTAGTCAAGCTCTAGATTTCTTTCAATTTCGTGATCTCGTGTGTGTAATACATTATCAGAAAAACCAATCAAATATAGATTAAGAGGTAGATTCATCGAATTGTTTCCATAGGAAAAGGTCTCTTAAATTCAAACATCCATGGTCCTTTCTTGATGCCATTTAAAATATAATTTTTTTGATAAAATGAATTACAAAACTACATATCTATGTTTGAGAGTCCGAATCTATTTATCTTGAAACTTTTTAGTATTTATCAATCTAAATAATTAGTGTCGAATTCAATTTTTTTTTTTTTGAGATTATTCATTATAAAAATTTAAAAAATTATTAAAAAATTTAAAATAATTATATTATTACAATTATTCACAGTGAGTTCTAATATTTTTTTTTAAAATTATAATTATATCATTGTTAATATTAACAATTACATTTTTTACAATATATGTAATTAAATAATCATTCAATTAAGAATCGTTGCTAAGCTATCAAATTTTATTTTGATAGATTTATCAAATTTGTCAATGAAAAATGTATTAAAAATAGGGATGTCATCGGATAAGGAATGGACCAAGTAAAGTATTTCTTATCCCATCCTTATGCTTGAAATTTTATAATATAATTATCCCCACACTTATACCTATAAGATTTTTCAAATCTATCTCCATCCTTATTTAATGGGTATAAATAATTATCGTAACAATAACTTTTTAGAAAAATAAAAACTAAAATTTACTTTTTTAGCTCCTTTTTATCTTGTATATTTATGTGATTTTTTTTATAAATATATATTAATATATATTTTAAAATAAAAATATATTAATTCTAATATATATATATATATATAATATATAAGGTACTGGTATGGGGTTAGTGTAAATTTACTTATCTCCATTTTCATTTTCGATAAAAATTTAAAATCATATCCATTTTCGTTTTTATTTTTATAATATAATATCTATCATCATTTTTATAGGAGTAAAAAATCTAATTTCTCGTTGAGTATGAATAATATTAACATCCTTAATTGAAAAAAAAATTTTTAAATTTCAAAATATTTTTTTCTTCAAAATATTTTTATTTTTTAATTTCTTAAAAATATTTTTAAACATTCTACACTATCACGTAGATCCACCGTTGTAAATCATCACTAGAGTCTTTTCATCCTCTCCACGTGTAGAAGTTGTAAGCAATTTGCTTGCGCTTCTTCTGAAGAATAATCAAAAGAGACCAATTTCTTTTAAGCGAGAAAGAGCCTCGTGACTATTACTTGTTAGTTTGACAATAAGTTTAATTTTTTTAAAATAAAATTTTGACTTTGGATTTTATGAACGAAAAAAATAGACATTGAAAAAATTTATCTCTTTATAAAATTCGATCCGGTTCTACTTCGAAATAAATGAAATTCAAAATAACTATCAAACACTAAAAACTCGTAAAAAAAAAAAAGGGCCTTATGCATTAAAGGATAATATTGAGACTCATAGAATCATTCTTTAGTGGCTGACATATGGAAGGACTTTAAAGGGATCCCTCTCCTCCCACATTAAAATAAGTAAAAAGGAAAGGCTGCTGGTGTCCGCAACACCAATTCCTCAATTGCTACCTTCCAAGGCAGATAAATGTCCGCTTAAGTTCAGGCAAAGTTTACCGATTCCATTCACTTCCAATTTTATTGCTCATTATTTAGTTTTAATCGTGACTTGTTGGCTGTTTCCTTTATTTTAACCCATTCCACAAATCTATCATGTATCTCTTTTACACGGTTGATCACAAGATGTTTACCGTCACAAATTTTGAGGCTTTGACATATTATAACAATTTAGCTGACCCCCATCTCTTACCAATAGTGATGTCCTGGGACCAATTTCGCGATTGTTTTTTACTATTTCAGAATTGATAGCTTGCTTCATCTAGGTTTTAATAGTAAATTACATCAGATATCTATAATTTTGTATTTTATTTGCATTTAAGATTTTTATACTCAATTTTTTATTTACAATCTTTTAAAAATATTTTAAATTTATTCATTTCAACAACCGTCATTAAAATTTGACAAAATAACAAAACATACCTCATTTTGGCATATGACCGCTTTGTATAAATGACTAGCCTGAATCCTCGTGTTATATGTACTGACCATATACTTATTGCCTTCATTGCACAAAACACAACAGTTTTAGAACTCGAACTGATCTTAGGAGATCATAATTCATAATTTTGTCCTCCACTTAACTGCTGCACGAACCATATCCCAGATGAAATCAGTAACTCCATTTTTCTTCACAAACTACTGTAAAGGTATAGTTGGGTTCCATCGAATGTCACCCACCTTGGTCGTTGGAGGTGCTGGCACATAACTCGTACCATTTTATAGACCTCTTTAACCGGAGGTTGAGATCTGTCCCCTACGAAGAATATATATTTCTTTCCTTTTACTTCTACTTGACTAAAACCGGGAAGTTTCTTCGCTTTCCTCTCCTTCAACATCTTCCTTACTCGGGCAAACTCATCCCACTTCCCATGTGTTGCATATACATTAGCCAAGAGAGCGTAGCCTCCACAGTCAGTGGGCTCTAGCTCGATTAGCTCTTTACCAATGTGATTTGCTATTTTATCATCCCCATGCAATCTGCATGCAGCAAGCAATGCTCCTAGAACAGCATCATCGCATTGAGATGGAGGCATTTTGTTGACAACAGTCATGGCCTTGTCCACTTGTCCAGCTCGAACAAGGATGTCCACAAGGCAGGAATAGTGCTTAGCCTTGGGCCGTAAACCATCTGCGTGACTCATTGAATCAAATAACTTTTGAACTTTTTCCAAAAAACAGCATGCCTACAAGCTGATAAGACTCCTACAAAAGTGATCTCATCTGGTTTGGTACCTGATCTTAGCATGCCTGCAAAAACATATGATGCATGCTTACCATATCCATGGTGTGAATATGCTAATACCATGGCAGTCCGTGACACGAGATCCTTAGCCTTAGACACTGAAAAGCAAGTCTAGCTGAATTGAGTTCCCTGGTTCATGCTCAAACCCCAAAGGAAAAACAAGAGCATGAGCTTGCCCCGGCTCTAAAATGCTATCACATGAGGCCAACACGTTAGTGATGGTAGTCTCATTAGGCCTGAATCCAGAACGAAGCATGATGATCAAGTTGCTTGAAGCTTCATCTTGAGGTCCATTTCTTGAATACCCATCAATCATGACATTCCAAGCAACAATTATCTTATTAGGCATCAAGCGAAAATGCTCACTAGCTTTGGCCATGTTCCCTTGATCAATGTATACAGTTATCATGGAGTTCCATGCGGCAGTGTCTTTGCTTACTGGCATCTGATCAAAGTATTCCCTAGCCTGTTTTGTCATCCCGTTCCTTGCCAAACCCGAAACCATACTTGTCCAGGAAATCAGGTTTCTTTGAGGCATAGAATCAGATAACTGAATGGCCTTATGGACTCTGTTAACCTTTAAACAGGCAGAAATCATAATATTCCAAGAATACAGGTTCCTTGGAGGCATTTGGTAGAAGAAACTAAAGGCATCGTCAATCCGATCATTCTCAACATAAGGCTTGAGCATAGCTGTCCAAGCAACAATGGTTTTCTACAGGCATTCTGTCAAAAACATGGTGAGCTTCATTAATCAAACCGTTACGTGCATAACCCAAAACCACTGTTGTCCAAGATACCACATTTTTCATAGAAACAGTCATTTGCTCAAAAAGGAGCTGACCCTCTTTAATTTGTGTGAAATAACCAGAAATCAAACTAGTCCAGGAGAAGACATTTCTGTCAACGATATCATCGAACAGTTTACAAGCTTCAGGTAGATGACCGGCCTTTACGTAGTCGTGTATCAATGCGGATTCAGCAACAATGTTTCAATTTGGCATCGAGTGAAACAACGTCTCGGCTTTGAGAAGACCATTTTTCAAATAAACAGTGATAATGGAAGCATAAGAAGTCGCGTCCCTTTAAGGGAGGCATTTCATCGAATAGTTCTTTTGCTTGTTTTACTTTGCCATAGCGATTGATTCGGATGTTCTGCAAGCGCATAAGTTGCACAAATAATACTAAAAACTAAAAAGCTTAGATATCAATCTCTTGAGGATTGGGTAAAGATGCTTCTAATCTAAGTATCGGTTATGACTCATATTATAACCAAAGTTGATTCAATCAAGTATTATTATGCTCTACACTTGAATTAAAATGTGATTCTAATCTTAAAATTAAAAATAACAAAAAAAAATTAAGACAAAAAAAACCTAAAATAATGTAAGCGAATTAACTAACTATAACTAATAACTCAAGTTCTAACTAGGAGCATACAAAAGAATTAAACTTAACAAGATGTAAATAATAAAATACACTAGCCTAATCTAATTAAAAATAGACTTGAAGTGAGATTTAAGAAGCATCAATCACAAATTAAAAAGAGCAAGCAAAAACTAAAGATTAGTTACAAGAATGGAAATCGCAAATTAAGCAAGCAAAACTAGATATACTTTGCATCAATTTAAATGAACTCAAGCTTGGAATTGCAACAGCAAGTAATGATCTAAAGTAAAAGATTGAAGTGTAAATAATGAGAAAAAATTGTAAGATCGAAGCTAAAAAATCAAAATTAAAAGTAAATTGCAAAATTGGAAATCATGAATTCAATCTGGAAATTAGAATCTAAATCATGTAAATTTGCATGAACATAAATTGGAAATTGAAAGAATATTCAAAGAACTAGAAGAGAGATTGAATTGAAGAACAAAAATTGAATCGAAATTGCAAAATTCAACAAAAGGAGATGACAAACTGAAACTAAGTTGGAGCAAAAATTTACTGAGTCACAGGAAAAAATTAGATTTGGAATTTTCTAGAAAGAATGAATTGGAACTTAACTAAAGTAAGCTAAATCAACAAGTTTACTATATGATTCAGCAAAGAAATCGCATCAAACAATAAAATTCTAGCTCATTAAACTACAAATTCAAACAGATTGCAAATTTGGAAAAACTAGAGCAGTTACAAAAAAATCATCCAAACAACAGGTAAAATCATGAAATTAAATGCAATAAAGGAGAATTAATAAGTAAACACATGAATCTATGAGTGTAAAATGCAAGAGATACAAATCAAATGAAAAGATGGAGATAAGATCCTTGCCATGTTATCACTCAAGCAAAGCTTAACTCTGCCAATTGGTTTCAGCCAAAACTTTGAAGCTTGATCTGGAACCAAAAACATATTCACTAATTGTAAGAAAAGCATACTTGAAAATCTAACAAAAATCGTAGCTAAATTGCATTAGTTAATTCTAACATGATTGAAAGACAAATCTAATCTATGAAAAATGAATTAGAAAGCTCAATTAAAAACCAAATAGCAACTAACAAAGTAAAATTGAAAATAACTACCTTAAACAAAAAATAACTACCATCTAACTTCCTAAGAAAATGTGATCTAGAAATTTCCTGAAATTGATTCAAACAACTTCTAAATTGAAAGAATAGTAAATAAACAAAGATCAAAACACAATTGAAAGGCAATTAAGAAAGTGAAATAGCAAAATCAACAAGAAAAGTGCAAACCAAAACTAGAAATTCAAATCTAGAAATTAATCAAATTGAGAGAAAAACTTAGATCTGCAATCCTACAAAACAAATGAACTAAAACTGAGCTAAAATAACATAGAACTACAAGATTACTACAAGATTCAATAAAGAAATTGAAAGAAACAATGCATAAACAAGCTTAATGAACTTAAACAAAAATTGATTGCAGTAAAGAGAAAAACAAAGCACTTAAAAGAAAATCTTCCAAACAGGCTTGAAAAAATAGAATTAAAAGCTAGGAATTAAATCTAATCAAGTAAGCACATGAATTAAGAAGTGCAAAGTGAGGAAAGAGCAAAACAGTTGCCCAGTTAGGAGAGAAGAGTCTTGAAATGCTATCATTGACTCTAGCTTCAACTTTGCCACTAAATCTAACCGAAACTTTCAAAAATTTTTTGGAATTTTGTAGAAAGAATTTGAATGTCTAATTTTCCATATTTGTAGATATATGAATGTAAACTACAAAGAGAAAATTTTGGCTTAAAACTCATAAAAGTTGATGGAGATTTGGTACAAAAACCTAACTAAAATAAATGTCGAATGAGCCAAACAGATTTGAGAAACAAGTGGAAATGCATCAAATTGAACTTGAAAACTAAAAGATATTGAACTTTTATTAAAAGAATCTTAAAGTGCATTGAAAATAAAGGCAAGAAAAGTAAATTTTGGTGGAAAATAAAAGCAATTTTCTCCCAAACAGTCCTCTAAAAAAACAAGGAGGAAATTATTTGGGGAGAAAAGAAAGTAAATGTAAGGAAAAGAAAATTTGTAAAACTAAACTACTCCTCATTCTCTATGGTTGGCCACCCCTATTTATAGACAAATGGGAGGTGTTTCAGTCCCTAAAATGCCAAAAATATCTAAGTAACTGCTAGCCTTCTAAATTCCTCTTCCCACATTCCTTGAATCCTTTGCTCGTTTATTTGGTTCCTTTAATTCCCCTTTTCTTCAAGTTTTTTTCTCGTAACTATTAAGCTTCAAAAAGTCAACATTATGATCAATAAGAAGTCTTCAAATGGTCATCTAACATGGTATTAGCATCCACTACACTTTTTGAACTTTGCTTTTTCATTTCGGCTCCAATTACAACAATTTGTTCCTTCATTTTGCTACCAACATTTAGACCATTAAATGGAAATTTGTGCCTTATAATCCTTGGAAAAATTTTGGAAACTTGCAAGTCCAAAAATAGCTTCCAAATATACTAATGCACCAATTACCTTTCAAGCATTTATAAAGATACAACAAAGGTAATAATACATTAATGAACTAAGGAAGAAAATTCCAAAAGAGAAATATGAAAATTAAAACTTGAAATAAGGTTCCATGAAGTTCAATTATGCTAAAAAGTTCATAGAAGAAAAGGTTAAGAAAAAATGCCATAGATGGCAATGTAGCATAAACACACTACTTGTGGCATTTTCTAGATTTTAGCACACAGACCTTCCAAAATGAGTTTAAAATCTCTAAAATTCCTTATTTTTCTTATTTTCACCTATATATTGTACATTTATCCATTTAAGAGTATTTTTGCCAAATTTCTCAAGAAACAAGCCAATATTCAAGAGAAATTGCTTGAAAAATGGTAAGCCAAGCAAAATCTTGTTTTTTTCTTTCTTTTTGTTTTCCCATTCTTTTTTCAAGCTCCACCCTTCCTCCTTAATAATGTATAGCTTAAAATGATGCTTAAATGTCCCAATGCACATAGGGTAAAGGACTAGAAAGATAGGAAATATCAACCCAAAGGCTTAGGCTTGTAATATGGTTTCATAACAAATAAAGGTATCATTAGGCTCAAATTTACATCAAGGTTAGCTTAAAAAGGTTTAATCGATCCAAAAATGGCCTATGCCATTTCCTTAATCATGTGTCTTTTATGATTTTTCCTCGAGAGATGATCAAAACAAATTCTAAAACATGAAATGCAACTTCAAAGACCAATGAAAAAATATTTCATGCTCACATAATCAATCACTAGATAAAAAAATGTAATTCAATAATGATCAAAGTATTAACTCATAAACAAAAACTCATACTCAAGAAATCACTAAACATAAGCATCATCTCATATTTTACACAATATTCAATCTTTTCCTAAAGTTATATTCATTCTCAATCTCTACCTATTATTGGCTTCATGAAGAACTAATCAAAGAAAGCATACTAATGATTCAAGCTACAATAAGTCAAGCTTAATTTCAAGGTAAAACTCAAAGAAAATTCAAAAAGTTTTACAAAAATTTTGAGCAGTTTTCACATATCTCCAAACTTAAACAATAAATTATCCTTAATGTGTAAGTATAAAAAAATAAAGCATAAAAAAAGAATAAGGAAACTCTCTTATCAGCTTGGAGGCATGGTGGTTGAATCTCCTATCTAGTTTTAGCCAAAACTAGTGCTTCTAGCTTTGAGTTCTTATTCAACCTACAAAACAAAGAAAACAACTAAACCAGTAAACTACATCAATATGAATAAAGAAAGGACAATCAAATGAGCAAATGACTAAATGAGCAAGGAAAAAAATAAGTAACATAACTAAATGAACAAATGAAACATCAACAAAAAAAACAACATCTATATAAAAATATGAACAAAAACAAAAAATATGTATAGTAAAACTTAGGTTGCCTCCCAAGTAGAGCTTTATTTAAAATAAAAAACTTGACTTTCATTGGTGTTAGAGAATCACACCACATTTCGTTCCTAATTTTATCCACTTCATTCTTTTTTTTACATCAAATATGTAATGATAATCTCTAAATGACCTATGCTCAATTATAGATGTGTGTTCCACCTTTATGAATAATATAAACATAATGCAATCTAGCCAAATAGAGTGTTCATTGGTTTCAGTACTAATGATATGTGTACCATCATGGAGAATATGGTTCTTGGCTCTGTAATGAAAAATTCTTCCATTGATGGTATAAGTCGAGTGAGCATAAAAGATGAAAAGTCAAAGGTATCAAACTGAGAATAAAAGGTTGGAAAATTTTCTAAGCAAGTAAAGAATCCCTTTATATCATCAACATCCAAATCCTCTACATTATCAACTTTTGACATTTTTTTTAATGTTTTCTTTATTACATCTTTGTCTTTTTTCACTTGGCTCATCAAAGTTGTCAAATGGTGGGTTTTCAACCATATACATTTTCAAATCATCAACCAGTGGATTTTTAAACCATTAAGAAAAATATATGGGTATACTATAGGGTTCACTTCTTTCTCGATTAGGACCAATGCTAAGACTTTCTTGTAAATCAATGTAGGAAATTAAGCCATCCTTTTCAAAATGATTTTCACTCACCTTTTCCTCTATGGATGGTCTATCTAGAAGAAGCTTTAAGAACTAGGTGTCTAAAGTTTGGGCATAGGATCATGGAATGGAAAAGCTAGTAGACAAGTAAGTTATTTCTTAATGAGTTCATCTTCATTCTTAAACTTGATACTAGATTCAAGAAGGAATGTGTCTAAGAGCTTAAGTAATTTATCTAATAAGCTTACCTTATCAACACATTTATACACCTTATCCATCTCAAAAAAATTGGTTAAGTGATCTTTAAAGAAGTTGAAAAATGGCATGAGAGGAATATCAAGCTTAATTTTTTTAATGTTTTCCTCTTTTTCAACTTCTCTAGATGATTTGTTCTCATCTACTTTCTTACCCATTAGCTTGTTTTTTGCCTCTAATATCTTTTCCTCCATAACTTTTACAAATTTTGGTAAATTCACCATACTAGACTCTTCATCATCATTCATCCACATTGGACCTCATTTCCTCCAATAGTCTTTTAATGTATGCTTTTTCTTATCCTTTGAACAAGGTTTTGACTATATAGTCCTAAGCATCAGATCTAGAGGTAAGTTTTTATGGTATGTACATTTTGACCAATTGCCTAAGAGTTCTCATGAATGCCTCTTGGTCTTGATGAAATCTTGTTTGAGTTTGGAGTAATTCAATGAGCATCTCCTCAAGGGATGATGTCTTTTCTTATATAGAAGGTGGTGGTGAATATGATATAGACAGAAAGTGGTGTGAAGATGAATGGTATTGTGATGAAGAAAAATATTGTTGTGGCAGAACATAATGTCACTGGAAAGACTTGTAGTGGTGGTAGAGAATAATGAGGTGGTGAAAGGTATTATGGAAGTGAATATTAGGTAGGATAAGTCAGGGTGTACTTAGGTAGAAGTGAATATTAGGTAGGATAAGTTAGGGTGTACTTAGGTGGTGAACTACAGGAATGTCTCAACCCAATATCCCACATAATCTTAGGATGACCTTCCCAAGTTTAGGTAACGTAGGTGTTTGAGTAAGATTGAAACTGTTGGTCATATGGACACTTAGCACTATAGTAATCTTCACCTTGCACTTGACCAATTATCATGTTGACTTAGAAAGTTATGGACTAGGTTAGGCTTAGGATCAATCTTAGCTTTAAATGCCTTTATTTGATTTTCTAGAAAGTCTAATTTTTCAAAGAAATCTTTAAGGGTTGACTATTTTTTGGCTTAATCTTCATCACTAGGCTATAATTCTAGGTAGTCATCAAAATAATAACATAAAGGTTTAGCATGGTTCTCATGGTACTCGGCTACATCATAGAAATTGGACTACCGCATGAAAAATAAAATAAAACCTAAACAAAAATATAATATTGCACTAAAGTTATGTAAACTAAAGGAACAATTTAAACTATTGATGTATATTTCATGAAATCTCTTTGTAATCTTAGACTCTGTAATAGCCATTGGATTGAGTCAATCTTGACCATTGATTTATGAGGGCTTCAACTATAAATAGAGGGCTTTTCACTCTCATTTGATATACATAAACACTTGAGTGAATACAAGTTATATCATTTCCAAGCATCTCTTGCTTTCTTGCCTTTTCTAGCTTTAGAGTAACTTTCAGTATTATTTTTAGTTCTCACTTTTCGAGAGTGGTTTTAGGCTAACTTAGGCATACAAGAAGGGAATTTACCCTAAGGCCACATGGAGCATTGCATGTATTCTAGTCTAAGTTATGCTAAGGCTATGTAAACTAAGCAACAATCCTAAGCTATGTAAACTAAAGAGTGAACCAATTTATAAACGAGCATGGTGAAGCACGATATTAGCCTAGACTATTTACACCTAATTGATTGTTGCTTTTTGTATAGCTTGCAAGTGCACAGATCAAGTAATAAAATGAAAGTATTTTAGTATCATCTCCCAATGAATTGTATATTGTAAATGTTGGGTTGCTTTCAATTACCAAACTTGAAATCCTAAGCTTTTTTATCTAAACAAAAGAAAGCTTTAGAGTTGATTGCAAAATAGGAAAACAAAAGAGTAATCTAGTGTAGGCTTATATCTTACCTTAACCAATTGTCACTTGAAAAGTCAAAGAGCATACCCAAAAACTAGATTTAAAAGAATTAATAATTGCAAATTTGAAAACAAAGAAAGAGTGAGATTGTCAAATGTTTAGAGTAGAAAAGAATGATTGCGTAAAACTTAAATTTGTAGAACATCAAAAGAATGGTACCTAAAACTTGTAAAGAATTAGAATAAGAATACTTGAATCAACTTGTAAAATAAAAAGAATGCTTATCAAAAATAAGAAAGTAAGGAACAAGATTTGAAATCCAAAGTAACGAAAAAAAATCTTGAAAAATACTTCTTGAATTAAAAGAAAATAATCTTTTGTTATTGGCAAATTTGTCACCTAAGCCAATAACTAAATTAAACCAAAAACTAAAGAAAAGAGTTAAGAAAAGATAGAAGTGAGGAGAAGTAAGGATAAGGGATGATGAAATGAGGTGAATGGCCTTTTTATTTATAATGGAGGGTTCAACCATAGGGGGATAAAGATTACCAAATTTGATTTTAAACCAAATTGTAAGAGATGGGGGCTATCCTAATCTTCAAAAAGTCCTAGTTGAATGTGGTTTCTTCCTCCTTGGAAAGTTTGGTTGAATAGGGTCATTAAAGCTTTATCTTGGCTATTGATCTTGCCTAGAGTCAATCTTGATTTAATCTTTTTTGTAGATTCGGCTAAGTTAGAATGCAACATAAAGAAATTGAGCTTGATCCAATGTCTTAGGATTTAGCTTGTATATATTTAAAGAGATGAGCAAAAGAATGCGTCTCAAACACAATCACTCTTGGTTGAATAGAATAAAGTCCATGGTGTCCTGAAATTCTTCAATGCTAAGCAAAAGAGTCATTTTTGGATAAAACCTTCTTTAGTTGAATCGATAAAGTTGTTATGCTTGTAAAATTATTCAATTGTCCAACTATCATTTTGCATTTAAATTGGCCGAATGGATAAGTTCTTATGTAAGCCAAACATTTCAAATGTATAAGCAATCTCATTGCATTTTTGCTTTGGTTGAATACCATAGGGGAGGTGGAAGTGTCTTTGTACATGTAAAACACTTTCTTAGCTACATGGATGGATGGAATTGGGCCAATAGGGTTCATCTATAAGCTTCTGAGATAAGCCTGAATATGCTTCTTGCATGTTTGCATGCATTGTGTGCACGAAAATGAAGTCCACAAACTTGAAACCCTAAAATCATGAAAATAATATTAAAAGTGCCAAAAATCAACCAAAATTTAAAAATTTGCACCCATTTTAATGTACAAAATCACTATATTTTTAGGTGTTATTACTAATCCCTGACAATGGCAACAAAAACTTGATTCGGATATTTCTACAAGTGCACAAGCCATGCAACTAATAATAGTGACCTGAGGTTAAGATATCGTTCCCATGGGGATTAGCTAAAGAATTTCTTCACTTAATTACCTATTATCTCCACATCCCCTTATAGTTAATTTAATCGATTAGAGAGAACGTTACTAAGCTAGCCTCAGCAAGAAAGAAAAAACAAAGAATAGAAATGCACATAATTGAAAACATATTCACTAAATGCAAGAAAAGTATACTTGAAAATCTAAGAAAAGCAGTTGCTAAATTGTATTGAATTAATTCTAACATGATTGAAAAGTAAATCCAATCTATGAAACATGAATTAGAAAGCTCAATTAAAAACCAAATAGTAACTAACAAAGTAAAACAAAAAATAACTACCTTTTAACTTTCAAAGAAAATGTGATCTAAAAATTTCCTAAAATTGATTCAAACAACTTCCAGAATGAAAGAACAATAAGTAAACAAAGATCAAAACACATTTGAAAGGAAATTATAGAAGTGAAACTGCAAAATCAACAAGAAAAGTGCAAACTGAAACTAGAGATTCAAATATAGAATTAACTAAATTGAGAGAAAAACTTATATCTACAATCATACAAAGCAAATGAACTAAAACTAAGCTAAATAAACTTAGATCTACAAGATTACAAGATTCAACAAAGAAATTGAAAGAAACAATGCAAAAATAGTCTCAATGAACTTAAACAAAAATTGAGTGTAGTAAAGATAAAAACAGAACGCTTAAGAGAAAATCATCCAAACATGCTTGAAAAACATGGAATTAAAAGCTAGAAATTGAATCTAATCAAGCTAACCCAAGAATTAAGAAGTGCAAAGTGAGAAAAGAGTAAACCAATCACCCAACTAGGAGAAAAGAGTCTTGAAATGCTATCACTCACTTAAGCTTTAACTCTGCCACTAGATCTAACCAAAAATTTTAAGAATTTTCTAGAAATTTGTAGAATCAATTTGAATGTGAAAATTTCCAGATTTGTAGATATATGAATATAGAATTCATAAAAACAATTTGGCTCAAAAATCGCAAAAATTGTTGGATATTTGATGCAAAAACTCTAGCTAGGTTAGATGTATAATTAGCTAAATAGATTTGAGAAATAAGTGAAAATGCATCAAATTGGACTTGAAAACTAAAAGATCTTGAACTTTTATTGAATGAATCTTAAAGTGCATTGAAAATAAATGCAATTTTCTCCCAAATAGCCCTCTAAAAGAACAAGTATGAAATTGTTTGAGGAGAAAAGAAATGTAATGAAAAGAAAAATTATAAATCTAAGCTACTCTCCCCTCTCTATGGCCTGCCACTCTCCCCTGTTTATAGACAAATGGGTGGTGCTTTAACCCCTGAAAATGTTGAAAAAATATCTAAGTAACAGCCAGCCTTCTAGATTCTTCTTCCCCCTTCCTTGAATCCTTTGCTTACTTGTTTGGTTCCTTTAATTCTCCTTTCCTTTAAGCCTTCGTCTCATGAGCTATTAAGCTTCAACAAGTCAATGTTGTAACCAATAGGAAGTCTTCAAATGGTTAGCTTAGCAACCCTAATTGCTCCTTTTGAATCTCCAAAAATGGTGCCACAAATCTCTCATCACATGGCACTAACATCCACGATACTTTTTTGGTTTTGCTCCTTCATTTTGGCATTTTAGCTCAAATTACAACAATTTGTTCCTTTATTTTGCTGCCAATATTTAGATCATTAAATGGACAATTTATGCTTGCCGTGACATCTCGAGACCTAAGGGCGGGCTAACCCAAAAGCTAGATAAATGGGGAAAAATTGGAAAAACAGGGATTAAAAAATATTTTCAATAAAAACAAAACAAAAAGAGTCACCACCAATTTTTTTTAGGGTGTGATTAGCCACCCAAAAGATTTTTTTTTAATAAAATATTTTAAAATGGGTTTAAAAATTTTTAGAAAAATAACAAATTTGCAGTCTATGAAATCAGAGTTGAGTCAAAGAGTCAATTACACGTGGGGAAGGATTAGCACCTCAACGTGCTTGTCAAAATGGTACCAATTGATTGCATGTTATTCTTTAATTTTAATTAAAATGGTGTTATTTACTTAATGTTTACAATTAATTCATTTTCTTTTTTTTTCTTTTTTTTGGAAAAAAAAAATAAATCAAATTTAAAACAAAATTTTTTCTCATTTTTTAACAAAAACAAATCAAATTTAGAACAAAACTTATTTTTTTTGCATCAAAGAGAAAATACTTTAAATATTGAAACATTTTATTTCACTCTTCTATAATTAGGTAGAGCTTTAAAAATATTCTTAGTTTAAAGGTTTTCAAATTACCTCATAATACCAAGATAACACCTCTCATAAATAATAATCGTCGAGAGTCCTCTTATAGTTAGGCAAGATCTTGATGACTATATTTACTTAAGATATTATCTTATTTCTAAACTTTTTTTTAAAACCAATTTTTACAAACAAATGCATGCAATTGATTTACATAATAAAATGATGAATGCATGACAATATAATATGAATAAAGCATGCATGCATGATGATATAAGAATGTATGTGATGACAAGATAAAATGAAATGCGAATGTTTGAATGTTTTAAAGCTTGGGGGTTAATTCGGGGTCTAGATTAGGTTAGGGTTTTAGGGTTTATGATTAGGTTTTAAGGTTAGGTTTTAGATTTTAGGTTTAGGGTTTAGGGTTTAGAGGTAGGATTTAAGATTTAGGTTTAGAGTTTAACGGTATGGTTTAGGGTTTGGATTTAGATTTGGGATTTAAGATTTAGGGTTTAAGGTTTAAGGTTAAGGTTTAGGGTTTGGATTTAGGGTTTCAAAAAAACATATGTTTTTTAGGGTTTTAAGGAAATAGGCATGAAATGAATGTAAAATTACAAAAGTGTCATTAGTGAATGTATGTGCTAAATGCATGATCTAGAAGCATAATTAAAAAATAAGGTATTTTCAAACTTAATAACACAAACATTTAATGCATAAAAATTTCAAGACAAAAATGGATCAAGCATGGAAAACTTTAATTTTTGATTTGAATGTTCCACCATTGTTCATCTTTTAACACAACCAAACAACTTCAAGAATTCATCAAAAACCACCATTAAACAACATTTTTTCAATGAAATTTCTTATTTAAACATGTTAGAAAATTGCCATACACCATAAATACATAGCATAAAAGATGGATCAATGAACAAAAAATAATCAAGGCATGAAACAAGGTTTGGACAAACAAAATACCACCATGGCTGAACCTTGATGATATTTTCTTACCTCTATTCATGTGTCATTTCATCTATACAAAACAATGATCACTTGGAACTTACTTCATGAAGAGATTTATGGCATTAAAATAACTTTAATAAATGTAATGATCTAAAAATGCCAAGGAATTCATATGAACAAAAATGGTAGCCAAACAACAACATAAATATTTAATCAACTATAAAACATGCTAAACAAACATCAAATCATCATTTGAGCAATATAAGTGAACATTTGAAGCATTAAAGAGATGAAAGAGGCCAAAAGAAGGTTTGGAAAAACCAACACCATGGCTAAACTTCCAACTTGTTTTTTATGGTGGATTTGTGGTTTTTCTCACTTGAATTTTGGCTTAATCCAACTAATTAATTAATTGGCAGTATCCTCTTTAGGGCTAATTCCCCTTCTTGAAAGCATTTGGGCTTCATTTTCTTATCATGGGCTCTTATCATTCTCTTGTAGTACATTTGGCCATGATTGAATACTGCCAACTTTTTTTCTTTAATCAAATTTAATTGTTCAAAATGGTTATGAACCCATCTGGCTTCCTTTAATTGTACTTTCATCAGAACCCTTAAAGAAGGGATTTCAACTTTAACTGGCCAAAATCACCACCATTCCATATACTGGAGAAAAAAGAGTTACCCTGGAGAAAATGCAAACTAATATTTTGTATGCAAGTAAAGCAAATGACAACTTTTCATTCCAATCTTTATAGGTCTCAATCATTTTTTCCCAAATCTTCTTGATATTTTATTTAGTAGCCTCTATTGCCCTATTCATTTTTGGACAAAGAGGTGCTGAAATATGATGGCTAATTTTGAATTGAGTGTATTCTTCTTTTATTATTTTGTTATTTGAATTGTCGACATTATTAGTGATAATCCTTTCAAGCAACCTATAATGGTAAATTATTTCTTTTTTCACAAATTTGTACACTACTGATTGAGCCACATTGGCACAAGATGTTGCTTCCACCCACTTGTAAAAGAGTCAATTTCCATAAAGATGAATTTGTGACCATTTGAAAATTTTAAGGTAATGGGTCCAATCACATCCATTCTCCATATAGAGAAAGGCTAATGAGGTGCTAAGACATGTAACGGTGTAAGAAGGCATAGATTTTATCTGCATGGATATGACATTTATGGCATCTTCTTGCACAATTGATACAATCACTTTCCAAGGTCAACTAGAACCTGGTCTCATTACTTATTTGGCTATCATGTGACCATTGGCATATGTTTCACATATCTACTCATGTATTTCTTCAAGTATTTTCTATCTTTTTGTAGCATACACATCCCAACAAGATTGCCCCATCCAATACGAATCCTATAGCTATCATTCTTAAAATTCTTTTATCATTATTGTAGACACCCATTTGTGTCCTGACCCATTTAGGGCCCATTCATGTCTGGACCTATTTGATGCTGGGCCTAATTACTTTTAAGTTCTAGCTGGCTTATGTGGCCCAAGGATGTTCGGGAGTGGTTAGGCCCATTGACGTCCGAGCCTAAGTAGGCCATTAGGGTCTGAACCCAATTAAGCCCATCCATGCCTGGATCTGATTAGATAATTTTATTGTATTATTATTATTATTAATATATTTTTGTTTTATTTTTCTTATTTTAGTATTTCTGTGTATATTTATTCTTATTATATTTTCTATTATTATTATCTTCATTATTTTCATTTTTCTCCTTTCTTTTTGGACTCAATTTGCACGTGGGCAAGATAATCGGGATCAAAATCTTAGGTTAAAGCTTTAATTGCAAATCGTGTCAATGTGATCAAACAAAAATTTTAGACTCGAAAATCTCGCTGGATAGAATACAATCCTAAGATTTAAGCTTGGGATTGATTTTGTCCATTTCCTAAAAGTTCTCCTAAGACTACCCATAAATTAAACCAATTCTAACAAAGAAAAACACACAAAAATTTGGAGAGAATATTAATGAACAAAATCTGAGAAATTCTGGCTGAAGGGTTTTGGTGTTCAATTTAAAATTGTGGGTGTGATTTTAGGTTTTTAGGTTAGGATTAGGATTCAGGATGATTCTGAGAGGTTCTGAAAGTAATCTAGTTGAAATTTGGAAGAATTTGGGAAAAATTCGAGGAAATTTGGGTTTTTCTAGGTTTTCTAGGTTTTTTGAAGAACTTTAATTTTTCGACAAAATTTTCGATGAAGGTTGAAGTTTCTGACAAGATTTCCAGAATCTAACAAGTTTTTCAAAAATCGATGGGTTTCCCAAATTTCAATTGAATTTTTCAGTGAAGTTTTTAGAAATCGATGGGATTTCTAGTTTTCGGTTGAACTTTTCGACATGTTCTAAAGAGATTTTTAGTAAGAAATAGGAGCATCTGAAAGTTAGAAAGAGAGAGAAAACTGGGATTCTGAAGAAAAATGCTGAAGCCTAGCCTTTATACCGACCTTGAATGACATTATTTTGAAAAGCTTAGGATTCGCATGAACCTGACTTAGGATCCACGCTTTAACTTGGCATTGATTCGACCCGATTGCAGGTTTTCCTTTTTTCATTTTATTTTTATTTTTTGATTTGATTTTATTTTTAACCCCTTTTTTATTTTTTTGGTTTTATTTTTTAAAAAAAGGGGAAAAAATGAAAAAGGAGAATTATTTCTGCCACTAATATTTTTGGAAAAAATATATTTAAAAAAAATATTTTCTAAAAAAAATCTTTGTAAATAATGTTTTCAAAATAATAAACAAAAAAAATTGAAAGGTTTTACTATTCTAATAAAATTAATAAATTATTTGGTAAAGCATTAAAAAAAGTTATCAAGGCTTGGATAATTCGAAATCAAACTGGTACCATCTCTTGGATGGGTGTTTTAGGGGTGCTACAACCTTCCCCACGTGAAATCGACTTCCGAACCTAACCTTTGTTTTGCAGATCAGATTCAATTAGGTGGCCAATCACACCTAGCAAAAAAAGATTGGTGGTGACTCCTTTTCATTCTAAGTCTAGCGGTAGGTCCACGATCTATACGTTATGACAGTTTGGCAACTCTGTTAGGGACAAGTAGAGTCAAGCTAGTAAAAGATTTCTTATTATCCAAGCTTTGTTTAGCAAATTTCAAATTATCCCTTTTCATTGCTTATATCTACTTTATTATTTATTACATAATTGTTTATTTGTCTGCCTTATTAGTCATTACATATATTTGTTTAAATATCTGCTTATTATACCTGTCATTCATTTGCATATACATAACATAAGCCCTCTTCCCGGGCTTTACCTTTAAGAGGAGTGAAGTACTTATGCCCTAATGAGATTTCATGTCTCTGTATGGGCCTACAAAATACTCCCACTCAAATTGAACCCTTTCCACTTGAAGCCTATGATGGGTGAAGATTGGGGTACTTACTAGTTTGTAATGGACCATGATGTAGGGAATAATTTGGGAACCTTTTAGAAATAGCCCAAACCACATATAGTTAACTTTAGAAGCCTAACCAAAGATAGAGCCTTATTTTCCTACCCTCTGTAGATAATCCAAAATTCTAGGTCATGTTGTTATCTTAACTATTATGTGATGTTTTCCCTATGTTTCATTGAAGTGACTAACTAATTTCTTTGTCTTCTTTTATTTTTTTTTGTACACATTCATGAACATGTTTACAGATTGTATAGTATTTTTTCCCCAGAGCTATTTCAATAAAAACTCTCATGGATTCCATAGAACATCAGGTTTGTGACTTATCTATGTTATTCAAATGTGACTCTCCCATAGAGGTGAGGATAGAATAAAAAAAAAGGCAACTAGAAGAAGGAGATTGTTTGCCACATGGTCATGTCCCTACACTATCAGGAGAAGTTCACCTACTCCTTAAATATAATGATCTGAGATGCTTATTAGACATGTAGAATGATATGACCCCTTCAAGATAAGAGGCTTTCTATGATAAGTCTGGGCACATTGCATATCTCATGTCGGTAGAGGTTGATTACTCACTTATCAAGGTAATGGTACAGTTTTGGGACCCTTCCTATTGATGTTTCATTTCAATAAGGTTGATCTAGTACCAACAATAAATGAGCACTCAATTTTAGTAGGTATGCATTTACTATATCCAGATAGAGTATATATGAAGAAACATAAATCAGGAAGTCGTAAGAAGCTGGGTCAGATGTTAGGAGTGGGAAAGGAGACTATAGATTCATATATTCGAGAAAAGAGAGATCATAAGTGTATTCCATAAGAGTTTTCCAAGATTTCATTATCAAGCATCCAGATGATGATCAAGGAATAAATGTATTTACTCTAGCCATATATGGGTTGGTCATTTTCCCCAAGATCTTAGGACACATTGAAATAGAAGTGATACATTTATTTGAGTTGATTGAAAGAGGGTGTAATCTTTCACCAGTTATCTTAGTAGAAACCATTAGATCTTTTAATTTTTGCATGCAAATGGACAAAACATGTTTCATGGGCTATTTACCTTTATTATATGTATGGATAAAGAGCCATTTTGAATGCAAGAAAAGTGCCTTTACCAAACTTTATTTCTATACTCGAAATCTAATTAGGGAATTTTGCCAGAGTACTTGGCTAGAAGCAAAAACCCAAAAGAAGTGGAAATGTCTACTACAAGGGCTCACAGCTGGTCAGGTAAAATGGTTAGCCCCATGGATGGACAAGGAGCCTATATTATATGTGGAGATGAGGCAAGGGTTCCATTTTTAAGCTTATGAGGGTTAACAAGTTATGTACCATTGATGGTAAAGAGGCAACATGGAGCTAAACAGTTCACTCCTATGACCTACAAGCTCGGCCAGTTTGACTAATATGAGGAGCCCGAAACTTTCCAGAAGATTGATAACATGATTAAAGCTTGGAAAAAACCCAAGAGAGTAAGCTTAAGGCTTTTCATTGATAGAGTTACTTAAGGATATTTGATTTGGAAAAATAAGAGGGGTCAAGAAATTATATTTATGCCTTAGGATCATCACATATCGGTGAGCCAAGAGTCAGACAATAAGCTTTCTAAGTTAGAGCATGAAATGAAAAAGGAGAAATTGAAGAAAAAAATTTTGAAGCTATAGGGAGAAAAGGACTAGTGGTAGAATAAAGCAAAAAAATTAGAGATCCAAGTCCACAGGATTTCCAAGGAATATAGTAAGGCCCAAAAAGTTGTCAGAGAATGAGATGATGCCCTAAAAGAGCTAAAAGAGTTATAACAAGAGCATAAAAGGTTATGCATACAGGTACAAGCCAAAAAATAAATAATATAGAGTTTGTTCATGAAAATGAAGAGCTGAAAGAAGAGCGTGACTAAATAGAAAATGCTTTCATAGAGGTTGAGCAAAAGAATCAATGGCTTTCAAATCACATTCTGACTCGGACATGAAAGTTAAGTGAACAAAAAAATCATGTTAGGATCCTTACAGAAGGTACAGAGAATTATCTTATTAGGTGTGGTGCAATAAAAGAAAGGGTTGGAAAGACAAAGATACATAGAGTACCTTACTGCTTAAATGGGTAAGGCTATGATCAAAGCAGGTGAGATGGCATAAAAGGCTAAGACACTAAGAGCTTTGATTACACTAGCAGGGGAGCATGGACAGAAACTATTAAACTTTATTAAGAAGGCTAAAGACCATTATGAGCAAGTTAGGCATTTCTATAGAGGAACAATATTAGGTTTGATATAAAATAGACTCTTATAGAATAAATGAAAATTTCTTTTTGTTGGATTTCTTTTAAAAGGCAAATATTTTCTTCTCTTTTCTTTTCATTTCCATGCATTTGCATCACATTCACTCATGCATTCATTATCATAACATTATCGTTGAATCTTTAATTATGGTACTAAGGTGCAAAAATAGCTACACATCAATACAATACTTAAGCTTGAGCTAGAAAGATGGAACAAAACAATGCAAGTCACTTTGAAAAGATAGAAAAAGCCCAGAAAGCATTAGCAGAAAAGCTGGGCCAAATTCTAGAGGCCCTGAAAAAGGTAAATAGGGGTAAATCAGTGGAAGAAGATACTTCACAAGAGGCTACTAATTTGGCATATCCTCCAGGCTTCAGTCAATAACAAAATTAAACCACACCACTTTTCTAACCTCAATAGGTAGCTTTTCCAAAATACAACTACCCAGGAATGACCTATGCACCAGGTCATGAGAATGCCCAAAGTTATGATAATTCTATCTTTGCCAAAAAGGTAACTAAACCCATTCAACTTCCTATTACAAATGAAGTAAAGAAAAAAGAAAAGCTATAGGCAGCTATACCCTTAGAAAATTCTAAAACTGATCAGGCTATGAATAGGCTTAAAGAAAGATTAAAGGTTGTAGAGGGAGTAGATTTCTACGGATCTATGGATGCAATGGGACTTTACCTAGTACCAGATGTGATGATGCCACCAAAGTTCAAAGTATCAGAGTTTGAGAAGTATAACGATACCAAGTGTCCTATTACGCATATCACAATGTATTATGGCAAAATGGTAGTATATGCTAGTAAAAATAAATTGCTTATGTATGTGTTTCAAGATAATTTGACTGGATCTACAGCAAGATGGTACATCTAATTGATGGGACTCATATCAAGACGTGGAAAGATCTGACCAAATTTTTTATTAATCAGTACCATCACATCATAGACATGGCTTCCGACTGTTTTTCCCTACAAGCCATGGAAAAGAAGGCATTTGAGTCCTTCAAACAATATGCTTAAAGATGGCGAGATGTGGTTGCCTAGGTACAACCCCTTTTAACAGAGAAAAAACTACTATGCTATTTGTGAGCACTCCAAAGTCACTTTATTATGAGAGGATGATCAAAAATACGACTAAAAATTTTGTTGATATGATGATTTCGAGAGAGATCATCGAAAATACTATTAAGAATGGTAAGCTTAAAGGAGGTGAGTCTTTCAAAAGACACCTAAGAAGAAAAAAAGTGAGACTCAAGCTATGAATCTTAAAGGACAACAATTCAAAAGCTACACTTGGCCTTACTTACCCTATATACCACCACACAGTAAATCATACTTCTACATCTCCATACCAATAAACTACTTGACCATCTTATCCATCTTCTCTAAGATCCCCTACTCACCCAATCAGCACCACAAGTAATACCAGAAAACCACGAACCAAAGAAGGACCAACCTTTGACCCTATACCTATAAGTTACACAGAGTTATATCAAAGCTCTACAAAAACCATTTAATAGCTCCTATCCTACAAAACAGCTTAAACCTTCTTACCCTAAATGGTATGATTCCAATGCTCATTACGACTACCATTTCTGAGTGGCAGGACATTCTACTAAAAACTATATTCTTTTCAAACATAGGGTACAAAGTTTGATTAAATTAAGGCTAATAAGCTTCGATACTAGTGGAAGTTCAACACCTAATGTTAGTGGGAATCCCTTGCCCAGTCATACAGTCAATGTTTTGGGCACAAGTGAAAAATATGTGCAAAAAAGAGTAGAGGAGCTTAAGATGCCATTTGACTAGTTATATGAGCCTTATATAAAGCTGGGATGATACAACCAGTGGCTCTATGCACTCATATGGGAAAACACATCCCAAATTAAAGATGTAAATATCATGGCGGGGCACCAGGCATTCAATTAACGTCTATAAATAATTTCATGCTGAAGTTCAGAAACTGATGGACTCTTACCAAATAAAGCTATATGAAGAGTTAAGAGCCTTGGAGGACATCGAGGTGGCTATGACAGATAGGTGGGTGACAAAACCTGTCACTATATGCTATAAGAGAAACCAAAATCAGTTAGGAATAAGTTTATTTTCAAACCAGTAACCTTTAAAGTTTCATGCCCATTTCCTTATAAAGATAACAAAGTAGTGCCCTAGAATTATAAATGTGGGGTGACAATACAAGGGCAGCAAAAAGATATGCTAAAAGCTGAAAGTACCCATATAACAAAAGTAAAGGGCATAACTAGAAGTGAGAGATGTTACACATTAAAAACTTTGGATAAAACAAAACAAGGAAAGGAAAAACAAACTGAACCAAAGATCCTAGAGAAGGATATGTCAAAATCTATGCTTGAAAAGGAGGCCTATGAGTTTTTAAAGCTAACCAAACACAGTGAGTACTCAGTGGTGGAGCAAATAAATAAGATACTAACTAGAATTTCTCTATTATCACTTCTTTTAAACTCTAAACCGCATCATAATGCCTTGTTAAAGGTATTAAATCAGGCTTATGTGACCCATAATGTTTTCATGAAATATATGAATCATCTGATAAGCAATCTAGTGATGCCACACCATATCTCCTTCAGTGATGATGAGATTCCTTCAAAGGGTAGAAGAAGCTCTAAGGCATTACATATCATTATTAAATGTAAAGGCCATATAGTAGCCAAGGTCCTTATTGATAATGGATCAACCATTAACGTTATGCTCGTGTCCACTTTGGTAAAATTTCCCTTTGATATGTCTTATTTCCAAGATAGTCAAATAGTAGTTTGAGCATTTGATAGGACTAAGTGAGAAGTATTGAAAGATGTTGAGCTACCTATACAAATTGGTCCATGTGTTTTCAATATAAAATTTCAAGTTATGGATATTTCTCCATCATATAGCTACTTATTGAAAAAACCATGGATTCACAAGGAAGGCATCGTTCCCTCTTCATTTCATTAAAAGATTAAATTCAATGTAGAAGGACAATTGAGGATTATGGCTAGGGAAAAAGACTTATTGGTGACCCAACTCATAAATGACCTATATGTGAAAGTAGTAGAAGAATCATTGGAGTGCTCTTATCAACCTTTTGAACCTATTAATGCAATGGTGAAAGACTCAAGTTCAGTCAGATTGTGATCAATTAGATGGTTAACAAGGGTTAAAGTATCAGGTTTGGCCTGGGCAAAAGCCTTAAGGGATAAAGGAAATTTTTAAAATTAAAAATTACAGTTACAGATCTGGATTGGGTTATAAGATTGAGGAATGGCAGAGAAACAATAAAAGGGCAAAAAAAAAACTTAATGATTTTTCCTCATTCAAATAGACCTTTCATTTTTGGAAGACATATACACCGGGGAGCTGAAGAGGATACAAAAGAAGACCTGAAATAGGAGGAAGCTTTTGCCAAGCTATCCATTCACATGGTGGATGATAGAAGTCGAAACGAGGAAGCCTTAGTTTACACCTGCCCACTAGGATATGAATTGCAGAATTGGAAGGTCATCCCGATGTTTATGGTTTTCGATTTTTCTTCAATGTAACCACATCTCCTAATCGCTTATGCCTAAAAGCATTAGGATAAAAGCTTATGTTTGGGCTTTTTTATTTTTCATTATTTCAATAAAAGTAGGAGCATGCATTTTGTTCATTTCTTCCATTCCATTCATTCTACCATCAAAATTTCTTACCAATATTTCCTATTCTATTAACTTTTTGATCCCCAAATGAATGCAAAGATAATCATGACAATGATCTAGGGTTTAACTTTGAAAATTCAATTAACACTGATAAACTTGATACTGAAGAAGATTTTAAAAAATATACTTTGTCTCCGGATTTAATGAGGCTAATTGAACAAGACGATAAATCCATTGAGCCTCATCAAGAAGTGATCAAATTGGTTAATTTGGGTGATGTCGAAAACAAGAAAGAAGTCAAGATTGGCACTTCACTTTCAGTTGTTAATCGACAGTAGTTAGAAGATTTACTCTAGGAATTTATGGATATATTTGCTTGGTCCTACCAAGATATGCCTAGACTCAACATCGAAATAGTAGAGCATAAGTTACCATTAAAACCAAAATACAAATCGATGTAACAAAAGCTAAGAAGAATGAAACCGGAGATGCTATTGAAAATCAAAGAGAAAGTTAAAAAGCAATTTGATGCAGGCTTTTTGTAAGTGACCAAATATCTTGAATATGTGGCTAATATAGTACCTGTCCCTAAAAAAGATGATAAGGTATGGATGTGCGTAGACTATAAAGATCTGAACAGAGCTAGCCGTAAGAATAATTTTCCTCTGCCTCACATTAATACTTTGATGGATATTATAGCCCAACATTCGATATTCTCTTTCATGGATGGATTCTTTGGCTATAATCAAATAAAAATGGCCTCAGATAACATGGAAAAGACCACTTTTATCACTATATAGTGAACCTTTTACTACAAAGTTATGCCCTTTGGATTAAAGAATGTTGGTGCAACTTATCATAAGGCTATGGTAACACTTTTCCATGATATGATGCATAAAGAGATTGAAGTGTATATGGATGACATGATTACCAAGTCTCGAAAAGAAGAAGATCATGTAGTCAACCTCAAAAAATTATTCGAAAGGTTGTGAAAGTTTTAGCTTAAATTGAATCCGGCTAAATGTACATTTGGAACTAGGTCAGGAAAGTTACTGGGATTTATAGTCAGTGAAAGAGAGATAGAAGTGGATCCGAACAAAATTTGGGCTATCCATAATTTATCTTCACCAAGCATATAAAATGAAGTTTGTAGTTTCTTGGGTAGATTGAATTAAATTTTTCGGTTCATTTCTCAGTTCACTTTCAGATGTGACCCCATTTTTAAACTTCTTTGAAAAAATAATCCAGGGGATGGAATGAATAATGCCAAAAAACCTTCTATAAAATTAAGCAATACTTATCAAACCTTTCAATATTAGCACCATTTGTCCCTCGAAAATTATTCATTCTATATTTAATGGTACATGAAGGGTCAACGGGATGTGTGCTAGGCCAATAAGATGAATTTGGTAGGAAAGAGAAAGCTATTTATTACCTTAGCAAGAAATTCATAGAATATGAGTCCAAGTATTCATCACTAGAGAAAATGTGTTGTGCTTTAGCTTGGATAGCTAAAAAACTTAGGTAATACATGCTCTACCATACAACTTGGCTTATAGCTAAATTGGATCCCATCAAATATATATTCGAGAAGCCTTCACTATCAAGAAGAATCGTAAGATGGCAAGTGATGCTTTCAGAATATGACATAGTATATATGAGCTAAAAGGCGATCAAAAGAAGTGTCATTATTGAATTCTTAGCAAACAGGGCTGCTGATGATTATGAGCCTATAAAGCTTGACTTCCCAAATAAGAAACTAATGGCAATCTCAGAATTAGAAGAAGATGATTATGAAAAAGGGATATGAAAAATGTATTTTGATGGGGCTGCCAATACTATAGGATATAGGATTGGAGCAGTGTTAATATCTCTAATAAAGTATTACTATCTTGTTACAGCAAGATTGAACTTCAACTACACTAACAATGTAGCTGAATATAAGGCTTGTGTAGCTTTGGATAGAAAAATTGAAGTATTAAAGGTGTTTGGGGATTTGACTCTAGTCATTTACCAATTAAAAAGTGAAAGGGAAACAAGAGATTTAAAACTTATCTCTTATCATAGATACATCTTAGAGCTACGCAAATAATCCAAGATAATTCATTTTGAACACTTACCTTGGTAGTAAAATCAATTACAGATGCCTTGGCTACCCTGGCTATAATGGTATAGATCGGTGATACTACTAAAATTTAGCCTATTAAATTAGATATCAAGGATATGCCAATGCATTGTGCCAATTTGGATGAAGAAGAGGATGGCCACCCTTGGTATTACAATATTATGCAATATTTAAAAAATCAGTAGTACCCAGATTAAGCAATAAAAAATGATAATAGAATCTTACGAAGGATAGCTATGGGATTCTTCATAAATGAAAAAGTTTTGTACAAATGAGGTAAGGACCAATTGTTATTTTACTGTGTAGGCATTTCTGAGGCAAAAAAAATTATGGAAAAAGTTCATTATGGCATATATGGAGCACATACAAATGGGCATATGATGGCAAAACAGGTTATACAAGCCAGATATTACTGGTTGACAATGAAAAAAGATTGTATCGATTATGCTCGAAAATATCATAAATACCAAATTTATGCTGACAAGATTCATGCTCTGCCCAGTGCTTTGCATGTCATAGCATCACCTTGGCCATTTTTTATGTGAGGAATGGATTTCATTGGGCATATCATACCAAAGGCCTCAAACGAAAACAAATTCATTTTTGTGATGATTGATTATTTCACTAAATGGGTTGAAGCCTCCTCTTTCATAACCGTGACTAGATTTATGGTCTGTAAATTCATCAAGAAAGAGATAATTTTTAGATATGGACTCTCAAAAAGAATCATCTCAGATAATACCAAAAATTTGAATAGTAAAATGTGCAAGAAGTATGTGTTCAGTTCAAAATCAAACACTATAATTCAGCTTCATACCACCTAAAAATGAATGGGGTAGTAGAAGTTGTAAACAAAAACATCAAAAAGATTCTGAAAAAGATGACTAAAACATACAAAGACTGGCATAAGAAATTGCCTTTTGCTTTACATGTATATCAAACTTCTATGTGCACCCCTACTGGAGCAACTCATTTTTCCTTGGTTTATGGGATGGAAGATGTGTTGTCAATAGAAGTAGAAATCCCATCTTTAAAGGTCCTAAAGGAATTAGGATTACAAGAAGCTGAATAAATTTAGGAGTACTATGAGCAATTGAACTTTATTGAGGAGAAGAGGTTGACGGCACTATGCGATGGCTAGTTATACCAAAGAAGAATGATAAGAGTTCATGACAAAAAGGTCAGACCTTGGTAATTTTGAGAATGAAAGTTGGTGTTAAAAAGAATCCTTCCAAGTTAGCATGATAATAGAGAAAAATGGACCCCGAATTAGGAAAAGCCTTATGTGGTAAAAAGAGCTTTTTCGGGAAGAGCTTTAATCTTGTCAAAAATGGATAGAGATGAACTTTCTAGCCTTGTTAATTTTGATGCAGTAAAGAAATACTTTGCTTGATTAAAAAAAATTCAAGTTGAAAACCCGAAAGAGCAGCTTAAACCATAAAAAAAAATTTAAAAAAAAGAGAAGAGTCAAGTCAAAAACCCAAAAGGGTAGCTTGAATCTAAATGGAAAGGGGTCGAGTTAAAAACCTTGAAAGGCAGCATGAATGAAACATGGCATCACCTATAAGGTATACTAGGGATAGTTAATTTCAAAAAGCTTTGAAATATCAGGGCATCATATTTTGATTGAGCCTTTGAAGGAGATCTAAGATTTGTTATCATGATTATCTTGTCATTTGTCTTAAGGCATGGCTACCTTAAATAGTCACCTTTGTACACTCATTTTTTAGACTTAGACCATCATTTGTAAATTTTTGCTTATCCCAATAAATAAAAGCCATCTTATTATTCTCTCGTAGTTCGATATATTGTTAATATATTTGACCTTTCTCTTTATACCTTACCATGGATGGAAGAAATACATGATTTGCTTCCCACATTTGAAATGGGATAATGATTATAATTGAACGAAGTCATAAGAAGTTGTGTGTTGCCATGAAGAATTAAAGAAGACAAGAATAAATGATGAATGCCTTTAAAAAAAAAAAGGGGAATTGATTTCCATGGCTTTTCTTAGAGTAATGATAAATAGTCAAATTGGTTTTTGTGCCAAAGATATGCGCTCAAATGGTTTCTTCACTAAAGGGTGTGGTGAAGATAAGTATTCAGACTAATAGAAGAAAGTTTATTTACCAAAAAGTGTACCAAAATAAAAAAGGCAGAAGCCTTAGTTCCACAATCAATGATTCATTGGCATCTTATGTAAGGCCTGCATTTACATTATTTACTTACAAGATCTTGGCTCGATCTAGATCATTTCTTATGATTTATGGTTCCATCCAGATCATTTATTTTTAACCTCGACTTGGTCCTGGTCATTTTATTTTGATTTGTGGTTTCGTCTTGGTCACTTGATCTTGGCTTAGTCCAGATCATTCGTGTTCTATCCCGATCATTTATTTTTGACCTTAACTCGATCTTGGTCACTTTCTTTTGACTTGTGTTTTTGTCTCAGTCACTTGATCTTGGCTCTAGTCCATATCATTCATGGTTTCATCTTGATCATTTATTTTCGACCTTGACTCGATCCTGGTCACTTTATTTTGACTTGTGGTTTCATCTTTATCACTTGGTCTTGGCTTAATCCAGATCATCTCTGATGATTTGTGGTTTTGTCCCAGTCATCTACTTTTAACCTCGACTTGGTCCTGGTCGCTACATTGTAACTTGTGGTTTTGTCCCAATTATTTGATCTTGGCTTAGTCCGGATCATTTTATAGATTCATAAATCATTTTTTATTTAACTCGAATAAAATGAGTGTCTAGGTCTTTGCAGCATCCTTGTCTAGCAAGGATGTGCAAAAAAGGATAACTATAGATACCCATTTGTGTTCGAGCCCATTTGAGGGCCATTCGTGTCTTGGCCCATTTGGGCTCATTCGTGTATGGACCCATTCGATGCTGGGCCCAATTAGGTTTGAGTTCTAGCTGGCTTATGTGGCCTAAAGATGTCTGGGCATGGTTAGGCCCATTGATGTTTGAGCCCAAATAAGCCCATCGAGGTTCAAGCCCAGTTAAGCCCATCCATGCCCGGATCCGATTAGATAATTTTATTGTATTATTATTATTATTATTATTGTTTATTATTATTAATATATTTTTATTTTATTTTCCTTTAGTATTTTTGTGTATATTTATTCTTGTTATATTTTTATTATTATTATCTTTATTATTTTCGTTTTTCTCCTTTCTTTTTGGACTTAATTTGCACGTGGGCAAGATAATCAGGATCAGAATCTTAGGTCAAAGCTTTAATTGCAAATCGTGTCAACATGATCAGACTAAAATTTTAGACTCGAAAATCTCACTAGACAGAATGCAATCCTAAGATTCAAGCTGGGATTGATTCTATCCAATCCTGGGGTTGATTCTATCCGTTTCCTAAAAGTCCTCCTAAAACTACCTATAAATTGAACCAATTCTAACAGAGAAGAACACATAAAAATCTAGAGAATATTATTGAACAAAATCTAGGAAATTTTGGCAAAAGGGGTTTGGTAGTTTAATTTTGGGATTTTGGTGTTCAATCTAAAATTATAGGTGTGATTTTAGGTTTCTAGGTTAGGATTAGGTTTCAGGATGATTCTGAAAGATTCTGAAAGTAATCTAAGTGAAATTTGGAAGAATCTGGAGAAAATTCAAGGAAATTTGGGTTTTTTTGGGTTTTCTAGGTTTTTTGAGGAACTTTAAATTTTCTAGTGAAATTTTTCAACGAAGGTTAAAGTTTTCGATAAGCTTCCAGCAAGATTTCCAAAATACGATAGGTTTTCTAGAAACTAATGGATTTTTTAATTTTTGATTGAATTTTTTGATGAAGTTTCTTGAAACCGGTGGGTTTCCAATTTCTAGTTGAACTTTCTAACGTGTTCTAAGGAGATTTTTAGAGAGAAATAAGAGCATTTGAAAGTTAAAGAGAGAGAAAAAACTGGGATTCTGAAGAAAAATGCTGAAGCCTAGCCTTTATACTGACCCTGAACGATGTCATTTTGAAAAGCTTAGGATCTGCGTGAACCCGACTTAGGATCTGCACTCTGACCTGGTATCGACCTGACCTAATCGTAAGTTTTTCCTTTTTCATTTTATTTTTATTTTTATTTTTTGATTTGATTTTATTTTTAACCCATTTTTTTATTTTTTTGGTTTTATTTTAAAAAAAGGGGAAAAAAGGAGAATTATTTCTGCCACTGAATTTTTTGGAAAAAAAATATTTCAAAAAAAATCTTTGTAAATAATATTTTCAAAATAATAAACAAAAAAAATTGAAAGGTCTAATAAAATTTAAAAATTATTTGGTAAAGATTAAAAAAATGATTAAGGCTTGGGTAATTCGAAATCAAATTAGTACCATCCCTTGGATGGGTGTTTTAGGGGTGCTATAATCTTCCCCATGTGCAATTGACTTTTGAACCTAACCTCTGTTTTGCATATCAGATTCAATTAGGTGGCCAATCACACCTAGCGAAAAATAAATTGGTGGCAACTCCTTTTCATTCCAAGTCCAGCGGTAGGTCTATGGATCTATGCGTTATGACAATTATTTGATGCACTTTAGGATACTTTTGGTGCTTAAGATATTGCATAATGCCAAAATACCAGGGTTGGCCATCAACTTCTTCTTCTACACTCATGCAATGTGTCGAGAAATCAAAAGTCTGTATTTTGATAGGTTGAACTTTAGTGTTTACATTAAGTTTGAACATAGTTGATGGTATAACCAGAGTATCAACGATTTGGTTTTCTTCCTAGTGCACATGTTAAAACTGAATGTCTTCAAATTGCTCTACCAATCGAGTAATAAATTTTTGGTATAAAACCAACTTTAGATCTCTCGTTTCCCATTCACCTTTTAGTTGATAAATTACCAATATTGAATCCTTGAAGACTTTTAAAATCTTGATTTTTCTATCTAAAGTCTTCTATAATCCAAAAATGCATGCTTTATATTTTGCTATATTGTTGGTGTAGTAAAAAGATATCTTGCGGTACTAGGGAAAATTCTCTTTCAAGAGATATTAATATAACTCTAATGCAATGCCCCAAAGCATTTAGTGCCCTATCAAAGAACATTTTCCATGTAGCATCCTCATGTTATACTTTTTTTATTGATAAGATAGCCATCAAATCTTCATCTAAAATTTCAAATTGCATTGGCTCGTAAGCATCAATAACTTTATCAATCCAAAAAATCAGCTATAGCACTCCTTTTTATAGCCTTCTGAGCCATATATACAATATCATATTCAGAAAGCATTACTTGTCCTGTTGTTATTCTTCTTGATAAGGATGGCTTTTCAAATATGTACTTGAGGGGATCTAATTTTGATATCAACCAAGTCATATGATATAGCATGTATTGCCTAAGCCGGTGAGTAGTCCATACCAAAAGATAACACATATTCTCATGCTGGGAATACATGACCTTATAACCAATGAATTTTTTGCTTTAGTAATAAATGGCTTATTCCTTTTTGCTTGTTTCATCTCTTTGCCCTAATACACATCTCATAAAAACTTCATTCACAGTTAGGTACAATATTAAAGGTTTTTTACCATAGAGGGCACTGGCATTATCATATTCATTAGATACTCTTTAATATTGTCGAAGGCTCTTTGACATTTTTTATTCCATTTTTCGGGATCATACTTCTTTAACAACTTGAAAATAGGATCACATATTACTTTGAGTTGAGATATGAATTAGGCAATGTAATTTAATTTCCCCAAGAAGCTCCTTACTGCCTTCTATGTTTGTAGAGGCATCAATTTTGTGATTGCTTGAATTTTATCAAGATCTACCTTAATTCTTTTTTTACTGACCAAAAATCTCAATAACTTTCTTGATTTCACTCCAAAAGTGCACTTGGTTAAATTTAAATTGAGTTGATATTTGTGAAGTCTTTCAAAGAGCTTATTAAGGTTTTCTACATGATCCTCACCTTTTTAGGACTTTGCAATCATATCTTCCACATAAACCTCTATCTCTTTATGCATCATATCATGAAACAAAGTGATCATAACTCTTTGATAGATGGCACCGACATTTTTCAATTGAAATGGCATGACTTTATAACATAATATTTCTCATATTGTCACAAAAGTGGTCTTTTCCATATCCTCTTTTGCCATCTTTATCTGATTATACCTAAAAAAACCCATTCATGAAAGAAAATACCGAATGCTTTGTTGTATTGTCAGCCAGAGTATCAATATGAAATAGTGAAAAATTATCTTTATGATAGCCTTATTCATATCCCTATAATCCACACATATTCTCATATTTTCATTTTTTTTGGTACTGAAACTATAATAGCAACCCATTATGGATACTTAGCTACAGCTAAAAAGCCAGCATCAAATTATTTCTTAAATTTTTCTTTGATCTTTAATAGCATTTTTGGTTTCATACGCCTTAACTTTTATTGTACTAGTTTACAATCCGAGATCAATGGCGACTTATGCTTTACAATATCTGTGTCAAGCCTTAGTATATCCTGGTGTGACCGTACAAACATATCAATATATTCTCTGAGTAGCTCATCTAATCTCTGTCATCTTCTTATGAAAAAGAAGTATCGACCTTTTTTTTATTCTCATCATTTTTAAATTAATCAAATCTGTAAGCTTCTAATAGGGTCTTATTATTTTCTCCTCCTGCTGTGCTAGTTTGATCAAATCTGGAGGTAAGTGCAATTGTCTAAATCTTCATCATCAGGCTCATTAACTTGAATAAAATTCTTGAAATTAAACTTGAAATAATGATCATGATTATCCATGTTGTTTAGTATTTAGAAACTTTAAAATTATTAAGATTTCAAAGATATAAATGGATATTTTGACAAAGAATCAAGGACATATTTAGCAAAAATAAAAGGATGTTAAAAATGAAATTAAAGGAAATAGAAAAGATTATGTCATGAAAATACATTGCATTTAACATTTTATTAAGGATGCTAAAGAAAAGCCCATACAAATTATCCGTATGCCCTTTAGTAGAGGCAATTGGATTCGATTCAAGGATAACCATAATAAACAAACAAGTTCTTTATCATTCAATTATCGAAAGGAAACATAAAAATCTCTTCCTTAATTGTCATTGCTTCATCCTTCTCAACTACTTTCAGACCCAGTTTTGAGAAGGCCACCTCAACTTCTTTTATTGGTACTCCTACCTCTGACATTCCCAGGAAAACATATCCTCCTGAGTAAAAAGTGTCGTAGATGTATAAAATCTCTAATTCTTTTCCCATTCATCTCTTACCCCTTAAGGTAGGTCATTCACTTTTATTTCTTATCTTGCATTACTCTCTTCTTGTCAATAGTAGTTGGCCTATATCCCAATCCAAACCTTTCTTTGTTCTCTACATATTCTGGCATTTTTCTTATTCCCTGATTTGTTAGCCCTAGACTTAGACCAAGTTGCCATCCTTTTCCTATCATTTGTTTAACCATTATACAAGTAGTCTTTGATAAATAAAGAGTAGGTATAGCTGAGCCGTCTCCCACATATGTGGTGTTAACAACCTCAAAGGCATGAAAAGAACATTCACCTGCTTCTTTTGCAGTTTCCACATAAGGGGTTATCAAAGACTTGGTAACCAGCATGTCTTCCTTTCTTTCAACACATTTTTATTTCCATCAACTATAAATTTGACTTTTTGATACAAAGATGATGGCACTACCCTAGTGGTTTAAATCCATAGTCTCCCTAATAAATAACTGTAGGAATGAGAAATATCCATGACTTAGAATTTTACAATGAATATGTAAGGTTTTATTTGTAGAGGCATCTCTATATCTCCAACCACTTTTTTCCTTGAACCATCAAAGGCTCTAACTATCATATGGATATTTTTCATGTACAAATGATCGACTAGTAACTTGAAGAGTATGGTAATTGACATAACATTAATGGAAGACCTATTATCAATAAACACTTTTGCCATAGTGTGGCTTTTACACTTCACGGTAATATGTAAAGCTTTCACACTTTCTAGCCCTTTTGGCAAAATCTCATCATCATTAAAGGCAATAGAGTTTAGAGCCACTATACTTCCTACCAATGGCCCACCTAATCCACAGAAATGTCTTAATCACATAAAATTGGTTCAATACCACATTCCTGTAAGGTTTGGAGTTTAACAGCAAAGATAATAATGAAATTTTGGCGGCATATTGTTAAGCTAATCCACTACATTGTATTCATTATGCCTAATGATCTTTAAAAATTCATAAGCCTCTTTAATAATTACTAGCTTTTTGTACTATACTATCAGGTTCATTGCAATAAGGTTTTTTTCTTCACTTCCATTTCCCTCCACCTCTTTTCCTTTTTCTCTCCTTGCTTACTTTAATGTCTCAAGAGTATAAATTCAACCACTCTGGATCATTCGTCCAACACATGATATATTGGTTTCATCCTTGATGTTTACACCGTTTGATCTTTGGATCTCTACCTTATAGTCATACTTCCAAGGGATGGCCTTATCATCTTTATAGGGAAAAGTGCTGGTGACATATATAGTGATAGGTGCATGAGAGTAAGAAGCTGGCTTACCTATCATTAGTTCTGTTTCATCATAAAAAATGGTTAAAGGTTTTGGGATAAACAACACACTAGATCCTTTGCTTGCTATTAAATAATTCCATCACCTTTTTTTTCATTATAAAATTCAATAATTCCAATATCCATCAATCTTAAAACTATTTATTTAAACTCTTCACAATCTTGAATTACATGACCTCTCACCATCCTATGATATTTGCAGATCCAATCAAATTCCAAATAATTGTCATCAATTCCAGAGCCTACTATTCGAATGACATCGATTTCAACCAGACAATCATATACCACTTTTAAAAGAGTCTTCACCTTTCTTATTCACCTTTTAAATTTTTAACCCTTCTCCATTGCATTGGTCATGCCCCTAGCATGGTTAGGCAATGGATTTCCTCTAGTATTAGGCATTGTCTTAGTATTGAAATTTAGTCACCTATCCTTTACTAATGCTTGGACTCTATATTTCAAAGTAGTTCAATCATCTAAAGAATGGCCCACAACACCAAAATGATATTCACATCGGATATTAGGGTTGTACTATTTAGGATATGACGGTTTAAGAGGTTTAACAAGGCTATGAGATAGCCTTTTAGAAGTTATGGGTATAAATTAATATAAAAGATGGTAATCGTGTCGATGAGAGTCTTTTCTTGAATGGGGCAAAAAATTTTCTATTGAAGGGTAGGGTTGCTTGGTAGGGAAGAAGGTTGCATAGTTAGAGAATGAGTGAATTAGAGAGCTTAAGGTCTATAGTTGGGTTGATATATTAATGGTGGTGGTATGTATGGGTATGGTGTTTAGGATATTTGGATTGTAGCTGGGTAGTAAGGTGTGTATAAGGGATATGGATGGTAAAAAATGATTGGTGGGCTAGAAGCGATCACTTCATGGGTTTTTTATTCTTTCTTTCTTATTGCAGGAGTTTTCTTAGAGCTTGAGGCTTTTTGACGATCAATTTTGTCATTTTTATAGCATTCTCAATCATTTCATCTGATATCACCATTGGCAAAATTTTTAGTAGCATTACCTACCAACTTGTCATAGTAAGGGGCTCTCAAAGTGTTGATAAAAACAATTATGGTTTCTTTTCCATCAATGGTAGTTGGACTTGTGCAGTCATATCTCTCCACCTATATGCAAATTCTTTTAAAGTTTCAGTTGCTTTTTCTTCATATTCTGTAAGGACAACCTATTTGGTGTCATATCCTCAACATGATTATACTCTATTTTAAAGGCCCTAACTAGATCTTTCCAAAAATGTATTTTGTTATGGTCTAGTTGAACATACTACCTTGCAATAGATCCACTAAGATTATTTTAGAAATAGTGTGTCAATAACTTATCATTATGTGTATGATCGATCATCTTTCTAAAGAACATTGTAATATACGTAGAGGGGCACTTCATTCTGTCATATTTCTCAAAATCTAGAACTTTAAATTTTGATAGAATCACTAGATCAAGCACAAGCTCAACTCTCGAGCATCCATATTTTCATACATACCATGCCCTTCTATGGCTTTCAGTTTTTCTTATAACAAATTATACTTATTCTTCATTATAGTGCTTTCTTTTGGATTAGATACCCAGATTTGGCATAATGATAGGATCAAATGGAGTGGATCCAAGATTGATATTCACTTAAACTGGCAATAGTCCAACAGAAGTACTAGCATATTATTGATGAGTGGGTGGTGGTGCCTAAGCAACATATGGATAGGGATATGTGAACCTAGCATATATTGGTTCTTTCATGGCAATTTCTTAGGTTTCAATAATGCCTTTTCTTTTAAACAAACTAGCTAACATCTGTTTCAACTCAGCTATCTATCTATCTATATTTTGTTACATTCCTATAACTATTTCATTAATCTTTTCTTGGGCCCTTTCTAACTTATCTACTCGATTGACAAATTCACTTTCCATGAATCTTGCACAAGCTTGAGTGTTGTAGGTAAACAAAACCAACTGATCTCGTTTCTTTGAAAGCACTATCCTTAAACCTTTTATTAATTCCTAAAAATCAAGATCACATGATATGAATCTTATTATTGGCATTAAGAGATAGTTTAAAAATTCTCCTATATTTAGGCAAGACTTTTAACAATATCTTTTTGCTTCGATGATTCAATGAAAATATGTTTACAATCACCATTCTTTATCCTTAGCTAGCATGAAAAACCACGAATTTAGACCAATGATGCATGCAGTGCAATTTTGATTTTATTATTATTATTGAAAAGGAGCTTAAATTCCCTTCTATATTTAGGCAAGGTTATTTAAAGACATTTCTTCTACCTCAAAAAGTTTAATGGAAGCAATATTTACAACTATCATTCTTTTTTCATTAGCACCTTTAATCATACTTGTAATAAAAGTAGAGATATTCATTTCAAGATAATTTAAATCAACAGAAGTTCTTGTTCATTCCAAAATGTTCAGCTTTACACATCATGATTTGTCCTATAATTAAGGCCATAAAAAGGCTGAACTTGCTTATACTATCCCTTTGTTTCCTCTAAAATGTGTAAGAAAAACTGACTATGACTACTAGTAAGGATGACCTTCTATCTCAAAGCTTTTGCCTTTTTCATCATCACCTTAGCAGTATGATTACCTTTTGAATACAAGTACTAGGGTAGTCAATATACATCTGTCTCCCCTGACTCTCAATCTTCCAATACTTATAGGCTTTTACCTCTTAATTACACACTTTTTTCCATTTAAATTCCTTTTATTGCTATTATCAGAATAGTCAAGCAATATGATCCCTATTTTTTTGCAATTGCATCTTTACGGCCTTCTTTTCTATTTCAAGTGTATCTTTTTCCCTTTGAGTGTCCAGATGCCTTTTCTTCTTGCATCTTAACTCTTCCTTCAATTCTTCATTCTTTTCTTGGGTTATGCTCAATTCCTTTTTGTATGCTACAAGGGCTTTCTGTGAATCTTTCATTTCTTGCACTGTTACATTGATTTTGTCATTACTATCCTAAGCCTTATGCCTTCATAAATAAACTTAATCCCGAAGTTGCTCTATCTCATCCCAATCTTTGCTTTTCTTTACCTTGTCTTTTAAATGAGCCCTTAATCATTGGTTTCCTAGTATAGCTCTTTGAGGTCACTCTGAGCCAAATCTTTCCCTCTATGATTTTGTTTAACATGTCCTTTTACACACACTTGAGTTAATCTATTTCTTCTTGTAGTCTTTGGTTCTCTTTCTTCAACTTTTCCATTTTGGCCTCAAACAGTCTCCTAGCAATCTCTAATTTTAATAGTGGTGGCTTAGCCCATGGGTCCACTGGTTGTACCATCTTTTGATCTGCTAGTAGTACCAAATCATTGACTCTTTTAGCTCTTCAAACTAGGTAGTTCAAGGTTACAACATTTGTATTTTTTTCCAATCCTAACCTTACTATATGCCCCTAAGCTTTGGTAAAAACATGCATTTTAGCCACACAGCCCTTTGTGCCATAATCAAACTCAGACTTATCTAATCTTTGAGTCATCGGGATAAACTATTGGGTCCACTACCTATCATCTGACATAACTAATGGCTTCCTAAATGCCAAGCAATGGAACTCAAGACTGATATCCATAACTGTACAAAATAGAAACTCGAGGCATCTATGATGCTTTTCAAGTCACCTTACCTTTTTCTAAGTTTCGAAAGAAAACCATCTATTGTTCCTTTGAAAGATTCCTAGGCCATTTCTTTGCATTAAACTCAGCTAATAGTGCTAAAGATTTCATGTAAATCAACAGTAAAGCTTGATCAATACTCCAAATGGCTTTAAATCCACACATACAATCGTTGAATACAACAGATCAATCTTCCTTCTTCTTTCCTTTGACAATAATTTAAGGATCTAAAGGTTTTTACCAAAATTATCGATGATGGGCTAATCTTTTATTCCAACTATAAAAAGAAATAGACTGCAGAAGCATCTGTATAGCTTAAAGCTCACAGAAAAGTCAAATTGAAATAGCCAAAGCAAACACATCCATAACTCAGTTTTCATTTGAACTTTAAAATATGACATCTTGTAGAAAAGTTCACGGTACTTTTTCATCAGATTTTTTTTCCTCCCAATCACTTGTACCTTAACCCATATTATCTTTTCTAGGTTTTTCTTATACCTAGTCAACTTTTGTGCTTTTCAATATACTTTATTAGGCTTAGGGAGCTCTAAGCATAATAGGGCAAAATATTCTTCTATGGTAGGTGTCAAATCTTTTTTGTTGAATGTCAATAACTAATATCCTAGATTCTAGAACCTTATGGCAGTTTTTAACATTAGATCATTAGGTTTCAATGGTACCAACAGAGCAATATCTTTATACTTTACTGTAAAGACTGACTTTTTTCCAGACTCTAGTGGCTCCAAATCATGTCATTTCTTCTCAAATCCAAATAAACCAACTTAAAAATTTTGAGACATAACTATCTGTCAAAGAGTCCCTTTCTATCTGCTACCTATTTTCTGATTAATCCTTGACTTCTAAGAATGTCTTACTTGTTGAAGATCCTATTTGAGACTTTTGAGATGCCTTAAAAACTTCTATTGACAAATTATTTACAATGTATATCCCTGATGTTTTATTTTTTAGAATGATGCATGCACCAAACAAACAAACAAGGAAAACATGAAAACATAGAAAAATTGTACTGAAAATTTAAAGAATGCAATGTAAAAGATAAATTAATAAACAACTCTTTTTATTCCATTTTTAGCGATTTAAAGATATTTTTCTTTTTGGGGGATTTTTATTATTTTTATTTCGTTTTTCATTCTTAACGATTTACTATGTCTTTTATTAAGAGTAACAAATATGTAATTATCATATTAACAGCAACACAAAAATGAGAAAGGTAGAAGGTGTTCCTTTATGTGACTTATTTCGTGTAATTTTCATGGAGAAGGTGCAGCATGAATCTACCTAGGGCTGGCTCTCTAAAGTTCATTATATGCTGGGTTGGGAATTGATACATCTAAGGTTCCCAAATTGCTCCTCACATTATCATCCGTTACAAACTAGTATGGCATCCTGATCCTCTCCCACTAAGGCTTTCAACAGAAAAGGTCAATCTGAGTGAGAGTGTTTCACAAGCTATTATGGAGGTTTACACCTTATGATGGCATAGCTATTTCACTTCCTTCTAAAAAAGGTTAAAGCCCGAGTATAGAGCTTATGCATGAAATAAAAATTTGAGTGTGTACGAAAGGACAATCAAACCTTTGACATTTCTAAACTATCCCTATCTAAGAATCATGTCTCGTCAATGGCTTTGAATAATGCCAACTCATCGAATAGCAATCCTACCCCTGACCAATTAATAGATGATCTTTCTTTTAATTTTTCTTTTTATAATCATGGTGTTGCTCTTTTTTTTTTTTCAATTTCAAACCTAGAATTTGATTTCCTCATATTACTTCTTTATACCTAAGCCACTATTTTAAGTTTTCAACTTAGGTTTTTTCCCCTGTGATCTAGATCACCCTTTTTGGGTTTTCAACCTAGACCTTTCTTTTTTTGTTTTATTTTTCTTTTGTTCTTTTTGTTTTTTTTCCTTTTTTTCCTTTTTTTTCTTTTTTTTAAGCATAGTATTTCTTGACGAGACTTGGTAGTTCATGTCCATCTATTTCTATCAGAATCAAGGCTCCACTAGAAAAAACCTTTTTGACTATGTAAAGACTTTCCCAATTAAATGTCCATTTTCCTTTATTGTCATGCTAGTTTGGCAATATCTTCTTTAGGACAAATTCTTTTCATGAAAGCCTCTAGGCTTCATTTTCTTATCATGGGCCCTTATCATTCTCTTCTAGTACATTTGGCCATCATTGAGTGTTGCCAGCCTTTTTTCTTCAATAAAATTTAATTGTTTAAAATGAATGTTAACCTATTTAGCTTCCTCTAATTGTACTTCCATCGAACCCTTAAAGGAGGGATTCCCACTTCAATTGGCAAAACCATATACCAACAAAAAGGGAATTACCCTAGTGGAAATGTGGACTGATGTTCTTTATGCAAGCAAAGTGAACAGTAACTTTTCACGCCAATCTTTATAAGTTTTAGCCATTTTTTCTCAAATTTTCTTGATATTTTTATTAGTGGCCTATACTGCCCTATTCATTTTTTATGATAGGTTGCCAAATTATATAGTTGATTTTGAATTGAATGTATAATTTTTTTTATCATTTTGTTATTCAAATTGCTAACATTATTAGTGATGGTCCTTTTAGGCAACCTATAATGGCAAATTATTTCTTTTTTCACAAATCTACACACTACTGATAGAGTCACATTGGCATAAGATGCTACTTGCACCCACTTTTTAAAATAGTCAATTGCCACAAAGATGAATTTGTAACCATTTGAAAATTTTAGGGTAATGGGTCCAATCACATCTATTCCTCACATAGAGAAAAGCTAAGAAGATGCCAAGACATGCAACAATCCAAGAGGGACATGGATTTTATCCATACAAATCTGACATTGAAGGCATTTTTTTGCATAATTGATACAATCACTTTCCAATGTCAACTAGAATTAACCTGCTCTCATTACTTATCTGACCATTATGTGACTATTGGCATCTGTTCCACATATCCCCTCATGTAGTTCTTCAAGTATTTTCTTTACTTTTGTCGTATACACACATTTCAAAAAAACTTGATCTCAGCTCTTCTTATACAAAACTCTCTTATCCAGTCGAATTTCATTGCTAACCTTCTCATCTAAACACAAAGAATTAGGAATTTATACCTTTAAAACCAAACACAAAGGATTTTTTTTACCCCTTTTTTGCAATCTTTTTTGCAATTTTTTTTCTCCTCGACAAGCTTCTCTAGTTTTCATGTTTCTTCCTTTGTTTTTTTTTTTTCTTTTCTTGTAAAAAGAGATATTTCTTAAATGAAGAAAAAGCCAAGAAAATATCTCCCAAGATTTCATTAAGGGCATAGGATCAAATCTCATCCAAGGGCTAAAATTCCTCATTTATTTTTTAATCTAAGAAGCGATCTTTAGCCTTTGGATCAAGATTCCATATGAGATATAATGGTCCACATTGTTCACTGCAAACGTGTGACTTTTAAAGGTCCTAAACCAATGTGAAGACCATTTTGCCCTTAGTATAAAATTTTTAGCATTTAGGCTATTTTCTTATAAATCAATGTTCCTATCCTCAATTTTGAGATTTTCAAGCACCAAAAATCATGAAACATTATGAAATTAAGATCTAAAAATTTTGCAAAATATTTGACCTCGAGAAGGTCCAAGTATGAAAATATCTCAATAGGGTATTTTGGTAATTTCACACCTCCAAGGGTACTACTGTGATTCCAAAGTCACTAACTTCTATTTTAAACCACATTAACTCTAATTTGGTTGTGAATTTTAAGGATTGAATTAGGTTCTATCCAATTTGACCAAGTTTTGTGCAATTTTGACTCTATTTGACTAAATTATGACTTTATTGACCAAGTTTGATAAGATTTGATTAGAGTTGACTTTAAAGCATTTGGGTCAAATTAGTCTGAATTTTGATTTTAGAACTTTGTCAAAATAAGAGAAATGTTGGATTTGAACCAAGATGAATTTTAATGCTTCATAAATGGTCAAAATTTTGCTTGAACAAAATTATGTATCTACAATGCCTTATAATCCCTAGAAAAATTCTAAAAAATTGTAAATCCAAAAATAGCTTCCAACTATACTAATACACTTGTTACATTTTAAGCATTTATAAAGATACAACAAAAGTAATAATGCATTAATGAACTAAGAAAGATAATTCCAAATGAGAAATATGAGAATTAAGACTTGAAGTAAGGTTCCATGAAGTTCAATTGAGCTAACAAAATCATAGAAAAAGGGTTAAGAAAAACTCACATAGATGGCAATGTAGCACAAACACACTAGTTATGGCTTTTTCTAGCTCTTAGTACCAAAAACCCTTTAAAATGAGTTCAAAATCTCCAAAATTCCTTATTTTTCATATTTTGACCTATACTTTAGACATTTGTGCATTTAGGAATATTTTTACCAAATTTCTCAAGGAACAAGTCAATATTAAAGAGAAATTGCATGAAAAATGAGTAAGAAATTATCAAAATTTTAGTGCAATCAAGTTTTCCCACAGTAACTCCATGGGTTTCCAATTCTTTCTTTTTGGAAACTAGGGTTTTCTTAGCACTTAAGGCCTTTTGCCCATCAATCTTGCCATTTTTAATCATATTTTTAATCATTACCCTTGATATTACCTTATTGGCAAAATTTTTGTTGGCATTGCCAACCAATTTGTTGTAGTGAAGAGCCTTTAAAGTGCTTATGAAGAGTATAGTGGTTTCTTTTTCTGTTAGGTGTGGCTGGACCTTGGCCACTATATTTCTCCATCTGTATGCATACTCTTTAAGGGTTTCGTTGGCTCTTCTTTTCATGTTTTGTAAGGATAACCTTTCTAGTGCCATGTCTTCAACATGCTTATATTATGTTATGAAGGCTCTAGTCAGATCCTTCTATAAATGAATTTCACTTTGGTCTAGCTATACATACCATTTCATTCCAAACCCGATGAGATTATCTTAAAAACAATGAAATAGTAACTTGTCATTATGAGTGTGGCTCGTCATCTTTCAATAGTACATAGTATTATTGCCAAAGGGCATTTGGTCCCATTATACTTCTTAAACTTTGCTGTTATGACAAAACCAAGCACTAAACTCAGTTCACTGGCATTAACACTCCCATATGCATTATTTTCTTCAATAGCCTTCAATTTTTCTTCCGACATGTCATACTTACTCTTTATCTCTGTATTTTTGTCAATTCAGACATTCTTTCAAATTTTCTTATTCTTACAGATCATCCATGTTAGGCATAATGATGGGGTCAAAAGGAATACAACTAAGGTTGACATTTAAGAGAACTTGGGATAATCTTACAAAAGTACCAGCATATGATTGATAGGTTGCCAAGAGTGCTTATGGGTTCTGAATATAAGGATATGCAAACCTAGGTGGATACAATGGCTCTTCAATCGCTATTTCTTCCCTTACCCTTTATGTTTTTGCAATTGTTCTACCTTTCGAAAGTCTTGCTAGTATTTGTTTCAATTCTACAAATTGTCTACGTTTTGCTACATTTCTGTAACTATTTTCTTTATCTCCTTTTATGCCCTTTCCACCCTATTAATCCAATTAGTATTCTCATTCTTCATGAATCTTGAGTGAGCTTGCATATTGAATGTGCAAAAGACTAACTGATCTTGCTTTTTAGGATGTGCTATCTTTAAACATTTTATTAATTATTATAAGTTAAAACCACATGATGTGAAGTTTATTATTTGCCTTAAAAGATATGTCTTTAAAAATCCATTAAATTTAGGCAAGATTTTTAAAGATATTTTTTGTTTTGAAAGTTTGAGGAGGGTGTATTTACTACCACCACTCTTTGTCTTAAGCTAGCATAAAAATATATTTTAAAAAATGATACATGTTAGGAAGTCTAAAGCTAACATAAAGCTGGCATCCAAGAAGTCTAATAAAAACTGATCATGGTTGCTATTAGGGACAACTTTTTGCCTTAAGGATTCCACATTTCCTTTCATGACCTAAGCATGCTTAACTACTTTTCAAATTTGAGTACTCAAGTAATCTATTTACATCTGTCTCCCTTAACTTTCAACCTTTCATTGTTCCAAGCTCCCAACTCTTGGTTGCATACCTATTCCCATTCTGCTTCTCTTTCCCACCATTCTTTATGTATAAGGGTGATGTATTCTTTATTTTCTTGCAACTATAGTCCCAAAGCCTTGATTTTTATGCTGAGTGCATCCTTTTCCCCTTGAGTTCACCTTTTTTTTTTTTCATTCCTCAACTTCTCATTCAGGTCTTTATTCTCTTCTTGGCTCTTACTTAACTTTCTTTTATTCATAATGATCACTTTATTTACCCCTTTCTTTTCTTAAGCTATTTGAGTTGTATTATTTTCATTCTCTTGGACCTTACATTTCTAGAGTCGTACCTCTTCTTTGAGCTACTCTATCTCTTCTTAGTGCTTGCTTTCTTTTCTTTTATCCTTTAGCTGAGCTTTTAGCCTTTGATTTTCTAAGTGTAACTTCTTAAAGTCACTTCAAGCCAAATCTCTTTCCTTTGCCATTTTCTTGAGATTATCCCTTTATGCGCCTTTCTCATACCTCAATTGTCTAATTTCTTCTTGCAATCTCAAATTCTCCTTCTTCATTTTCTCTATCCCTACATCAAACTCCCTTTTAGTAACCTTTATCTCTCAAGGTTGTGCCTTGGCCCACAGGTTGACTAGCTGGACTGACTTATGATCTAATGGAAGCATAAGATCACTGACTCGTTTGGCCCTTCAAACTAAATACCTCAGAGTCATATCATCTATATATCTTTCTAACTCTGATTGAAGGTCTACCTTCAAGCCTTTATAATGCATCATACTCTAGCCATATAACCTTCTGTACCATGTCAAATTTCATTTGATCTTGCCCATGGGTCATTTAAATGAACTACTGAAACCCATACTGATGTTTGACCATCAATAGTGCATAGCTAGTGGCTCCCTAGATTCCAAGTAATGGGATCCAAGGTTGATCCTCACAACTATACATGATCGAGACTCAAGGCATCCATGGCACCTTTCAAGTCACCCCATCCCTTTTTAAACTTCAAAAAAAAAAATACTATCCATTGTTCCTTGAAGAGATCTCTTGGCCATTCTTTTGCATTAAACTCATTTAAAAGTGTTAGGGATTTTGCATAAAGCAATAAATGAGGTCAGTTGATACCCCAAAAGTGGCTTTGAATCCATACATATAGCTACTGGATACACCCACTCATCCTTTCCCCTTTTTTCCTTTGGCAATGATTCAAAGACTTGATGGTTATTACCAAAATTGTTGATGAATCATTAATCTTTTGCTCTAATTTTATTAAAAAGTCAATCACTAAGGCCTTTATATACCCTAAAACCTTCGATTAGATCACCAAACTGTAGATTGCTAAAACGAATATATCCATACCCCAATCTCCCTTAGGATTTTAGAGCATAAAATCTTGTAAAAATGTCCACAGTATCCTTTTGCTAGCCCCTTTTATCGTATTAATCACTTAAGCATCAATCTTATTAACTTCATTAACTTCTTTTTGTATCCTAATGGCTTTTGCACTTTCCAGTACACTCTATCGGGCTTGGGCAAATCTAGGCTTAGTAAGGTAGAGTTTTTCTCTATGGTGGCTATTAAGTCTTCCTTGTTAAACATGGAGCATTATCAGTAGGGCAATATCTCCATACTTGGTTGTGAAGGTTGCTTTCCTTTTTGGATCTTATTGACTCTAAAAACCTTCCCAATCCATCAAATCATTCTTTCTTAAGTCCAAATACACTAAATCATAAAGGCTCACAACATACACATTTATCAAACAATCTCTCTATATCTACTACCTATTTTCTGACTACTCCTTAACTTCCTATAACGACTTATTAATCGACAACCCTATTTGCGATTCTTGGAATGCCATGAAAAGTTCTACTAATAAATTACCTAAGATGAATACCTCTAATGTTTTTTGTCAAAAATGATGCATGTGATAAACAAGACAAAAACAAACACAAAAAACATTGAAAAAATTAGTAAAAAGGAAAGTTGAAAAAAAAAAAGAAGCAAATGTAATGCAAAAAGATAAATTAACATTTTCAAGCAATTTTCTCTCTTGTTTTATTCATTTTTCCTTTTTTTTCTTTTTTTCTCCTCCCCACTTTTTTTATTGTTGTCTTTTTGCTATTCTTGACAATTTTCTCTTTTTTCTTTTATTAAAAGCAATAGGAGCAAATTATTAGAAAACAAATGAGAAAGGTAAGAGGTGTTCCTTCATGTGATTTATTTAGAATAATTTCTACAGAAGGAGTATGGCATGGCTCTGCCTAGGCCTAGCTCCCTAAAGTTCATTATATGCTGGGTTGGGAATTGACGCATCAAAGTTTTTCAAATTATTCTTCACATCATCATCTATCATAGACTAATAAGGCACCTTGATCCTCACCCATTACATGCTTTGAACAAAAAATGTTCAATTTGAGTGGGAGTGTTTTACTAGCATTGTGGAGGTTTACACCTCACGAGAGTGTAGCAACTTTAACTCCTCCTAAAAACTGTTAAAGTTCAAGTATAAAGCTCATGCACGTAATGCATATGTGAGTATGTGCGAAGGAACATACAAACCTTTCAGATTTTTCTAAAATACCCCAATCCTAAATGCTACCATAATTTATTAAAAACAAGCTAAATAACAACAATTTAAAATAAATGACATGATTGAAATATTCATGAAATGTAAAACATTTTTTATTTTTCAAATTTTATGCTTTCTGGAAACAAGGAAATTGAAGTCAAAACATTTTTTTGATTTTCCTTTTTTTTCAAAACTTTTGATTTTTTAATTTCTTTAGAAAAATTAGGAAATTAGAATGAAGGAATTAAGATTAAACACTAACTAGGACCATTAAACCAAAATTTAGGATAACATGTAATCAACTTTTGGCTTGACTTTCTTAAAAAAAAAAGTGCCCAGTGGAGTTACCAAATTGTCACAACATACGGGTTGAAGAAGCCGATTGCTATGGTTGAGGAAAAATGAGAACAAAAATGGGTAAAATGCATTTTCAATAAAAGTTAAAACAGAGGAGTTACCACCAACCTTTTTTATGGTGTGATTGGCCCCTCAAAATTTTTATCCTTTTAATAAACATTTAAAATGAGTTTAAAGTTTGTTAAAAGAATATTTGTGGTCTACGAAATTAGAGTTCACTTTGGGAGTCAGTTATCTTTACGGAGGATTAGCACCCCCGCCTGTTCAAAATGATATCAATTAATTACATGTTATCCTTAAATTTTGGTGAAAACGATCCTATTTATAATGTTTATGAATTAATTTCTTTTTTTACTTGTTATTTCCTAAAATTGCATCCTTTTGTTATATTTCTTTTCAAAACAAATCAATAAATTTTTTTTAAACAAAAACAATTTATTTTTAGATCAATATGAAAAAATCCTAAGTATCGAGATATTTCCTCCACCCTCTTATATTTAGGAAGAGCTTAAAAAAACACCCTTAACTTAGGAGTTTTCAAATTATCCCATAAAAATCAAGATAATACCTTCACATAAATTGTAATCGTTAAGAGTCCTCCTATATTTAGGCTAGATCTCAAAGGTTATTTTTACTTGAGATATTATTTTATTTTAAAACATTTTTCCTAAAAAAACCTTATTTATAAAATATATGAATGGTATGCATGAACATAACAATAATACATAATGTACATATGATAATTAAACGTGAATGACAAAATATAAATGCATGACAATTCAAGAATGCATGTAATAATAAAGTCAGATGAGATGCAAATGTATGAAAAGAATCAAATGTTCGTTTTTAGGGTTTGAAGATTGGCTTAAGGTTTAGGGTTTAGGTTTGGTATAAGGTCTAGATTAGGGTTTAGGGTTTAAGGTTTAGGGTTTAGAGTTTAAATGCGGATTTGGAGATTTAGTTTAGGGTTTGGGGTTTAGGTTTAAGGTTTAAGGTTAAGTTTAGGGTTTAAGATTTTGTTTAGAGTTTGGAGTTTAGGGTTTGGGTTTTTAGGGTTTTGGGGTTTAAGGTTATGTTTAGGGTTTAAGGTTAGGTTTAGGGAGTAAGGTTTGTGTAGTAATTTGTGGTTTGGTTTGATGGTGGTTTAGGGTTTAGGGATTATGTGGTGGGTTTGGTTTAGGGTTTGCATGAGGAATACATGTTAGAAAATAACTAAAATGCCATTGATAAAAATGTAACCTTTAATGCATGGAATATGTATGAATATGGAAACAAACATGCTATAAATTTAGGTATATTTACAAATATAACACAAACTAAACGTGCCGAACAATATAAAAAAATGGATCAAACATCAAGGGTTTAAGGACATAGAAAGGTTCAACCAAGCCATGAACAAAGGCTTGATCGAAACATTAATGGCCTAATTTAAGCTTCATTGTTTGGACAACATGCAAGTATGAATGTCTCTACCATTTTTGTTTTGAATCAAACACATGTAAATAACATAATAGCAAAAGTTTACTAATCAAACACTTATTATTTGAGGATTTCATCAAACACATAGAAAACATAAAGAACAAATAAAAAACACGAGCAAACATGACATACTCTTTCTTATGAAGCAAGCACTTAATCTCATAAGTTGAAGTTTGGGCACACTTTAGCTAACATGTGGGTGCTTGTTACAAGAACAAGTTCATTAAACATGACCTGATATGAGAATGTTATATGGTAGTTCACATAGTATCTATAGCTACATTCTCATGTGATGGTTACATAAGTGATCCTTTGACTTGAGATTACTTATGATCTTATATGATGAATGTTATACTTTGACTTTACTTATGGTTATAACTAAGAATGCTCCAGTCGAGTATTGTTGGGCATAATATGAGGCAAATGAAGATGCATGAAGTAATCAAGATAGGATTCATCACCTTGTGTGACCAAAAGAGTATCTCAACTAATCTTGATTAACTTGAAAAATCTTTAGCCAAAGTGAAATAAGATTTTAGAATTGTTTTAAAACTTATTTGTGAGTTAATGTCAAGGACAAGACTTAACATGGTTGAACAAGATTGAGCAAACACTAAACTATACTCAATGTTCAAATCGAGAAACTATATGATGAAAAGATATTAATTATACACTAAGACCATTCATAGATAGGTTGTAAAGCCATATTGACTTTTTTTTAGCAATTGAGAGTCATGACAATGAAGCTAGATCATGATCTATAAATGTAAGATTCGTTAATTGGAGAATTAACGATGAAGATAAAAAGTTTGTTTCATCCGTAGCTGAATACTAAGGCTTATAATGCTTGTAGTTATTGCCAACATGCTAAAGAACCTAATGGGTTACACACAATAGGACAATTGTGAAATATTAAAATTGGGACAAATTAAGTTGGACTTAATTTGATATGGGTACGAACAAAAATAGAGGAAATAAAAACAAGAGAAAGAGTTTCACTTGTTTGGAACATTCGATTACCATAGGGTTAATTTTAAAATTTGCATTCCAAGAATTAAATTTGATTTTGCTAAATGCTTCCCTTATAAAAAGACCATCAAGCTGCCCACTCTTGTAATTTTTGAAAATAGTAACAAACCAAGCATCTAGAGAGAAACTCATAAAAATATAAGAGGTCTTGCAAACACTTACTAGCTATAGTGTGACTTTAAGTTCTACAAATCTTAGAGAAGGTTTTTTTCGCAAGAGTTTGTATGGATCACCATTAGAGGCTAAACAATTGGGCAACTTCTTGGCTTGGAATCTATTTGGAAGATCACTAAATTGAACCAAGGGATTTTTGGCATTCAAGGTAACACCTTTAGCCTAAGCTATGCATACTTGTATATATATGTTGTTCGTATAATCATATTGACTGATCTTAGCTTTAGGGAATTAAAATTTTTAAAAGTTTCACTACTTTAACTCTGATAATGATATATAATTCCCTTTAAGTGGTATTAGAGCCTTGTCAATTTAGATTATACAAATTAGAAGTTTGTTTGGTTGTTCATGATATCAAAACTATTTTATTACAATCTGTTATTGTGATGTAGATGTTGAAAAATTAATTTTTTTTGTATTATTTTGATTGCATTCTTTTAGAATATCAAAGCATGATGTCTTAAGATGATTGGGATTAAATTTTATTATTTATAGATATCATTTGCATGCTCAAAGAATTTTTTGTTTGCAATCTGTCTATATCAAAAAAATTCTATTGTAGTGATATTATGAAAATTGTTTCTCACTTTAAAGATATTATTTGGCTAATTTCAACACATGAAAATAAACATATTGATGATTATTGTGTAAAAATTTCAAAATTTTTGGAGTTGATTTGATCATTCAAAAGTTGATGACAAATTTGATGACAAATTTAACCCATAAATCTGCCAATGGCGGTTGGGCATGTAAAATATGCATATGATACAAGGTTACCCTAATATGATTATGGTAATTAGTTTTTTTGACGCATTTATTCTTAAAAGTTTGTTCACCAAGATTAGTGAAAATCACTTAGATTTTAATGAAAATCTACTTGGCAATCAATATTAGGAATCTTAGGAAATTTGTTCACCAAGATTTTAAGATTTGCTTCCTTGATCATCAAGTTTAGTGGATTGTTTTTATAAAAGTCAAAGTAATTGTTACTTGTGATTCAAGAATCATGACCAAAGGCTTTTATAAAAGTCAAAGTAATTGTTACTTATGATTTAAGAATCATGACCAAATGCATAAGAAAGCATGGGAAAGAGTTTAGAACTCTTAGATGGTGGCTAGTAAGGGCAACATAGCAAAAGATGCTCAAAACTACTAGTTTCCATAAAAATTACCCTAGCTGCAACTTGTTTTCTTTCTTGGATGGGTTTTCAGCCAAGCCCTAGATTGGTGCTATTTCTTGTTGAATTTGGATTCCTAAATAGTTCGGGTTTGAGAAATAAGATTTCATATAAAATCCAAATTGAATTGGACTTTCTAAATTATTTAGAACTTCTAATTAACAAGAAACTATTTCAATACAACATCTAGTTGGACTAGGAAAATCCAATGCATGTATTTTGGCATTATTTTAATTGATTGACATTCCTAAATGGTTTAGAGTAATGTTGACCATGTTACATTAAAATTCAAGTAAAATTATAATTCCTAATTGTTTAGGAAATTATGATTGCAAATTACAAGTTCCTAAGATAATAGTTAGACATATTTAGCCAAGCTAGCTAAACATGTCTATGCCTTGTATCACATTGAGTTGGATTAATAATTGATGTATGATATTGATATTGATTCAAATAATAGATATGCAAGATCATGAATTTGAACCAAACATGATGATTATTGTAGTATGCATGTTAGTTATGAGATAAGTACCATGTATGCTATATTGATTTATTATTTTATGTGATAAATGCCATGTATAATTATGAGATGCCTTATAAGATTACATGTACTGGATATATGATGAATTATACATGCTTGATGAGACCTATAATGAATAAAAAATGCCTCAATGAAAAATATAATGTCTTGATGCCTTCCATTAACATAAATAACTAAACTTTCTACTAATAGGGCTTATTAAGACAAAACTCAAGGCACTCATTATTTGAAATAAGGTTGTGTTATGGTTAATAGGCCTTACCTAACTATCATTGCATTATCTAGATGTGAAAAACTTGACTGTATAATGATAGAGGCAATGATTAGGCAAATCAAATAAGATGTAATTAGATAAGGAGTTGTCACCTAATTGATCTAAAAGTCACATGGGAATGTGATTGATAAGCAAGTTATTTACCTAATTTTCTTATCATGGCTTGTTGAGACAAACCTCAAGGTTATGGTAAATTAAATGGGGTCCTAACCCATAAGAAAAATATGGTTTTCCAAATTGATAGTGAGGGTTATTGATTTGATTAATATAGTAGGAGCAACCAATATATAGATTTAGACCTTATCTATATTGGTATTGAACAATATGACTGATACTTGTTCATATTGTTTAGGTTGCAAAAATAAGTAATAACTTGTCACCGTGTAGCATACTTGATGCTAATAAGCTTATAGGGCCTAACTTCAATGTTGGTACCACAATCTGAAACTTATCCTAATGCAAGATAAAATGCTTCATGTTCTTGATTAACCGATTCCATTAAAACCATATGCTAGTGCTAATGATGTAGTGTGGTGGGTTTGTGAAACCCATAAAGACCATGCAGATCAAGCCACATGTATTATGGTGGCTAGCATGATCCCTAAGTTGCAAAGGCAACATAAGAATATGGATGCTTCGACAATCATTCTACACCTTAAACAGTTGTTTAACAAACAAGGGTAAACTGAAAAGTTTGAGACCTCTAAGGAATTGTTTCAAACAGTGATGTTTGAGAGCATTTCAGTCAAAGTGCAATGTCTCAAATGATCAATTGGATTGAGAAACTTGGACAATTGAAATTTGTGATGGATCATGAGTTAAATGTTGACTTGGTCTTGTCATCTCTTCCCAATAGCTTTTCATAATTTGTAATGAACTTAATATAATTTCAAAATATGATCTAAAGCGTTTCACAAAAAATCAAACTCGAGAAGGCCAAATTACAAAAATACCTTTAAAGGGTATTTTAGTAATTTCACACATTTCAAGGTGCATTTAAGGTTTTTAATACATAAAAAATCATACACTAATATCAAAACATGATTTGGAGCTTTTTACGAATAACCGATCTCAGAAAGATTAAATTACAAGAATACCCTTAAGTATTTTGATAATTTCACACCTTCTAAAGTGCAATTAAAGTTTTTAGTGTATCAAAAATCATAAAATAATATAAAGATATGATCTGAAGGTTTTCATAAAAAATTGACCTTGAGAAGATCAAAATATAAGAATACCCATAAAAGGTATTTTAGTAATTTCATACCCCAAAGGTATGATTGGGGTTTTTAGTGCATTAAAATCACAAATATCATTCCTAAGGCTCATTAATCCCATTTGGTTGTGAATTTTGAGAATTGACCTAAGTTTGATCCAATTTGACTAATTTTGATTATTTTTTACTTTGTTTGAACAAGTTTAACCCTAGGGCATTTGGGACAAATTGGTTCTAAATTTGATTTTGAAAACTTTTCAAAGTTAAAGAAATGTTGAATTCAAACTGGATTAGGTTTTCAAGACTTCCCAATTAGCTAAATTCTACTTGGGCAAAATTAAATGTCTACACATAATGGCATTTGTAAGTAAAAAAGCCACTAAACATGACTAAAACAATGTGTTTCAAGTTAGGAAAAAAATATTTAAAAGCATTTATAAGTAAAAACACTGCTAACGTCTATCTTTAGTGGCATTTTTAAATATAAGCACCGCTATAAGAATATTTAGTGGTATTTTGTACATGAACATCACAATCTTACAAGCATAAAATTTTATGGCATTTACTAGTGAAACACTACAAAAAAAAACTATCACCAAATACCCATTTCTTGTAGTGAAGGCAGTGTAAGGATAAGAAAAGGTAAAAGAATTTGCATATTTTATAAATTTATAAATGATGACCATAATGCAATTTAATTTTTGAGATTGAAGCAGTTCTTCCTAAAAGTCCATGGTGATCACTTCGTAACCCAAGGTAGGCAACATGCCTATTTTTATTCCTTTGACATACAACACACTGTTGGACATAATCTTGCACCTGTTTCATCATTGGAGACAAATAAAAATAAAGTTTGAGTCTATAGTAATTTGGTTAAATTACTGAATGATCCCTTTGAGTTAAATCATAAAGTAACTATAGCACTTGAGTTCTCAATAGACCTTAACTTCCAAGATATACCTTGCCTTTTCACCTAAGCACTCCATTACTGAAAAAGTAATAGGGATCACCTGTAATGGTTATAGTAAGTGTTCTGATCCTTTCCTAAGCAAATTTATCTCTTTCATAACTCTATTCCACTTCAGTAACCCATTTAGGAAAAAAGGACTATTGAGTACAGACTGTGTAGCACTTCCTCTTCTTCATGCTACCTTGATAGAGCATTTGCTACCACATTCATTTTACCTTTCCTATATTGGATGGTATAATTCAAACCCAACAATTTTGTAAGTTCCTTTTTCTAAATAGTTGTAGTTAACTTCTACTTAAAGAGATACTTCAAAGTCTTATGATCAATCTTGATAATGAATGGTCCACCTTCAAGGGAGTGTCTCCACTTAAGAATTACAATTAAAATAGTAAGGTATTGATTTTCATATATAGATAGATCTGTGTGTCTAGGTCCAAAGGCATTACTCAAGTAAGCAAACATTAGTTTTTAAATAGAAAAGCTTTCAAAAAATTGGTAGTGTTAGCACTGGGGCAATGCTTATTAATTCCTTAAGCTCTGGAATGTTATTGTAGTTGTGGGTGAACAATGGAATCCATCCCTCTTCAACATATCTTTTAAAGGCCAACTTATAACTCTATATCCCTTAACAAACTTCCTATAGTAGCCAATTAGCCTTAGAAATCTTTTTATAGATTTTAGACATTTAGTAAGTGGGCCAATTCACCATAAATTCTACCCTGGAAGGACCAATAGCAACATGTTCTATTTAAATGATATGGCTAAGATACTCAACCTATTTTTGACCAAAGAAACATTTGCTTTTCTTGGCAAACAACTAGTGAAGTCTCAATACCTTAAAGATACTTTTTAAATGTAAGGCATGTTCTTTCAAAGTAGTGCTATAATCTAATGTCATAAAAAAAAAACACTAAGATAACCTTTCTTAAATATTTAAAATTATTCATTAATGATTGGAAAGTGGCAAGTTCATTACCAAGCCCAAATAGCATTACCTTGAATTCATAATGTCCATGGTAGGTCTTAAAGAATGTCTTAGAATCCCTTCAACCTTGACTCTAATTTACCAATAAGTATATTGTAAATCAATTTTATAGAATTACTTAGCACCTTTCAATTCATCTAACAAGTCTTCTACCATTGGAATTAGAAACTTGTCTTAACTATCATTGCATTAAGTTGCTTGTAGTCAATACATAGCTTCCATGAGCCATCTTTCTTTCTTACAACTAGATAAGGTGATGCAAAAAGGATTTTTATTGGTTTGAATGGTAAAGGATGACAACATTTATGAATACTGTCTTTCCACCTTAGTCTTTTAGTGATAAAGGAACCAGTATAGCCTCATATTAATAAGTTAAAACCTGTTTTTAAGTGGTATATTGTGATTATATGACCAAGTTGGTGGAAGTCCTATCAATTCTAGAAAAAATATCAAAATAGGCAGTGAGCAATTCTTGCAGTTCAAAAAGAGTTTATTCTTCCTCACAATCTACATTGACCATATAAATTTCACCAAATAACTTTGGATCTTTCTATCCATTTTTTATAATTTTTTATTAGAAATAAGCTTAACATCTAGTTGTTTTTAACTTCCTTTGAGTGTTACTTGTTAGTCCTCTTTCTAAAAGTCATAAATAGCTCATTAAAATCAAACACCAAAAAATGTATCTTTTTATTAAATTAACCCTGAGCATTATGTCATTGCTTCCCTTTTGTAGTACTATTAATCATGGGAGAAGGCATGTCCTTACATCAACCAAGTTAACTCCTTCCATCTTGTATTGTTGTATAATCTATCTCTATTAACTACTATTATGGTTAAAGGATTAGTTTGTTCCACCATTCTTTCTCAAGCCTACATAGGAGTGACAAAACTATGAGTGCTGCCATTATCAATGAGAATATAAAGAGATTTTCACTTGATAGTTCCTTTAATCTTAAAGGTTTTGTACCCAACACTACCAATGAAAGCGTTGATAGAAATCTGTAAGATTTTTGAACTGTCTTTCTTATCAATTCCTTCTTATCACTATAATTATCCTGCATGTTGTTCTTTTTCTTATTTACCTCATTATCAATAATTGCATTAAACTATTACGTTCTACATATATGGCCTATCATGAATTTCTCTCCAAACTTAAAATAAAGATTTTATAACCTTCTTTGCTCTATAAGCAACTTTCTATTAGGTTTAGAATTGGTTTATGAGTTTGCTTTTGGTGAGGATGAATAAGTTTAGGGTATAGGCTAATATTTAGGGTAAACATAAGTTTGGCGGTCTGTTTGCTTCTCTTGTATTTAAATTCTAATGGTAATTCATGAAGTTTGGCTTGTTTGTAAACAACAATAAAGGTTCTAAGTTCATTAGCCTTCACTCTAGGCTTGAGATCTTTCTTAAGTCCACTTATGAAACTAGAAACATAATTCCCTTCATTTAAGTACTAATTATATTGCAACATATAAGGCCTTAACTCTTTGAATCTTTCTTAATATTCGTCAACAATAGTTTTAAGGGCCAGCTTATTGAACTCCTTTATTATATCAGACAAGTCTTGTCACAACAACCTTAGGCACAAGTCATTAGTAAACTCTGGCCATGTCACCCTTTATTTATGCATAATGTGTCCATCAAACCATACCTTAGCCTTTCCTACTAGATACATAATAACTATCTCTAATTTCTAGTGATTAGAGATTAAAAATATAGCAAAGTATTTTTTTTTTATATTTTTAAACCACTTTTTGGGGTTATCCTGTCAAAGATTGACAACTCAATCTTAGGTCTAGGTGTAAATATGTTTAACAGTTGAAAAATTATTACCAGCAATGAAATCAGCATTCTTAAACTATTTAGTATTACAATGAAAGATATTACTATTGATTTCATGTTGTTTACTAGCTAACATCCCACCTTACTAGTCTTATAGTCATATTTCCCTTGATCATCTATTATTGTAATTTCAACAAGTGCCTTACTTTCTTTTTTATATTGAGAAGTAGAAGTTAGCTAGCTGCTAATAGCAATGGTTACCCCTTCTAATTTCGATTGAGTTTGAGTTACCTTTTATGGATTCAACAAATTAAGCACTTGGATTATATATACCAATTCTTGACAAACTAGGACTTAATAAGCTTTCATTGTTCTTCTCACCATGTTGGAATAGTTAAACCTATTGTCATCAAAGAAATTACCCTTCCATCACCTGGATCTACTCTTGTAAAACATTTAGCTTTACTCTATTAGCCATGGTTTGCTGTTTCTTAGGTTTTCCCAAAATTGAGGTGGATCTAGTAAGCTTTATACCAATTTTGTAATAGAATAATATTATTGGATTAGCCAGAAATTAATTCAAAGAAGAAAAGAGATAGACCAAAGGAAAATAAAGTTGATACCAAAGAAAAAAGAAAGAATTTGTAATTTTCATTTATGCTAAAAATGTATGTTTACATTAATCTTATACTTATCATAATTCATGAATTACATCTAACAATACAATTTTGCCAATTTTTATTTCTAGTAGCTACCATCCTCGCACACTTATTATAACTAACTAATCATTGGTTAGCCAGCTCAACCTAGTCATTATACTTGAATTTAGCTCCATAGGGATGGTGGCATTCTTAAAGAGAAGGATTATGGCCTATGAAGGCTTGCGTGTCATTGGCCTTGATTTGAGCAAACCGTAAAGTAGAGCATGACAAGGTTGCCAAACCAACAGCAGTTGAGTCTACATTTAAAATTGCAATAGAGAATGCATAGTTGGATGCGTGGTTGCACAGCTCTTTTAAAAGCTCTTTGCCATTTAAAAGTCCAATGGATGTAAGCTTACTGGAATGATATTAATGACGAACAAGATGTGCAGATAGTGGTAAGTGGGATTGGGATTGACAAGATGATTATATCTTGTCATATCTTTTTTTTCAAATAATGATTCGGTTTGCAATTTACAAAGTTAAACACTTATATTAGGCTAATCAGGCTTTAAAGTCTACTGCAATGAGCAATCCATTGATAAGAAATTGGTTGGGTAGGAGTCCAGGGATAGTACCTTAAACCCCAATCCCACTGCCTAAACCATAATTATAAATTCCCTATCCCTCATGATTTGAGTTAAAGATAGGTGTAAAAAATGGAAATGGATTCTATTGTAGTTTAGAATGTGGTGCATCCTATAATATATAGAAAGATTTAATTAGTGATGAATAAAATTAATTTTTGTATTAATTTTATTCATATTTTAAATAATTATGTTTGAACATAAATAATTATCATATGAAAAATGGTCATAACTATTTGAATATAAATAGATTATTATTCATAAAGGTCATGATTATACAGAATATCATAACTATTTGAATAGAAGTTTATGTTTGTTCATTCATTATAAATAAATCTTTAGTATAACCATTTTCACTGCTTTTGATTGGAGAGTTTGAGGCTTTGTTGTATCCTAAAGGCATAATTACCTTTAAGAAAGTGTTCTTCATGCCTTAAAGCCAAAATTATTTTCTATTAGTTCGCTTCTCTTATTTACTTTTTCTAACAATTTAAAGGCAATTATGAGAAATTCATATTTCTCATGGGGAAGATACAAGGAAAAGAAATTAACATGATTTGGAGATCTACATTAGAGAAGATTCAAAGTGTCAAAGGATCAATGTTTCTATGGACCAAAATGTTAATTTTCATAAAGATCTTCATTAGAGGTATGTATTTTATTTTTTTGCATAATTGCTAGTAAAAATATTGACTGAAAGAGATAAACATGCTAACAATTTATTTCATTAATGTGTAAAATCAAAACACAATATGTAAAATATTGATTACATTGCATAAGTTTATGCATATACTGAAATTGACTCTACAATTAGGTTTAATGAATTGTATTATATTTATTTGAAAAATCGATGCTTATAAAGACTAGAATGGGAAATATCCTGGAAAAATAAAAGTGGAAGACATAAATTGATTTATGACCAAAATAATTATCACTTGTTATCAAGTAACGAATTAAATTAGGTTATAATAGAATAGCCAATTGTTTAATTGTGATGTCTTGGTTATATATAGATTAGGCAAATTGTCCCATAGTTTCTATGAAAACAATCAGAAATGGGTAAAGGAATTTACCATGAGAAATTAGATGCAAGTAGAGAATATATGTAGAAAATAAGATTTGGCTACAAGATTACTTTTATTATTAAATCATGGCACCAAAATTGAGATAATAAGTTGAGTCAAGCTATTTGTATGATTCTATCTTTGTTGGTCGCTTATAAATCACATATTGATATATATATTTTTAAAATTTATTATTAGTTCAAATTTTGACTATTGTTTAATTTTCATGAAAACCAATTAAAATTGAATTGATATATGTGAATAATTATTATTAAGATATGGTGTTTCATGGATTAATTGGTGGATAATAAACCAAATAATGATTATTACCAAAAACATGAGTAACGTGAGATGTATTTTGCTTGTTAGGTGTATTACACTAGAAGTGATTTTACAAAATAAAATTTTATTATGAACAATCACAAAGTGAAAATCATAAAAAGCCATCAAAGAGTTAATTAATGGTTACAAAAAAAGCATTGTTGCTTTTCACATATGGGATATTGATTAAAAAAAAAGGCAAGCTATTAAAAATATTGAAGCATTTGTCGGTTACTAGCATTTTGAAGAATGCTCACCAATGTCTAATTAGGCATTTTGATAAATTATAAACAAACATGCAAATCCAATGTTCCAAAGTCACCAATACATACATGTGTTTAATTCATTTTGTGATGGCATGGAGAACATTGATATAGTTTGCCATATATTACAAAAATGAATTAAATGGGATGGAATTTTCTTTCTTATACATATAAGAAAAATATGGACTATGGAGATAGAATGCCATCGTCCAGTTAATACATTATTGGTTAAAGACAATGAAGGTATTTTTGCTTCTTATACTCGAAAAAAAGGCATTTTATAGGCTGTAAAAATGAAAAGTGAACAAGTTTTTGAGGTTTTTAATAGTTTCATGACAATGGCAAGGATGTGGCCAATTAGATACCATATTAACATATGGGCTTAGATAATAATATTAGTTTGTCAAAGCCATAAGCCTTAGAGTTAGCCAATCAATGATTTAACCAATGCAAATTTATCATGAATTTTTGCATGAAACATGAGTAGAACTCATATTATAATTATTGTTTATATTATTTTATGAAAATGATTCTTTTGATTCATGTTTCATGACTTGCATTGATATGGTGATCTAGATATGAACATATTGGTCACAAAATAATTGTAAAAGTATTTAAAATTGGAGTTAAATATACTATAGACTCTTATTGTATATAGGCATATTGGTCTTATGAGTAAAGTTTGAATTTATTATAAATTTGAAAATGTTTTGACCAACTAAAAGTGGTAAATAACAGAGATATATAGGCTACATAATGGTGGAGAAATAAAGTTATCATAAAATTTTGAAATCAAGTTTAGAGGTTTCAATAATCATGAACTTGGAATTGGCCATTAGGCAATTACTATATGCATTGAAAACTCATGATAACATTTGAGATAGTTGGTTTTTGCTAAAAGCCATCATTATCAATGAGATAATTTTAATAGCCAAATCTATATGTTTTGTAGGTATGAGGTGGATTATTGTGGTTGGCTTAGAAAAGCCATGAGCTGAAAGTGATGTCACAATCTTAATCACATTGTGGTAATTTTTTGTTATGTATATGGTCTAATTCATGGATTGTACAAATGATTTATCATCTATGCTTTTATATAGTGAAAATTTTAAAGTATATTTACTTTAGAAGCCATGAGTAATTCAAAGATCATGTAAATTTGCAAAACTTTTATAATAGCAAAAATAATGCTATTTGAACCATTTGGGTGATGAAAATGGTTTTGTTCATGATAATAAAAATTTTTACTAGTGTCCATGATGACATAGATTCATATAAATGTTTTATGAAATGACATAAAAGTTTTAAAAGGAGACTATAAAAGCATGATTATATTTGAAAGCTGTTTATTGATGTAAACTCTTATATTTAGTTAAAATATAAAAAGTTTTGAAACTTTTATTGAAATATTAAGATATTAGCTGATTATCTTTCACTAAGGGTGGATTTGAAGGCCTCCTATTTAAAAAAAAAAAAACAACCACCAACTAGTGAAAAGATAAATGAAATGACAACTTGATTAAGTATAAATGATATTTTGATAATTGAATGAGATGTTCTTTAATAAAAGAATGCATACTTGCACATGGTGGGGGTGATAAGAATCAAAAGAAATAAAAATTACCACCATAATGTTGTAAGATTTTAGCATAATTTTATGAGCAAATTATACAAGCTAATAAGTTTAAACACTTATTAAAGTAAAAGTCCTTAAAAATCTTAAAAAGACTAAAATCATTTTGGTTTATTCATTGAGTTTATCCAATTGTACTAGAAGTATAATTGTATTAAAAATGTATAAAAGTATGGAAATAGAATGGTTGAAATTAATAAATATAGAGTTATGGCGACAACCAAAACCAACTATTTCTTAAAATGATAAGAATGAGAAAACAATGTCCGGGGCATATAAATGATATGTAAAATGAAAAGTTTGGATATATTAGCCTGAAGTGATTATATTAGAGATTCAATCTCAAGTGGGGGTAATTACCATAAAAGAAAATTGAATTCCAAAATATTTGGTTAGTAGTACTACAACTAGAATGGATTTAAACCCTTACTATTAGCACCAATAATGGGAATCCAACTTTCAATTAGTAAACTCTAATTACAAAGTTTAATGGGTAAAAACAAGTTATTGTTATGTGCCTATTAAACACTAGTAAAATCCATTTAAATTTTAAAAACTAGTGTGATCCATTATGTTAGGAGGATGAGTTTTTATACTCTTAATGGAAGTTGTAAATGTCTAAAGAAATGGAGACATAATGGAAACTCTACCTATATAAATATAGAAGTGGTGCTGCATCAACAAGAAGAATTAGGGTCTCTCATGTAAATGTTTATGAATAGGATAAGCACATAGCCACAATAGTGCTAAAAGCAATTATAAACCTCTGACAGAAGAATAAATAAGTATTATGTGTGTTATATCTTCAATTCTAACATTAGGAGTTGAGGTTTAATCTACAGACACTATCAACTTCATTAGAATTCTAAGATATATACATTAATTAAAGGTTTAAATCAAGAGATACTTTCTTGTATTCATAATATTTATTTATGTGAAAGGTAAAAATTAAGCACCAACATTCCAAACTAGTGGGGGATTGTTGATAGTTTAGAATGTGGTGCATCCTTCTAATAAAATTAATTTTTGTTTTAATTTTATTCATATTTTAAATAATTATGTTTTAATAAAAGCAATTATCATATGACAAATGGTCATAACTATTTGAATATAAATAGATTATTATTCATAAAGGTCATGATTATATAGAAGGTTATAACCAAGTGAATAGAAGTTAATGTCTATTCACTCATTATAAATAAATATTTCAGTATAACCATTTTCATTGCTTCTGGTTGGATAGTTCGAGGCTTTGTTGTATCCTAAAGGCACAATTGCCTTTAAAAATGTGTTCTTAATACCTCAAAGCCAAAATTCTTTTATATTATTTCTCTTTTCTTATTTATTTTTTCTAACAAATTCTAATTTAAAAGTGGGCCATCTTTGGCTAGACACTTTATGTGTTGTGCTGGGATGGGACCCCCAAAGCCATTAAATAAAGAAAGGTTATTATCCATCAACTCGGTTATGAAACAGCCACAAAATCTCGGCAGTAACCTTCATTACAATTAGCATGGTCAATTTTTTCTTTTGTTATCTTTATTTACTGATTTTTTATCATAAAATTTATCTAATTAAAACCTAAAAATAAAAAGGGAAAAAAGTAAAAGAAAAAACCAAAGCAAGATAACATATGGATATTTTAGTTGACTTTTTTTTACAAATATTTTAATTAAAATATCAAAAATAAAAAAATGAAAAAGACAAAAAGAATAAAAAACAAAAAAATTTTACAAAAAGAGCTTAAAGGATGTCGCATGGACACCTCAATTAAGTTTAAAATATTAATTCTTTAAATTAAGATATCCAATAATACTTTATTAATATAATATATAAAATAAAATTAATAATAAAACATATACTTTTGTATAAAGTGATAACAGATTGAATCAGATGTGGTTTGACTTTTTTGGATAATGCATAGTGTTATAAATTTTTAAAATCGAAACCACCCTTTCATTTGTTTGATCCGAATCAAATTCTATTAGTTCATTCGGTTCAACGATTTTTTATATTTAATTTTTTATTTATTATTTTAATATGATTTTTAATATATTGCAATAGATTTAGATAAAAATAATTATTTTATTTTATAAAAAATTAAAATATATAAAAATTAATAAAAATATGCAACTTGGTTCATTTCGGACTTTTAATCCCTAATCCGAAATTTGACTCAAACCTATTATATACATTTAATAGTTGAATTTAATCCAAAATGAATAAGAAAAATACCGATTTGATATAAACATTATGATTTCGAATCGGTTTTCAATTTTTTTCAATTTTTTCTCACTCTTGCTTTTATATACCGTGGAATGTGCTAAAACAAAGCATCCTAAACATGTTTTCGACCAATTTTGTTTCTCTAAAAAAACTTGACTTGTCATAACTCGATCTCAAATTAAAAAAATTGCCCCTATTAGATCAAGATAAATTAGAATCTATCAAATACAAATTATTTTAGCATCTCTATCAATTGATAAATTTTGTTGAAAATTTTATTTTATTAAAAATAAAAAAATGTGAATGAAAAAAAAGCCAAATGGGGGTGCCACGTAGACTTGTTTAGGGGTTGGGTTATCTGTTTAAACTTAAAGGCTAGTTCAAGTTTTAAAAGGGTTTAGACAACAAATTAAAGCTCAATAAACATGCTTAGACATAATTTTTAAACTCGTTTAAATCTCGAATTGGGCCCATAAACACCTCTAGTGCCAAATGGACAATTTCATTAGGCTCCTCATATTCACATAATTAATTTAATTTAAAAAAGCATAAAAACAAAGAAAATTGAAAATTGAAAAAAAAATAAAAAACAAAAACAAAAATAAAAATAAAAATAAAATAGAAAAAGGGAAAATGGCTCATTAAGGTATAATATGACATCTTAATTGAGTTTAAAATGTTAACATATGAAATTAAGTTATTAAATAATAACTTTATTAATAAAAAATTAGAAAAAGAAAAAAGCAATGAAAAGGAAAAAAGGAAAAATAAAGAAAGAAAAAGAAAAGAGAAATCATCAAGTTACTATGTGGATATCCAAATTAAATTTAAAATGTTAATATCTTAAATTAAGGTATAAAATAATAACTTTATTAATATAATACATATATATAAATATAAAACTAAAAAGATAATAAACTATATACATTTATACGTATTATAGTGGGTTGGGGCAAAGTACTCTAAATCTGTTTTTGACCCGTTACCACTTTCTTAAATAAAAATCGACTCGACTTAACTCAATACAAATTTTTTTTACAAAACTATCTATATTTAACCAAGACGAATCGAAACCCATCGAATACAAATTGTTTTGCCATTCCTATTGTTGGTGCTAAGCTTTAACTTGAGGTTGTTCCTGTAAGTGTAGAAAGGAATGACAGTTAGAGGCACAGGTAAGGGGTGTTCCTTGCATTTGCACTTTGATATGCAAGTCAGTAAGGATCAAGTCAGAAAAAAGTGAGAAAAAAAAAGACAAAAGAGATGAATTAGATGAACCTGGCTTCATGGTGCCTAAGTTTTTATATTTATAAGTAAGCTGAAGGGGACAAAAGGGAACAATTAGGACAGGCTGAGCTGAGATGGCACTGACCAAGTCAGGTCGACTTGACATGTCAAGTTAGCAAAAATGACCAAGATAACCTTAGTTGTCTGTTGAAGGCCTTGAAAAGAGAAAAAACCATTATGCCCTTTTGACTATTGTATGCCCCAACACTCTATCCCCTGATCAAGCAGTCTAAGTATCATATTGCCAAGTTTATTACCGACATCCCCAATGTGGAGCAGGTGGCTACATATTTCATTAAAGCCAATGTTACAGAGGGAGGACAGTTTTGGACGACAAGTAGCTTTGAGCCACGATTCAACTTAGCGGTTATTCAATCTCGCATGTGTGTTTTGGAATGAGTGCATAATCAATTTAAAGTTGCCAATGTGATAATTGTCTGGGGTGATTCAAGATTATTATTAGAGTTCATTTAACCATGGTAAGACTTGTATTTTCTTTCAAAATTTTGGACTTAAGCCTCTATTTTGAACCCTAAAAGTGAATTGAGCTCTCGATTTACCCCTGATAGTTGTCTAATTTGGTTGGTCCAATATAGGGTTCATCTAGTTAGACTAATCTAATAGCATTAAATGAAGAGAGATGGTTTGAGAGAGATGATTTAAAGTAAAATGATGAAAAGATGTCTACCCACCCATGGTCCAAAATGTGGTGTGGATCATGTCATCACTCTAGGCTAAAGCGCATCTATATAAAAGGGTTAGTAGTGCTTTAGCTTTCCATCTTTCACTTTCTTTGCTCTCAATATGACCTAAAACTATTTATCTTAATAGTTTTCTTTCCTTTAAAGTTTTTTCTACACTCGCTTTGGTACGTATTTATAACCATGTCTTTTAGTATGAGTTCTGGAGGGGTTGAAAGCTATAGGGTAGAGCCAATAGGAGGTCAACAAGAGTAGTAGGATGATGACTTAATCCCCTCTATTATTAGAGGCCAAAACTATATAAAGATGATCTATTGGTTCAATTTAGTGTTCGATGAAGGGTAGTGGCACAATGAAAAGAATGCTCAGCCAAGAGGTGAGTGAATTTTCCTATCTTTTAAATCAGTCCATCTTCTATGGTTGATCTTTTTTTCCATTTCATGTATTCTCCTTTTTGGGGTTCAATCTCCTCCACCTTTTACCACTTTTACTCTCTCCTCTCAATCAATTTTTCTTGACATCTCATCCTCTCTTGAGGGATCTTCACCTTATCCCTCTTTCTCCAAGATTAAGCTACTTTCATCCACTCTTCTTTCTCGAGATCTATCTCTTACCCAAGAGTTACATTCTTCTGATGAGGAGGTTCCGATAAGGGATAAAAAGAATGGAGCAACCTTAGCTAGAGAAAGTGATGGCAAGGAGGAAAGTCCTATAAAGCAAGACGAACTCATCAAGGTCCTTGTATATATATTTCATGTGTCCTCAGTGAGATCTCCAAGGACATGATGAGGTAGCTAAAGGGCAGAGCAAATCCTAAAACTATTCCAACATGTCCTTAGCTTATCATGTTCGAGCGCTAGGTACCATTTTTTTTTCTCAAAAAGGGTTACAGTATAATAATGCTAAACTTCTCAGACCAGGTCATTGATAGACTAGAGCCATATCAGCTTTATGTATATTGGGATTCATTCGTAGTTGATCTGAGGTTTTCACTTCATCTTCTATTCATTTTAATTTTTAATTCTTTCAATTTGACCATCATTCAACTCATCCCAAATTCTGTTCAGTACATAGTTACTTATATTATTCTTTGTCAATAGCTAAATATCATTCCTTCTCTCCCTATATTCAGAGAGTTCTTCTTTATTAAAAACCATCCTAGTGACAGTAAGTGGTTTTATTAAAAAGATTCTGACTGATTGCCCAACTCAATAAAGAATTGAAAACTGCTCTTCATAAGCCTTGATAAATAAAAGGATAATAAAGATGGTGAGCTTGAGATTGAGATTGAGGCTTAGAAAATAATGAGTACACTCAGTTCTTTTGTGGACATACCAATGGTCCTTTTTCATCCCTGATTGTCAGATCGAGATAAAATTTTTATTTTACACATAGGAGAGAGCTCGTTATCGATGTTGATGGGCTAACTTGCCCGAAAGTAATAAACAAGACAAAATATTAGGGGTAACCTTATAGGGTTTGTTTAAATTAATTTTTCATCTAATTGTTAGCTCAGTTTTACATATATGGCTGAAGTCGAGGAAGACTTGGACGTCTTGTTGTACTAATATGCCTTAAAGCCTAAAAAAAAAATTTAGCTTAGGGCCCTATCCCATGGGAGAGACAAAGTGATTAGTATAGTTATACCCTACACTCCCTTAGATCAAAAATCAAAAGCTAGGGTACCTGTCTTCCACGTTGATGCCAACACCACCTCTTTTAGCCAAAAGACCACAGATGAAGATCTTATCCTCTACTCTTAAAAACCTTGAAGCTAGGGTATTAAGGCCTAGCTAAAAAAGAATATCTGCATGTTAGAGTTTGCTATAATGGATGACCCCATCTCCAACCTCAACATTGCTAAGAGGTTTTACAAGGTTACGATTCTTCCTCTTGATAAGTATCTTCTAACCTCAGCTTAATTTTTTGTTACTATTTATTTATATTTTTCTTAGTCTAAGGTTTTTTTGTATAGTCTAAAAAAAGTTCCCACCTCAACTTGTGGAGAACAATAATCAAGCCTTCTATTATGCTTATCTTTTTATAGGATATATGTTAAGGGTTGAGAGAGATATGGCTGTCCTTGCTAAAGAGCATAAGAAGAGCTCAAAGGCATTGGACAATTTCAAATCAAGCTTCAGCATGTCCCACAAGAAGGAGGCTGAGCTGAGAAAAAAGATAGATGAGCTAACAACAAAGCTAGAGGCCATTTGGGTGGACAAGGCCTCAGCTAAATTGATAAAGAGGTAGGTTAAGCTAAAACTAAATGATGTTTAAGCCAAAATGGCGAGGTTAAAGTCTAACCTAAAGCCTCGAGAAAAGAAATAAGAAGAGCTACAAATTAAGGTTTTGAAGAAGTATAAAGCCTCAAATAAGTGTCTTCGGGTAAAGGTAAAATTCTTCAAGAAGAATGCTCTTGGTGTCTTTCAGCTGGCCAAGGATAAAGTACAGTTTAAATTCTCTTCTCTTAACCTCGACCTCTCTAATTTTGATGTCAACAATATTAGATTGAGGCTTTATCAAAATCAACCCAAGGAGGATAAAAAAAAAGATGAAGATGAAGCCCTAAAGGAAGAATTGGGGGCCACCATAAGGATAGAAGAAAAAGATGTGGAAATCATCAAGGCTGAGGTCATCCTTCTTATGCCTATTAATAAGAGTACTCCTCTCATCACTGCTATTATTGATGAATGATTTTTGTAATTTTTTTATTTTTAATTTTGTAAACTTTTGACTTTGAAGTCAGTTTTTTACGAAGACCTCCCATACTCCCACCAATGTATTTTGTTATAATGAAATAGAAATGAGAATTTTTTTTTTACTTGCATAAGTTTGAGAATAGGTAACTGATCTAAGGGTAAATATTTGAACTACTTGGATCAAATGAACATAATTACAACTTCTAAATTGGATTTCTTTGAATCACTTAAAGGTAAGTTTATTGAAGATAATTTAATTTATGTGTTCGCAGGCAAAAATAATGCAAGTGTGAGCTTGATTGAATCGATCTACTGGTAATAAAGTTGATTTGTATTTCGCATACTTGGGGTGGCAATGCCATTCATAAAATAGTACAAGTGTAAGCTCGATTTATACTGAGTTACTGATAATAAACCTTTAGGTTATCTGTATTCCATGTATTTAGGTTGACGTTGCCATTTTGATCCTATAATTTATAGGTTGCATAATGAATGACCTTTTTAACAATATATGGTCCTTTCCACATTAGGGCCAATTTGCCATCTCGATCATCTACCCTGAAGCTTTAACTTTTTTGAATACCAAGTTGCCCTTCCTGATATGTTTACGTTAGACCCTCTTATTTTAATAATTGTCTACTTTTTGCTAGTAGGTTGTAATTCGGATCAGGGCTATGTCTCTTTGTTCTTCGATGAGGTTAAGGTCGGTTCTAAGCACTTTTTCATTTTTTTTCTTCCAATGCCAATTCAACTTTTAAGCCTGGTAGGCTGATATTAACCAGTAGTATGGCCTTTATTCCAAATGCCAAGTGAAATGGGGTTTCATCAATAGGCACCTTAGTGGTTGTCCTCAAAGCCCACAAAACTCTCAATAGCTCGTCAGTCTATTTCCTTTTTGCTACACTGAGCCCCTTTTTCAAAGCTGCTAAATTGCCTTATTTATAGCTTCAACCTGCCTATTAGATTGAGGGTAAGCAATCGACATGAATTTGAGGTCTACGTAAAGATTTGAGCACCATTTCTTGAACCTTGAATTATCAAATTATTTGTCATTGTCGATTATTATAAACTGAGGCAATTCGAATATACAGACTATATTTTTCCATACAAACTTTTCAACTTGCACTTTCGTGGTGGTGGTTAGGGCTTTGGCTTCCAACCATTTTATGAAGTAATCTACTACCATTAAGATGAATCTCATTTAACCTATGGCTTAGGTGAATGGTTTGAGGATGTCCATTCCCCATTACATGAATGGCCATAAGCTGATGATAAGAGTGAGCTCGGTTGAGAGAAGATATTATACATAGGTAAATCTTTGACATTTGTCACATTTCATCACCAGTTCGTCGTATCCCTCTTGATGATGGGCCAGTAATAGCCTTACCTCAGTATTTTATAAGCCAAAGGTTGAGGTTATAGGTGATTTCCACATATTCTTTCATGGGTTTCTCTCATGATGTACTTTGCCTCTTATTCATCAACAATCTCAAGTAAGGTAGGCTAAAAGATCTCTTATATAATTTTTCTTTGATCATTATGTATCAAGGGGCTTTTCTCATCAGTATCTTAGCCCGAACTCTTTCATTGGATAACACTCTCATGGTCAGATATGCTTTATTTGGCATCATCCAGGTTTTTTCCTCTGTAACCTATCTCAAAGCTTGTCCTCAGTCCTTTTATGCACTAGTTCATCTACTAGAACTTGGTTCAAACTTTTCATTATTGCTCATGAAGCTAACTTTTTGCTATTGAATTTTTTGACCTCGATATCTTTTTCACTTCAACTTTTTTAAAGCCAGCTACTAAGGCTTGTACTTTATCGAGGTACTTTCAAATTCCATCTTTTTGAGCTTTGAACTCCTCATTTACTTGATCGACCACTAGTTGGGAGTCACTATAAGCAATTATATGTTGAACATTTAACTCGATTGCCAACTTTAGGCCGATTATCAATGCCAAATATTTTACTTCATTGTTAGATGCCTTTAACTTGAATCTTAAGGTGTATGGGTACTGTAGCCCTTTCAACTGATTAGAATAAGGCCAAACCTCTGCCTTAACTTGTAAAAGATTCATCAACATAGAGCTTTCAATCATCCTTATTCAAAATTTCTTTCTTTTTCTCAAGTTGTCTTTCAATTATACCAAGATGCACTCTACTACAAAGTTTACCAGCATCTGTGATTTTAATGTCGATTTGAGTAAAAATTGTAGATCAAATTCGCTAAGCTTTACTATCCATTTGATTAGCTTTTCTGACATTTTAAGCTTCTATAAGACTTACCTCAGTGGCTAATCAATCAAAACATAAATTGTGTGGGCTTGAAAATTTGACTTGAGTTTTATGGTCGAGGTGACCATGATATAGCCAATTTCTCTATACTACTGTAGTTAGTTTCAGGCCTTATCAATACTTTGCTTACAAAATAGATCAGTTGTTGTTCTTTTTTTTTTTCAAATTAAGATCGAGCTGCTGACTTAATCTATGCTAACTAAGTACAAGTATAGTGTTTCACCAGTTCTCGATTTAGACAAGACAAGTGAGGAGGATAAAAACTTTTTGAGTTCATCAAAAGCTTTTTGGCATTAAGGAGTCCATCTGAAGTCATAGACATTTCTAAGAGTTATGAAGAACAGTAGACATCATTCTACCGATCTAGACATGAATTGACTGAGTGCAGTTATTTTGCCTATTAACATTTGTACCTTTTTTACTAAGGTTGATGCTTTCATTTCTAAGATCACCTTAACCTTCTTAGGGTTTGCCTCTATTCCCCTTTGGTTGATCATATAACCGAGGAACTTGCCTAATGTAACCTTAAAAGTACATTTGTTAGGGTTAAGTCTCATATTATACTTTCTCAAAGTGTTGAAGGTTTTTCTGAGATCTTCTAGATGCTCAACCAAACTCTTACTCTTCACTATCACGTCGTCTACATATACTTTCATATTATGGTTGATTTGATCTTTGAGCACTTTGTTTACCAATCTTTGGTAGGTGGCTTTTACATTTTTTAATTCGAAAGGCATGACCTTGTAGCAATGAAAGCCTTTCTTAATAATAAAAGCTATTTTATCCTCATCTTCTTTTTATATTTTGATCTGATTATAGCTAAAATAAGCATCCATGAAGCTAAGGAGGCCATGCTCGGCACTAGTATCTACTAGTTGATCTATGCTAGGGAGAAAAAAGTTATCTTTCAGATAAACTTTATTTAGGTCGATAAAGTCCATTCACATTCTTCATTTTTTATTGTGCTTTTTTACCATGATCACATTAGCTATTTAATTAGGGTAATAGACCTCTCTGATAAAGTCAACTCATAATAATTTGTCAACCTCTTCCTTAATAGCCTATTGTCTTTTAGGGGCAAAAGTTCTTTTCTTTTGCCAAACTGGTTTAACCTCAAGATTAGTATGTAGTCTGTGGACCATTACTTTGGTATCAATTTTGGGTGTATCGATGGTGTCCAAACAAATAAGTTAGCATTATCTTTTATGAGTTGAATCAATTGGTCTTTATACTAAAGCTTGACTTCGATCTACATGAATTTTTAAGGAATGTTGTTCCAAAATAAAATGTCATAAGGTCCTAAGTCGACTAGGGTTGGTTTGCATTCGAGTCCGATCTTTGATCGATTATCTTTTTTTATTCCATTAGGTCGGGATCATTTCGTTTTGTGCTTTTGTCGATGGTTTCTTACTCCTTGTCATTCTCTATGTCAATTCCTCTTTACTTTCCACCTTAATATCGACTAAGCTGTTTGTTTGCTTCTTAGTCTTACTTTTTATTGTTATGACATAACATTGTCGTGTCATGAACTGATTTTTTCAAACTTCTCCAACCTCTATAGGTGTTGAAAATTTTACTTTCAAATAGAGAGCTGAGCTTATGAATCGCATAATATACTAGCTTGATTAGCCTAATATCATGTTGTAGGCATATGGGCTATCTACTACCATGAACTCCATAATTGAGGTAATTATCTTTAGCTCTATCTTTAAAGTGATCAAGAGCTCGATAGTTCTTTTTACGGGCACCTACTCATTTTTAAACCTACTAATGTGGTGATGATCAGCTTTAATTGATTTTTGTCAATCATCATTTTCTTGAAACAATATAGTACATAATGTCGATTGAACTTTTATTATTAAATAGGATTTTTTTTACTACATAGTTGTATACTAAGGTTGTGATCACTATGGCATCATTATGTAAGTGTTGGATTCCCTCAAGATCTTTCAAGTTAAATAAGATTGGCTTGTCTTTCTAGTCTTTTTTTTTTGGCTGAAGTGCCTACTGCCATTATCATGCTTGAGTTAAACTTCCTTTTTGTTGAGGTAGAGCTACCTCTTATGATAATGTTAATCACCCTAATAATTGGCCTATTATTATTAGCTTGACCCTTTTTTTATTTGACTTTTCTCCTCAGGCATTCTTTTTTCCTTGATCTACTCTTCATTCTCTTTCCCAGATGGGTGCTCTGTTGTCATGTTTGTAGTACCTTCTAAATTGGTCTTGGCTATTTTGTCCCACCAATCTTTTCAACTAACCTAGCCTTATTAGAGCTTTAATCTCATTTTTAAGGTTGACATAGTCTGCAGTGCTATGGTCGATGTCTTGGTGAAAAGCACATCTTTTTGTCAGATCTCACTTTGTGTTTTGTCTTATGGCTTAGGCCATCTGAGATCAGGATTTCTTTTAATTTAGATCAGAATCCTCTTATGAGAGGTATTTAATGTAGTGTAGCTTCTTTTTTTCATTGGGCTTTCTAGCTTTATATTTCCTTTTTCTTAGGGAAGAATTGTAGAATTCTTTGCCTTTTTTTACGATCGAAGAAGGGGGATAAGCCTCTCTCACGTTAGTTTAATTTAATTGTAGTTTTAGCATTAATGTATTTCTTTGCTATTAATAGGACGTTGGTTAGAATTTTGGGTGGTTCTAACGACAATGTCAACTCTAAATGGTACTCCTTATCGTTGAGTCCCCTAGCCAATGCAACAATAGTAGTTTTTTATTTTAGGTCTTTAAACTATAAAGCTTTTGCATTAAAATATGTGACAGCCTTTTAGAGTTTCATTCCACCCTTGGTGAATTGGCATTAGGCTCAGGGTCTTTTTCTTAGCTCTTTGGCTACTTATAAATCTCAATAGGAATAAGTGGCTAAACTCCTTAAATATAGCGATCGACCTTGGTTCTAGACTATTATACAAGACTGAGCTGCATTTTGTAGTGTAGTGGCTAGACTTATGCACATCAGAGCCTTATCTGCCCCTTATATCATCATGTTAGTTTTATAAAGTTTCAAATGATCGAAGAGGTCAAAAGTACCATCATATGTCTCAAATGCTGGCATTTTAAATCCCTTGGGAGGCATGGCTCTATCAATCTCTTTAACAAAGGGTAAGGTATCCAAAAACTTGAGCTTATCCTTAAATGCCACTATTTCTATTTTTAGTTCTTTTTTCATGGCTTTCATCTGAGCTTCCAAATCTCTGTTTGGTCAAAGTTCATGGTCTGTTTGTTTGTACTTTTTGGTTGTGACATATGTAGAATTGTAACTGGGATAGTGAGAAGTTGGGTTTGTGTGTTTTTTTTTCTCTGGAGGCTGAGAAGGCTTTTGCTTCTTAGTAGCTCGATTGCTTGACAATAGCTTCTCAGCCTAGTGTGACTAAGTCTAGCACTTTAAAGACTTGGAGTGGGGCTGTAGTTTGCAGTATATACATGAAAGCTTGTATTTATTCGATCAGGGCTTGAAATTGCTCCATGGTTGATCCCACCTATGTTTGAGTTAGGCGAATAGAAAGCTAGCTTTTAGTGAGTTTATGTTCTAGTTAGGGCAGCTACCTTTCCTTCCTCTTGGATTCTTCTTCTTGGTAGCATTATTTTGTGCTCAGCTAATATGAAAATATTGTCCCTTACCTAGCCCGCCAAATATTGGTGCTGAACTCTGACTTGAGAGTGTTCCTGTAAGTATAGAAGGGAAAGACAGTTAAAGACAAAGGCAGGGGGTGTTCCTTGCATTTGCACTTCGATGCACAAGTCAATAAGGATCAGGTTGACAAAAAAGTGAGAAAGTAAGAAAAAGAGAAAGATATGAATTGGATAAACATGGCCTCATGGTGCCTGAGTCTTTATATTTATAGGTAAGCTAAGAGGGACTAAAAAAGACAATTAGGACAAAGCCAAACTGAGGTGGCATTGACCATGTTAGATCGACAAAAATGACCAAGATACCTCGGTTGTCTACTGAAGGCTTTGAGAGGGAAAAAAATCACTATGCCCTTTTGATCATTATATGTCTCTAACACTTATCAACCAAGTTATTTTATTATAAAATTTATCAAATTAAAAAACAAAAAAAATACAAAAGGAAATAAAAAACATGAAGATGCTATATGAACACCTTTATTGATATTATTTTCTTCCAAAATTTATCTAATAAAAAATAAACAAAAAAATGAAAAAGTAAACAAACAAAAAAGGAAAAAGATGTCTTTCTATCATATCGGTCAAATCAAAACCTATCGAATATGAATTGATTCATCACAACTACTTGTCGATTGTTTTTGTTGCAAATTTTATATAATTAAAAAACAAAAAAAAAAAAGAAAAAAACCAAATTAGGATGTCATGTGGACAACTCCATTTGTTTTTTTTTTTTGTCACAAAATTTATTTAAATTAAAAACAAAAAAATCAAAACATGTTGCAATGTTGAAAACAAAAAAAAAAAAAATGAAAGAAATATAACATGAAATGTCAACTCATTAATGAGGACCAAATAAAAATTAAAATGAGTAAAATGTCTATGATAGATGGATAGGTAACATCTCAATTATGATAAGTATTATATTTTTATTAAATTAAAATAATAAATAATAATTTTATTAATAAAAATATATATAAATATAAAATTAAATAAATATTTAAAAATATAATTATATATACACTCAAGGAAAGACAAAATACAATAAATTCGCCTCTGACTTGATCTTGTTTTAAAAAAGGAAAAACCTTGACCCTATCCTAAATTTTTTAAAAATAGCACATAATTGATAATAGAAAATCAAAATTGATGAAATATGAGTTGTTTTGTTATCTTTATATCCGTTGTCTTTTTTTTTTTCTTATATTTACCTAGTTAAAAAAGTTAAAAACTTTAAGAAAAAAAAGAAAATGACAAAAAAAAGGATTCAATAGGTATAAAATGTAAATTTATTAAATTAAAGTATTAAATACTAGTTTTATTAATATAATACATATATAAAATTAAAATTAAAATGAATAAAAAATTATATATTTATATATATTTAGATCGGGTAAAACACCTTAAACTAGTATTTGACCTAACTTTGATTTTTGGAAAAAATCATAATCCAATCCCAAATTAAAAAAAGGCACTTATTGGATCTAGAGAAATCAAAACCTAATTGAATTCAGACCTAACACATAAAAAAATTATACATTTTAAATCAATAATATCAAATAGGTCACATACATAAAAATCTTTAAAACATTAATTAAATATTAAAAAAGAAATAAAAAAAGAAAATGCATTGAAATGCCACTTGGCACCCAATAAAATCTCTAGACACATGCATGATTTAAAATATGGACAAAGAAATGATGAGAGAGGAAAATAGAAAAAGAAGCCAGATGAGAATGACGCATGGATCTATTAAATCAAGGTATTAAATCATAATCTTATTTATATAATACATATATATAAATATAAAATTAAATAAATAATAAAATATATATTTATATCGTGAATTAAAAAAATAAAAAAGCAAAAAATATTGAAAAGTGAAACCAAAATCAAATTCCAATTGACGACGACACTTTCATAATATCTTTTTAAAAAATTATCAAATACAAAATAAAAAATTAATCAATAATATCAAATAAACCCCATTTAAAATTTTAAAAAATAAAAATATTTATTAGATAATTAAAAAAAAAGTAAATAGATAAAAAAAAAAGAAAGAGAAAAGAAGTAAATGACATGACACATAACATACTCTTGGTATTAAGTAGATCTTAAAAAAATTATTTAAAATTTTAAAATATTTATTAAATATATAAAAAGAAAAATAATAGAAAAAAGTTTAAAAAAAAAATGATAAACACATTACATGCCATTGGTATTAAGTGGATTTCATAAAAAAGTTAAAATCTTTAAAAATATTTATAAAAAAATTTTTTAAAAGGAGAAATAAATGAAAAAGTAAAATAAAGGAAAAAAAAAAGAAAGATTGGTATAAAGTTGGTCCCACCTTTAAAATTTTGAAATGAAATTTTATTAAATATAAAGAAATCTTTAAAAAAAGTAAAAACAAAAATAAAAAAGCAATAAATAAAATGAAAATGAAGTTTTGAAAGAGAAAAAGCAAAAAAAAAGGAGGGGATGCCTTGTAACATATGAGTCAATTTTCGTATAAAAGCAAAATTTATCCAATGAAAAGATTTTAAAAAAAGATTAAAAAAGAAAAAAAAGGGTAAAAAGCATGTTAAAGTTGATTCAATCCTCAAAAAATTTAAATCTTTTAAAATATTTATAAAATTTTAAAAAATCTATAAAAAATTTTGAAAAAAATTTAAAAAATCTCAAAAAACAAAAAAAAATTAGAAGGAAGTGCCACTTGGCACATCCAAGGTGAGGCACTATTATTGTAGGGAGTATATCATCTATAATAATTGTAGTATAATTAAACAATTATAATTTAGAATTATGTGTGAATCACTAAAATTTTATATGAAACCTTCACTTATAAATAGTATACCTCTAAATAATTCTTCATTGTGATTGGACAATTGTAATATTATAGTAAAAGGAATTATAAGTGAAATGCTCATTTACAATACATAAGATTTATATTTTAGATAAAAAACAAAAAAAGCCAAAAGCAAAAAGAAAGAGTTAAATGACTTAACACATGGCATACTTTTGATATCAACTAAGTTTGAAAAAATAAAAATATATAAAATTATTTATCAAATATATAAAAAAGAAAAGAAAAAAGAACTTAACATACCATCTATATCCCATGGATAAAGACTATCCCTAAAAGGATAGTATGGTGACATGCGGCAAGTTCATTGCTTGCCATGTGTTATTTTTATTTATTTTATTGATAAAAACTACCCTAAAGGATAGTATAGTGACAAGTGGAAGTCCATTGCTTGTCATGTATTATTTTTATTTTTTATTTTTTAAAATATTTTTAACGGTTAGGATGTTAACATATGATGAACCCTTTTATTTATCATGTAAAATTTTTTTAAACAAAAAAAACATTTTTCATAAAAATTGTTTGCTTAATTATGATTATAATAAAAAAAACATAATAAGAGTTGAGAATAAGGATGATGATTCGTTGTTGGCAATTGTAATGCTCTCAAACACTTTTGTAAAAAAAAAAAATAAAAACTAAGAACCTCGATAATAAAAATATTTGTAAAAATATATTTAACTAATTAAAGAAAAATCAACCTTCAAAATCTTAAAACTAATCAACATATTAATTTCAATAACTTATTAAGACAAAAAAAAATGCAACTAAAAATAATCAATTGAAAAAATAACCTACATGAAAATCAATTAAAAGATCTCACAAAAAATAATAAAAATTCTTTAAAATTATCAGATCTAAAATTTAAATATTTTTTAAAAATATATTTTAAAAATAAAATATATATAATTAAAAACTAAAAAATTATATTTGAGATTTTTTAATAAATTACAAAAAGATTAACAACAACCAGTCAACACAAACAACCATACAAAAATTTCTAGATATAAGATTTTCAAACTCTTTTTTTTAATCTAAAAACTTATAAACTAAAACTAAAAATTTTAAATTATTTTTTATAAAAATTAAGAATTCCCCATACGAAGCAGGTAACATTTATCAATTAAGTCCTACAAAAAAAAATCTAAAAAATCTTTGTTAAATATTTATGAAAATGGTGAAAAAGGAAAAGTTAAAAAAAAAAGAACATTTGGTATATGGATTCTCATACATTAAAAAAAAATCTTTAAAAATATAATTTCTTATAATTTTAAAGATATTATTAAATATTTTTCAAAAAGAAAAAAGTTAAAAGGGTAAAAAAGAAAAAGTTAGTATAATTAGATCGCATACATACAAATCTTTAAAAAAATACATTTTTTAAAATTTTAAAAAATATTTATTAAATATTTTACAATAAAAAATAAAATCCTAAAAAGAAGAAAGAACAAAAAAAGAAAAAGACAAAACACACAAATTACACATGTTGGTGGTACATTAGTAAAATTTGTAAAATCTAAAAGAATCTTTGTTAATATTTTTTTTAAAAACAAAACAATTGGTATTAGTGAATCTCATACATAAAAAATAAAATCTTTAAAAATATATAAATTTTTTTATAATTTTAAAATATTTTAAAATATTTTTAAAAAATTTAAAGGGTAAAAAAAATTGATATAAATAAATCTGATGCATAAAAAATAAAATTTTTTAAAATATATAGTTTTTATAATTTTAAAAAACATTTGTTAGATATTTTAAAATAAAAAATAAAAAATAAACAAATTACACGGGACAGCCTAAGATTAATAACAGCTCATTAGCAAAAACAAAATTATAAAATTTTTAAATATATAGTTTTATAATTTTACAAAACATTTATTAGATATTTTAAAAGAAAATTAAAAAAATTAAAAAAAACAAATTACACGTGACAGCCCAAGAGTAATGACAGTACATTACCAAAATTTATACTTTAGATGTTAAGTATTTGAGGACCAGTACCTGAACCTTCATGAATATGAATACAAACTCACAATTCAGAAGTCAGTACCACAAGGAGCAGCTGCATACTACAAACAAACAGCAGAGCTGCAAGAGTTGACATATTCTTATAATAGAAAAAAATAAAAAAAAGGAAGACGAAGAAGCAGTACCTAGGTGACTAATCATATTCAATAACCTGCATTTCCACAGTCGTAGCTAAAAATAGCCCCATCACTTGACACACAATGTGGCAAGAACCAAAAAATCAAATACAAAATTGACAATAAGGAATTCAACCCCATACCTCTGAACAGAATAACCTACAAAGTGAAATAAAAATTCACGGCCAACATAGGTCACCATGAAAATTAATATAAGGATTAGGAGTGTAAATAAGATATATGTATTCTTAAAATATTTAGATTTGATTCAAAATAAATTTAAATTCGATTAAATTGTTATTATTTTGAATTCAAATAATTTAAATTATCGAACAAATTAAATTTAAATATTTAAATATTTGATTTGAGTGAATCGTAAAATTAATCAAATTTTTTATTTTTAATATTTTATTACTAATTTATTTTGTATCCTTAAATATATATATACATACTTAAAAACTCTAAATTCCTAATCTTTTAAATTCCTCCCTTTCCCCATCCCAGCGGCACCCCTACATCACTCTACTGATCCCATCCCAACACCAACAGTCACCGCTTCCTACCTTCTGCCTTCATCAACAAAGTTTTCTGACCTTATTGTCAACCGTTTACTGCAAATCCCTAGTCCCAACAACGACACCCCTTTCTTTTCCCATAACATTAGAAAAGTTCTTTGAAACTCGAGCAGTAGCAAAGCTCCTTCAAGTCAAGACTGAACACACCGGTATCATAGCTGACAGCGGCAAGGGGTGAAAGCTGCAACCAGCAGCAACAGGTAAGTTTGGCAACTGGCAAAGTCAGCGAACCAAAATTTCGTGGTTGACACAAGCACGCTCAGCTATTTGTTTGTTGTAATTATTCCAATATATGAGGCATGAATTGATTTTGTAACTGCCTACACATTGCATCTGTGAAATGTGATAAATTTCTTTTTGTTTATTTTTATAAAAAAAAAAAGGTTTTATTTCATATTTATATTTCTGTTTTCTGGAAAGTATTTTTTTTCATTTTAAGTTCAGCCAAGATCTTTATTTTTATTTTTATTTTTTTGTGGAAATAAAGCTTGTAGTTCTTATGTTAACTTGAATAATAGTTTATTTGGATACAGTTGATTGCTTTATAGGTTATGCTTTCGGCTGCTTTGAATTTTGTCATTTTCTTCATTTGCAGATTCAAGTTGAATTAATTATTATATTAGATTATTTATTTATTTTTATTATATTATTTTGAAATATATGATACAAAATATCTATTAAAAATCTTAATTCGAATTCAAATACTAATAATCGAACTTAAAATCAAGTATGAAATCAAACTTATTTTTCATTGATAAATAAACTTATTTGAACGAATTCGAATAATTTAATTTCGATCACGAATCAAGTTCAAATTCAAAAAATAAAACTTGATTGAGTTCAAATCAAAATATCGAAGTCGTGAATTAAAAGTCGAACTAGAGCTTGAGCTTTCTTATTGTATTGTCTGGATTTAATTCGATTACACTTCTAATAGAGATATCCCATTATGGCTTTCTACGGATTGATGTTGCAATCTCGCAAATACATAAGATCATAATTTACATACTTTGCCCAATAGTTCTTATACTTAGGTATGCCTATCTCCAGCCATGGTTTCAAGTTGCCATTATAGTGCATAACAGCAGCTCGTTCAATCTCCCTCTGGTTGACATTAGGATTGTAGCCAAGCCCAAGCACATGCCAAGATCTGTCAAGGGGATAAATGCTTTTCCAAAATGTTATAAGACCAGGAGGCAGGGTCCCCAACTTCCACAATTGCCTGTCACGATTCTGCACATCAAATTTGCTTCAAAATAAATAATACACTAGCATAACACGTACTCTTTTAATTTAGGATATGTCCAAAATGAGCTAAAAGACAACACTGAATTAAAACTCCCAACGCAGTTTTTACCATTTATGATGGTACTCAGAAAAAAAAAAAAGAAAGTTAAACCATATTCATGACACCGGGTGACGGCAATTAGGTGATATCTAATTAATACTAGCAATGTGAGCAAAATAAACAGACTTGGTTTCTGAAAAACTTTCATGCCTATTTTATAATCTGTTTAGCCAGGATTTACACGTAACTTACCAGCTTCTGCCATCTATGATATACCTCCGTGATGTTTTGCCGCCTCCACTCCTCCAAATCAAAAATATTCATTCCATATGCCCATCCACAAGCATGTGGATCAAAGTTCTTTGAGATTAGTGGATTTGAGAAGTTGAGATAGTGATCAAACCGATGGAAGCTTTCTCCACAAGTCTCAACAGCACCGTTGACATTGCCCTTCAAATCAAGGGACCAAAGACCACTAAGGTCCTTCTGGACTACTATATCATCATCTAGGAACAGCACTTTATTGAGTTTTGGAAATATCTCTGGTAGGTAAAACCGAAGATGGTTTAGGATGGACAAATATTTTGGGTTCCGAAACTTTAGATTTGAATCAGAATTAGCCCGATGTGCCCTGAAGTAATAATCAATCATGGAAGGAGAACCTAACTGCTTAAGGACTGGACTGTAGCTTGAGTTTAACCATGTAAATTCTTCAATGTTCTGGACCTCTATAGTGGCTTTCCCAGGAGGATTACCTAGAAACCACATCCTCATTGCTGCATAATTAAGCCTATCCGTAACAATGTGGAAAACATGATCTGAAGGGTGCTGCAAGGTATTAAGTGAATTTGATGGGTTAAAGATGTCAACAAAAATGTCAACAAAAAGCAGGGGGCTCAAATGTTATCATGTACATATCAAGTTGTTTTATACACACACATGCACATGTATATGCTCCAATATTTACTTCCCAAGATGATGAGTACAAAATTAAAATGCAATGGAAATGGCAGAGTTAAGATTAAAAGTGATAAACCATTTCCTTTTCTACTGGCAACCATAGGAAGTATGAGTTAAGTCTCCATAGGCATTTACCTTAGCATGGGAGACAGTTGAGTTTACAACAACTGCTGCTGCTAATATATTATCTGAGAAAAGTGCGTAATGGTACAGCCGGGGGTCTTCTATTTTCTCTTGATTTAGAAAGTTTTGTTGCGAAGAATTCAAGGTATAATACTCAGTAGTAAGACGCAAAGGCAGGCAATGAAGACCCTTGGGAAGTGCTTTTGCAGTTAATTGTGTCAAGAACATGGTCTGCTTTCTGTGCACTCGGAGTTGCTCTTCAGTTGAGTGGAGCATAGCCCTAAGCTTCTTTACCACAGCAGCACAGTCATTTTGAATCTGCTTACCTTTTTCTAATGATTGCTCCATTGCTTTCAATTTATCAAAGGCACTGCAGTAATAAGATGCAAATTAACAAATTAACACAATGTAGAAACTGCATTCTATACTTAAAATCCTTCAAAAACTTAGGTGGCTGAATCAGAAAAAAAAAAAAGGAACAAAAAATAAGACAGATTTGACAAATGAAAAGAAATCAAGAAAGTTTAAATAGAGAGCAGCAGTCCTATGTTCAGAAAGACGAGTTACCTTTTTGGCAGATCAGTGTCCTTGGCTGCATCACCAAGAGCACGTGAAACTTCCTTAATCCGCAGTCGAAGCTCCCTTGTAACATGTGGGTTGTTTTTTATGGCTGGAAGGGAGAGGTACAATTTTGCACGGATGAGCTGGTCTTTGAGGTGACGTACATGAGCATCTGCTGGTTCAGTCAGTCTGTCAGATTTGTTATCTGAATGCTCTTTCTGGTCAATATTGCCTGAGGGCCGAGTTGGTTGTTGCTCAAGCTTTGTAGCCTATTGATAAAGCAAACAGGGTAAAATAACTGTTAACACCCCACATTTAGATTTAAAGTTTCCTTTTATTGTGAAACCTGGAAATGTGGTACCATTAAGAAACTGGTTTTGGCTGTAGAGAAACGATTATTTGGAAATGCAAAGCAATTATTGGCAGACAAAAATGGTACAAAGTGGCAAAAAACCTTGAAAGGGTTAGTGAATAACATCTCTTCGAGGTTAAAAGGTTAGATGAACTTTATCAAAGGAATATTTTGTTTAGATATGCAATTCAAAATTGAAGGAAACGGTTTAAAGTCAAGACACTGAAAGAGAAATGATAAGGTAGGATTAGGGGTATTAGTGACAACTGAAACTTCTTATATATCAAAGGTTTAGAATTTATAGAAAGGGATAATTCGCGTTTCCATTGTAGCAAAACAGTCTCAAAATCCTTACTAGATGAGAGGCAAGTAACCAGGGAAGTATGTTATGGTAAAATTAAATATTCAGAAATCGAAATCAAAAGAAACCGGGAATGACAAGTAAAATGCTAGAAGAAGAAAAATAGGGCGATTTATAGTTGTTGAAAGCTAAAAGGCATACACCAAAGAGTTTTGGAAAATGAAGAAATTAAATGAAATACTTAAAAAAAAGAAAAAAGAAAAAGGGAAGCAATTACCAAGAAGTGAGACACATTGGGATAGGAATCGAGGGTAGTGGTGAGATTAAGGGGAGCAGGATCGATGACCAGTCCAATGGGGTTGGGTAATTGGGGTAGACGTTCTTCATTTGTAGCAGAAAGCACTCGAGTTGATTTATGCTCCCTCGTCTCTGTCATTTGGAAATCTAACACCATCAATTCACATTCGCATTGCCCAAATTAAAAGTAGATTAAATTTTCTTTAAATGCAGAAAGCATAAAAAAAAAAAAAGGAAGAAGAAGAAATTATTTACCAATGGGAAAGGAATCGTTAGAGGGGTCAGAATATACGATTCCAATGGGTTCTTTAAGGGCGATGGAAGTTTCCTATTGCAAAAATTAGAGAATGAAGGCGTTAGATCTGAAATGTATCCATATAATGCCTGCCCTGCCTTGGACAAAAAAAGGAACTAATCTACTATATTACTACCTGCCGAAGAACAGTGAGATGTCTGATATCGCCGGACAGCGTCTGCAGAAGAAAAGAAATTGCGCTTCACAATATTATTATTATTATTTATTATTATGAACGCAAGGAAAGTACAAAGAAAGAAACTTACAAAAGCTGCAACATCATCAAGAAAATGGCGTCTTGCTGCAGAAATTGCCGTTAATTTTTAAAAAAAGGAAAAAGAGATCAGCGTCAAAGAAAGGAAACAGGAAAATGAAAAACAAGCCCATCAGTGTAAGAAGAAGAAGAAAAGACATACAAGAAGAGGGGTTGAAGAAGGCGCCGACCCTATCAGTGTAAATAAAGATGGGAGCAATGACGGAAACCGACAGCAAACCCAACACTATATGCCTCACCTTCATCTTTTTCCCTATCTATTTTTACAGCAATTTTCACATTTCTTAACTACTACAATAACAACCAAGAAAAGAACAGAAAAAACCCTCTTCTGTAATTTGTTTGCAGAGGAGAAGAGGAAAGTATAACAGAAAAATAGATAGATGAGTACGAGAAGAGGAATCTTTCTAAATCTGTTCAGGACATCATGAAGAGAGAGACACAAATGCTTTTTTTTTTTTTTCTTTTCTTAATTTTTAATTTACTCCTATTTTTTTAACCTTTATCTGCTTAAGTCAGCTAAAATCGTTACGCGTCTAACCTAGTAAGCAATATTTTTAATTGGTGAATAGACAATTATAGCATAGTTGTAGCTGTAGGCTGTTGGCGTTGGTGGCGTTCATTTTTACCAAAATGGTAGTTGTTTTTGTTTTTGTTTTTTTTTTTACACTTTTCTAAAATTATTTAAGTTAAATTGTAATTTTATTAAGCATTTTTTAGAAGATGAAAACATTTTTAATTAAATTAAAATTTTAATTTAAACATTTTTTATAAAAGATTTCTGTAAATATCATAGTATGCATCTTATCTAAGCTTATATATATTTTAGAAGAGTTTATTATATACTTCTCTAAAAAAAAGTTGAAAATGAGATTAAGCAGTAGTAGTATTTGAATTATGGGCTTTTTACTTGCGTCATATGGTCTAACGCCCACTTTGACTTCATCAGCTCATGCCTTCCAAAATAATGTCAGCTGTGAGCTAGGTATTCCAACATAAAAGAAAAAACTATTTTTTTGACAAAGCCCATTTCTGTCCATACAACATTCTGCCAACATAATCATATTATAATCATAATATATACTAGTAAATATAACAATAATTATAGTTAAACCACACTGTAAAGTAGTGAGACAATGGATGGATGGGGACAACAAATCTCACTCCATTTCTTTGTCCGTGTTGCTGCGTACCATTAAGTTGATGTGTAGGACTCATCTCTGTACGTGGCATTAAGAATCGACAAAAAAAAAAAAAAATTGTGGGCAGAATGTGATTCAAATTGCCCCTACGGCAACCGGGGACCATCTTCATTCCATCCAGCACTTTCAGTAACTATCTCCAAACCCCCTTTTTTCATTATTAAAGATTTTTCATAAGCATACATATCTAAAACTTAAATTTTGGTAATATATTGGATAACAATGCCAAACTCTAAGGGTGATAAGTGTTGCTTCCACTTTTTTTTTGTTTTTTTTATTTGTTTTATTTAATTTTAAAAAAATTATTTAATAAATACTTTTAAAATTTATAAAACATATTTTAAAAAATTTCATTTTTATATGTGAACTCACTTATATTGTACTGGCTTTTTTATTTTTTTAAATTTTTTTAAAATTTAGTTCGTTAGAATCTATTTGATATCAATAAAATGCTACATGTTTGATATTTTACATTTTCTTTTTTTATATATTTAATAATTAATTTTTTTATATTTTATTTTTTAAGAGATCCACTTGATATCGATAGTATATCACGTATTAAGTCATTTAGCTACTTTTTTTTTTGCTCTTGCTTTCCTTTTTTTTTTTGCTTTTTATTTTTTAAAATTTATTTAATATTTTTAAAAATATTTAAAAATTTTTTAATATGAGACCCATTTGATATGATTATTTAAAATATATTTTCTCCTTTTTCATTATTTTTATTTAAATTTTATTATTTTTTAAAAAAATTAGTGAAGGTGTCAATGTAATATTCGGATTTGATCAATATAATATTCGAATTTGATTTTTTCTTTTCTCTATCCTTTCTTTTTTAGTCTTTTTTTTAAATTATATAATCATTGTAAATGTTTGTAACTCAACTCCCTTTTATTGCTTTATTTTTTTGCTTTTCACCTTTTTTTTCTATTTTTTAGTTTTTTTTTAAATAAGGTCATTTTGTGAATAAAAAATGAATGTACACATATGGCATCCTTTTTATTATTTTTTTTTATTTTTTATTTTTTAAATTATTATTTAATATATAAATTTTTTTAAAAATTAATATTTTAAATTCAACTAGGATGTTCACGTAGTACCTCAATAAACTTCCTTCCTTTTTTTTTCCTTTTTTTTAATTCTTTAATTCTTTTTGTTTTTTATACATTTTTATTAAATTAATTTTGTTATAAAAAATTAGGACAATGGAGATGTCTACATATTATCCCATTTGTATTTTTTTTTCTATTTCATTTTTTTGTACTTTTAATTAGATAAATTTTATAACAAAAAGTAACAATTGATAGACTTACCAAAACAGAACATATCCAATGGGTTTCAATCCATCATAATTCAATAGGCGATAGTTTTTTAAATCAGGACCAAATTAGGATGGATCAAGTTTTTATAAGATACAACATTGAGGCAAAAGTGTATTTAAAGTATTTTGTCACAACTCATTGGAGTATATATAAAAATATATATTTATTAATTTAATTTTATATTTATATATTTTTTATTAATGAAGTTATTATTTAATATTTTAATTTAAGCAATTAATATTTTAAATTTAATAGGATTGTCCATGTGACATATTTTATGGACTCTTTTTTCATTTTTTTTTCATTTTTGCGCTTTTTCCTTTTTACAATTTCTTTTTTTTAGATTTTTATTTTTTAATTGGAAATATGTTGTGATAATAAGAAGTCAATTTAGATATCCATGTGTCACCTCTATTTAGAATTTTTTTTTACTTTTCATTTTTTAAATTAGATAAATTTTAAAAAATAGTGAATAGAGATGGCAAAATAAAAAATTCAAACCTATAACATTTTTGTTTGATAAAAAAATTAGTATCCGATAGATTTTGATCCATTTTGATTTGATATGGACATTTTTAAAAAAATTAGTATTGAATCAAGTCATGTTTGTTTTTATAAAAATGCGAGAACAAGTCAAAAGCAGATTTAGAGTGTTTTGACCTAAACCACTTTATGATATATATAAAAGTATATATTTTATTATCTATTTAATTTTATATAAATTTTGTAAGAAAATAATGTTAATGTAGGTGCCAACTAGAGCCCCATTTGTTTATTTTCTTTTGTGTTACTTTTTTAAAAAAATTTATTAGGTTAGTTTTACAACAAAATGAGGCGGTTGATAGGGATGACAAAATAATTAGTATCTAATAGGTTTCTATCCATCTCAATTTAATATGATCGTTTTTGTAAAAAATCAATATAGAATCAATTCAAGATAATATACCCATTTAAAGTATTCACGTATCACCTTCATTTGGATTTTTTTTGTGCTTTTTGCCTTTAAAAGAAATAGATTAATAAAATTGTGAATATGAATGGTAAAACAAAAAATTTTAACCCACGATAACACTAGCATTCACCTAATATTTATCATTTTATGAAATCTTCAATAGGGCATAAATAGTGAGAGATTATCATTCCTATATGACAATCAACGTCCAGCAAGCTAGCTATTCAAGAATTGCTCTGCAACTTTTTTCCTTTTTTTTTAATTTTCTTTCCTAACCCCAGTTGTTGGTCTCAAAAGCTAATAGATTAACTGACAACTTTGTATGCTACCTTTATCATTTACATGCATCTATATACATAATGCAAACTAAGAAGAAAATATTCCTTGGCCCACCAATCATATTGCAAATTTCATAATTTTTCTCTTGTTTTTATTTGTGTTTGTTAATTAATTGTCATCTACAATAAAAAATATTGCCTTTTTTTTTCAAATTCATTGTCAAGAATTATTTATGATGGTGTCCAACTATCCAATGATGGTAAGGTCTAAAATCTTAAAATTGGAAGTCGATTAGAAGCAAAAGCTAGAGGTATCTTTGGCATTTATACTTTGATGCTCAAGTCAGTGCTTGGGAAAAGAGAGTAACAAGAAATTTTGGAGAAAAAATGAGGGAACTTAAATGCTAGTACCTATAATGAAGGGTTATTTATACTTGAAGGGTGAAATTGTTGGGCCTGGTTGGCCTAAGCTTTAAAAGTCACATTTAAGGCTAACAGAGTTAGCTTGATTTGACATGGTAAATGGAAGCCCAATTGAGAGATAACAAGTCAGCATGTCTATGTGTATTTAGGTAAAAAGTCAACTTGGCTAAGCTGGCATGGATCTTCAAATTTCATATTAGCTTATCATGTTCGCTTAGCTTTAAATGACTATAATGCTTTTACTTTGTTAATGATCACCTTCTTAAAGAAAAATGTCTTAAGCCTTTATGACCATAAAATGCCATAATAGTTTGTTGCTTCATCAAATAGTCTAAGGTGTTAGATAAATGAAAATCTAATTTGGCTAATCTATAAACACTAGGAACCAAGCTAAAATTTGAGCATGGATATCACAAGATTGTAAGCGTTTGTAATTTGTTTGACATGAATTTTTATTTATGTGGTTTTGATCTTTCAACTTAGTGGTCTCCTTTTAATTGTTCTTACTATATGAGATTGACATGGTGCTTAAAAGTAATTCTTTTAAAGAACTTGTTATTGATTCATCTTATCAACATTTATATAGGAGAGAGAATGTTAAAGAGCTTTTTGAATTTAGGTAATTTTTTAAATTTGAACAAGAAAGTTGAAAGGTTATTTTCGGTCTATGTGGTGTGACATGGCTTAATCTGGATTGTTCATTAGATCTGAGCTTTACCTATAAAAACCTTACCTAAGGCCCTCGTTTCTTCATGCACTCTACATTTTCTTACTTTTCTACTCTTGTGTTGATTTATTTTTTAGTCAACTTTTGAGCTTTTTTTAGTTTTCTTTGTTTGACCTTTTCCCTTCCTTACCACTTTAGTACTTTTACTAACTTTTAATAATATCTAACTTTAGAGTAGAAGTTAGGAAGGGCCAGCTCGACCAAAGTAAGGTAAAGGTTCCATCAAATGATGAGGCCTATTTTGTGATTATAGGAAAAGATTTTAGTGGAGTTGCATTTTGGCTAAGCCCAATGTTTGAGTTAGCACATAAGCAATTAAAGAAAATGCCCCAACTTAAGAAAAGAAGATAAGTAATGGTATAGAACAACTGTTAGTAACCTTAGATGCCAATATCAATAATCCCTTTGCCTTAATCAATTTAAGTAGTTTGATTCATCTTTCTAACCTTTTTTTTACTTGCCTTAGCCTTTACCTCTGTGGTTTCTGCTTTTATTTATTCTTCTAGTCAAACTCTTATCTTGGTTAAGCATTTAATGATCTTTTTAGTGCCCAGACCACTATAAATTCGGTCTCAAACTCTAACTCAACATCATCGTCAGATTCTAAATTTTTTTATTTTTTACTCGTTGTCTTTCTTTAATGTTATGGAAGTCTATGGTCTTATCAATCTATAATAGTTGAGCAAACAAGTGAAGAGACTTCTAGAATTGAACAAGTCCAAAAGTCTGAGTAGGCCATTGATCCCAAGCAAGTTGAGTAAGAGGGTGATAATGAAACAGAGGATTCCAAAAATGATGCTGGCTTTTTCGTCCTATTGTATACTTATTATACCATTAATATAAATATCAAATAAGTGATAAAAAGCATAAAGGGTTGAGCTACCCTTGAAAAGTGCCTTAATCTATGCTTGGTCCAGCATATGGTTGCTTTGAAATATATGTATGACCTTTCTAATGAGGATTATTAGGTAGACATACTTTAATCTAAGCATAAGGTAATTGACCTGGTAGAAGATGATAAATTATGGGTTTATAGGGATTCCATTATGGTCAACCTTAGGTTTTCTTTACATTTTTTCATTGTTCATCTTCTTTTAGCCTAAAATTCATTATCACCTAGCTTGCCTTTAATTTTTTTAGATACAAAATAGGTTTCATAATTTTTTTGTAAATAATTAGGTTTGGTTCCTTTTATAGGCCTTTTTGGAGAATTTTTTTGCCATAAAAAAATCCTTATGACAAGAGCTATTATTGTGTATCAATTTATCTTTTTTAAAAAATTTTTCCCAATTCCCTAAAGCTCTATAAAACCTGGAAAGTCTTCTTCTTTTATACCAAAAAGTTCAGCGGGGCTTAAAAGATAACTAATTCTCTAAGTTTATTTGAGTAGGCTAGTACAAGACTTCTGACCAATGCTGAGCTCAATGCTTTGTGACATAAAAAATGATTTCTTTTAGGATAGAAAATTAGTCGTAAATGCATATGGTCTGACCTTCCTTAGTATCCTTAAGATGATCGAATTTGGGGCTAATTTCTTGTCTAACTCTAACTTTTTATTATATCTATTTTTTAGTTAATATTTTCTAACTCTTTATGATAGGTAAAAAAAACTTTTAGTTTTAACATGGCTAGATTTACATAGCCAGCCATCGAGGGGAAAGAGAAAGGTAAAGCTCCTCATTCTAGCAGTCAAACCTATAATTCAGGTGTTAAGATTGCTGACCAACCTTCTCAGCAGTTGTAGACTAATGGTAAGAGAACTGTGGCAGTTTAAAAGCTGAGAGATAAGGGGATAACTATGGAGAAATCATTCAAAGGTCAAAAATTGAGTCTTCATCCTTAGGTACCCAGTTCGAGGTCTAACCTATTAGGGACAAGTACTTCGTGACCCTAGATTTTGAGGCCAAGAATAATACTTTTGATAACCCCTAGGTGGTGAAGAAGATCACTCATCAGACAATCATCAAGAAAGGTATGTTATAGATTAGTTCCTATGATAAAATTTTCTAGATTGAGTTAACTTTTAACTTAAGTATAAGTTTGGTTTTCTATGAAGATTATAATCCAAGTCAGTGTCTTAAAACATGGGCCAAATATTGGTTCATACTTATAAGGCCTTAGATCATTTTATTTGGGTTGAGCAAAATATGAAGAAATACAAAAAAAAATCACTAGCTTGATGGATGGGATGAGAAAACTCATGGCCTCTAATGTCGAGTACCAAAAAACCAATGATGAGCTAGAGAAAAAAATTGAAAGCTTGTTCTAACAACTCAATGATAGGCCTTTCCAAAAGGCCATAGCCAAATCTTTTCATCAATATTTTGAGCTCAAATTGGCTGTTGCTTTAAATGAGGTAGAATGCTTAAAGTTTAAGCTTCACACATTTAGAGAGGCTAAGTAGTGAACTGTGGAGAACTTTTTTGAGTCCAAGGGGTATTATAATAGGTAGACAAACTTTACTCAGAAGCAAGTGTTTAATTCTTTGAACCTTACCTTAAAGGAGGTAAACTTTATTGATGTTGACCATGACCTCTCTATGTGATTGGATAATTTTGTAGGCGCATAAGTTGTTCAAGTAATAATAGAGACTATAAAAGTTTAGATGTCAATCCAAGGAGGATTAGTTAAAGAAACTTTCTTAGTTTAATTACCAATTATGCCGCACACTATCTAAAGTTGGTTCAATCTAAAGGTCAGCATAAAACTAAACTAAGTAAAAGAAATTACAAAATAGTAATTAAACTAAAATGCAATGAACTAAATATGAATTAAAATGGAAATCTAATCTAAGAATTTAAAATGGTGGTTAGATATCTGCAAGTGCACAAAATTGACAAATAATATAAAGTAAGTAAAGTATCATTCCCATGAAGATTGTATATATATGAGTGTAACAAGTATTGAAATTGTCTCACCCTATCTTATACTTGTAAAACCAAAAAATTATGCAATTAACTAAACTAATATGCAAACCATGCATTCTAAACAAATCGAAACCCTAAATAAACTATAAAGCATATAAACAAATTAAATTAACTATATAATATGCTATAGAATTAAAATAAATCAAAACAAAAACCAATATATGAAACCCCAAAACTTAAAACCCTAATCTCATGCAATTTCTTAAACCCTAATATAAAAACCCTAAACCATTTTTTATTAAACCTTAGCTATCAATTAAATAAAACCCTAAAATTGAAACTAATCAAAACAAATAACTATAAATCAATTCAAGAACATGTAAAAGATTATGCAAGAAACAAGATTTAAACCCTAAAGTAAGCAAACCTAAACAAACTAAGCAAGAACCGAATTCAATAAAGATTAAACCAATGAACTGAATGCTTTAAAACAAGATTAAAGTTGGCAATTGAACCAATTAAACACCAAATCAAACCAGCTGAATTAATTAAACAATATCAAATAATTTGCAAGCTATAAATTTAAGAACCCTAAACTGAATTCAAGAACCAATGATCCAATCCAAGAACATCAAATTCGAATGAAAGAAAGCTTTAAAAAGGGAATTTAATTGCTTAAGATCTTAAAAAGAATGTGCATAAACAAATCTTGAAGACCAAAAAATTAAAGAACTATAAATCTTGAAAACAAAATCTTGAAAACTAAAGATTGCTTAAGAAAACTAATGAACAATAAAGCTTAAAAAGAAAACTAATAAGTTAGTCTGTCAACCTGTAGACACCCCATTTTGTTTAGGAATTTTTTTTTAAATTCATTGGATTTCAAATTTTGATTTTGATTGTGCAATTGGGCCTAAATTGGAAAAATGAATTTTAGGCCCAAAGATTAAGCCCTAAGTTTTATTTATATTTTAATTTTTTTAGTTTAATTTTTATTTTTTAGTTAAAAGAGTTGAACTCAATTGGTAAAAAAAATTTTGAAAATGGGTAAAAATTAAAAGAAAAAAATGGGATTTTGCATGGAAAATCTCTAATTCAATTAAACTATTAGATTTCATATCAGATTTTAACTTCAATGGTTGAACAATTTTGGAAAGACTTGGGGCTCCAGATATTGAAAAGGGAAGATTACATAGAGAATAAAATTTGGAGAGAAATTTTAGATTTGGTTGAATTAATTTTTTCTAAACCGAAAGGGATTCAATCCCTATATAAGGACCTTGAATCTATAATCCAGGGGGGCCTCACAACAATTCACTTCAAGATCAAACAGAGGTCATTGAAACGAGAGAAAAATTGGACAAAGTTTTGAATCAACAAGGAAAAAACAATCAAGCAAAAATTGCAAGAAGATTCGGTTAGAGTTTTTAAAAGGAAGGCTAAGATTTATAGTAGGAAACATCAATTTTTGAAAGGTGAAAAGTTGTTGGAACCCGTGACCCATTGAGGTAATGTTTGCTTTCATTTTTTTGTGATTTTGCATAACTTTTATAATATTTAATTATTTACTTTTATTGTTATATTGATTACATGGTATTTATTTTTGTATGAATTTGCATGACTACTATTATATTTACATGGGAAAAATCACCTTTGATTATTGCTTAGGTAAGATAACACATAATTAATGCGGTATTAATTTTGGGCATAATAGGGTGCTAAAACCTTCTTTGCACGTAATTGACTCCTAAACTAATTATTATTGATGTAGACCATAACCTATTCTTTTTAGGGACCCTTAGTTTACATGTAAGACAGCTTTAAAAGAATAGATTCACATAGATAGCTAATCACACCTTGAAAAAAAAGGATTAGTGGCGATTCTAAGATTTCTTTTGTCTAATGGGTAGGCTCTTCCAACATAAACGTTATGATATTTTGGTGACTCCACTGGGGATATTAGAGAGTCAAACCATTAGTTAGTTAGGTTTTATCTTAAACCTTGCTTTGATGGTTTTATTATACAATATTATTAACCTATTTGTTTTTGTTTTCTTGTTTTGTAGATTTTAATTTTGATGTGCATCAATTTATTTGATTATTTGGCATGTCATTTTACACATACCACTCTTGCATTTATGCATAAGCTCTAGACCTTAACTTTATCTTTTATTAGAAAGAAGTAAGTACGTACACTCTTTTGCTCAAATTAAACCCTTTCCGTTTGAGTCTATAATGGTGAGTGAGGATTAAGGTGTCTTACTAGTCTATAATGGATGATAATGTAAGGAATAATTTGAGAATCCTTAAAGTGTCAAACTTTTAAACCTAGAATGTAAATAAACATTAAGTTTCTAAATCTAAGTTAGAGCCATGCCCTTTCCTTTGCTAGAAAAACTCATATTAGACACGTGATGAGACATTTATTATTATGCTTGTAAACTTATAAATTGTTCATAGTCTATAGTATGTGCATACTAACCTTTTATATTGTTCCTTGTATAAATTATGTTTACCAATTCTTTTTTTTATTGTATATGCATGCATTTGCATCATTAAATCCTTTTTATAACATACATACCTTCATTCTCATGCAAGATAAGGATGGTTTCATAAACACCTTTATAAATATGCAACCTTATTGTGGTAAATCAATGTTTAAGGATAGCTCAAACTATAAATAATTTGGAGCACTACAACATTAGATAATAAGTAAGGATCATGAAAGAAGAAAACATTCTTTGCTTCCAAAAGCTAGAAAAAGGCACAAAAGAATTGAAGGGTAGTTGAAGACTATTACTAAGTTGCTGAAGAACAATGAAAAAGGAAAAAAAAGTGATGGAAGAGGTGGTGATACAAAATGAGACTGGTCCATTATATCTTTTTGGCTTTGGCCCATATTTAACACATACATCTAAAGGGGTCCAACATCAAATGCCATTTACTATAAGCTACCCTATGAGCATACTGACATGCCATCAATTGTTGCTCCTATTCCCATTACCTTTGTTCTTGACATCAAAATATCTGATATTGCACAGGTCTTAAATTTTGATGATCCTATGGAGTAAAAAAAGTTGATGATAGGCCTTGTAGAAGCTAAAAAGAGCTATGATTTTCAAAATAAAGATCTCATAAAAGAGAGCTTAGAGCCATTGAAGGGATAGATTTTTATGAGTTAATGGATGCTACTGTATTATGCCTGATTCTTGATGCCATGATTCTACCAAAGTTTAAGGTGCTTGAGTTTAAGAAGTATGGTGGGACCAAGTGCCCCATCACATATATGAGTATGTATTATCATAAATGGCTGCATATGCACACAATAAAAAGCCACTCATTTATGTATTCTAAGATAGTCTCATTAGTTTTGTAACAAGACGATATGTACAACTAGATAGGTCATGTGTCCATGGTTGGAGAGAGTTAGCAAGGGCCTTTATTACATAATACAAGCACATTATAAATCTAGCACCAAATCACATGTCTCTATAAACCATGAAAAAGAAGGATATTAAAAGCTTTAAAAATATGCTCAGAGATAGAAAGAAATCGTTGCTCAAGTTTAGTCATCACTCACTAAAAGAAAGACTATAGTCCTACTTGTCAATACTCTAAAGGCTCTTTACTATGATAAGATGATTAGCAATGCCATTAAAAATTTTACTCATATGGTAATTTTTGAAGAAATCATTGAAAATACCATTAAGAATGGGAAATTGGAAGGGGGTGAGTTATCTAAAATAAAAATAAGGGTTGTACCTAAAAAGAAATAAGGAATTACTTAAGCAGTAACTCATTAGGGGTAACAGGTTGTAGGCTTCAACTCATATTATCCTTACATGATGTACCAACCTTACTAGCCAACCATCAACAATGTCTCTCCAAGTCCTTATACTCATAAACTAGTCATACAGCCATCTAACTCTCAGCCAACTACTCAACCTAAAAATTGGGTGAAAAAAAAAACTCTTATAAATCCAATCCCTATGACAAACATTGATCTACTACTTTAACACATTGAGAACTATTTGGTCACATCAACTTATTCAGAACCTATAAAGCCTCTTTATCCCAAGTGGTATTATGTTAATGCTACTTATGACTATCATCTTAGGATTGTTGTTCATTCTGTAAAAAATTAGATAGCATTAACGTATAAAGTGCAAAGTTTGGTAAAAAATAGATTGGTGAATTTTGATCAAGAAGTAAGGACATGTGTTATCAAAAACCCTTTGCTTAACCACACTAGGGCATAATTTTGTATGAGCTTTTATGAATGTCTGTCACCTTAGGAACTTTAAGAAATAATGCAAGTCTTGAGCATTTTAAAGTCTTTTATGTTAGTCTTTTATTTATCTTTCAATATTTTAGTAAAGTAACATATGCATTTTCATTACATTTTCTCTTTTATTTCATTGCCTTTATATACATTCCTTTCATATTTCACCTACTCTCATGTTTTAAATAATGAATGTTCAAACAATCATGACAATAATTCATGATTCGATTTTGAAAGCATCATTTATATTGGTAGAATTGATAAGTTGAGACTTTTCATCTATTGAGATCACTGAAGTAAAAGAGGACAAGTTTCATGAAATGAAACTGGCTTAAGATTTCATTCATTTATAGACAGAAGTAATATAGTGTGTGATTTTTTTATGATGGTTTGTTCATAAGTTTGTTCTTAGTCAATAAATGTTATATATTGAGAGTATTCATATTCGAAATAAAAATGACCATTTTTCTTCTACCCTTTTACACAAGAGTAAAATTATCCATTTGCTATCCTATTTGAGCCTATTGAATTTTCTTTAGAAGAAGCCTTAATCAAAAAATACCTTCTATACTCGGGTGCAAAGTTTGAAAAAGGCTTGATCACAAAGAGAAAACAAAAAAAAAAAGTGAATGTCTCTAATGACTTCAAAAGCAAAAAAAAAAAACTCTTTGGTGCTTAGATCTTTTCTAAAAAAGAATGAAAAGTGAAAAAATGTGAAGAAAAGAAAGAAAAAAAAAGAGAGAATTGATGAAGAATGGGGTAAAAAACCAAGGTGCTCTACATGATAAATGATCTTTTGGTTTACAACCTTTCAAATGAATTTTGGGCCTATTTTATCCATTTATTTCATAACCTCTCACCATAGTTTATGTTATATCCTTTAAAAGTTCATTTTAATAGAATGTGAATGCCTGAAGTAGAGAATCATGAATTGAACTAAGACAAACTAATAATGGGAATGTTGAGAATTTTTATCAAAATGTCACTAATAGATTAAGTGAAAAGGGGAAATGAGAAGAAAAAGATGTGTAAGAGATGTGCAAAAAAAAGTAGAAAAACAAAAACAAAAAACCAATAAAAATAAGAAAAAAAGAAAGAAAAAAGGAAGACTTAAATTAAAAACCTGAAAGGATAGTTTAAGTGATAAAAGGAAAACTCAAAAAAAAAAAGTTGATAGGGATCCCGAAAAGATATGGATAATGCATGGATTGATGAGCTTAAAGATTGAAAGCATTAATAGAATGAGCTTTTAAAAAAGAATTTAGAATTGATTTCTCTAAAATTGTCTGAATATTCATTACCTTAGATGTCGTGAACCTTTCCTAGCATTTATCTTGATGATTTATTATGAAATAGTTTCTTTGTTTGTTTTTTCCTTATCAGACTTGATCTTATAATGAATACCCTTTCTTTGATTTTCTTTATTCTTCACCATTTATTCCTTTCCATGGTGAATTAAGGAAATGTGATAAATTACATTTGGCATGGAATTGAAATAATAATGAATGAATAAATAACTGTTATGAAATATCCTTACACTATTTCAAAAAATTTAGAAGTGACTGGGGCAGATTGAAAATAAAATGTGAAAGATGAAAGAAGTTTAAAATGATGTTGATCCTTGTGGTTTACAAATGAAAAAAAACATTCCAAATGTTGAGATCAGATGATGAAGCTAATGAAGAGAAATTTTGGATCACAAATTAGTTGACTCATTTGCTAGCCAGTTTCAAATAAGCTAAAGAAAAAGATGGTGAGAAGTTGAAAAGAAGACATGGAGAAGAGTTTAAGATCCTATAGAAAAATGAAAACTTTGGATTCGGATGGTATAAGAAAAAGATGGATAAGATTACTTGATGGTGCATGATAGCTCATGTTAAAGACCACAAGTGTTTATAAGTCAAAAGAAGTGAGAAAATAAATCAAGAGTTTTGAGAACCCTTTAATTTACCATAATTGAAAAGATAAATGAATTGTATAGCATACATTGCATTCACCATATGAATTATATGCATGCATCATAATAAGAATATTACATTCATTCATGGCATTTTATTGTACTCATGCATTGCATGTTTGGAAAAGAAATATCAAAGTTTCAGTTGTGAAAGTAGGATGAAATTTTTGAAAAATCTTTGGCTCATGCATTCACTGTATGCATACATTGTGTTTAGCATATTCTTCCTATGCATCATACATGTTTGAAAGGAAGAAAAATTAAAGTTTGAATCTTGAAATTGAATTTGAGAATTATGAAGGGTCTTTTTGTTCATTGCATGCATTCATTGCATATGCTTGGAAGTCAGGAATGAAAAACTAGATGATGAATAATTTTGAGAAGAGACATTGGAAAACATCAATAATGATCTAGATGAGATACAAAGAATCACTTAAGGTAAGTTTTTTTTAAGTTTCAATGCCTCTATTAAGGAAGAGCTTTTTCAAAGGTAAGAATGATCTATAAAACCTTAGGACATGATCTTAAAAATTTCAAATGTTTTATTTTAAAGCTTCAAGCCTTTGTTGAAAATGAGCTTTTCTAGATGAAAAGTTTAAAATTTCAAGCTTTTGTTGAGAAGGAGCATTCCTAAATGAGAATTTTAAAGTTTCAAGCCTTAATTAAGAATGAGCTTTCTTGGATATGATTTTATTTTTTTAAAGTTGAAGCCTTGGTGGAGGAGTTCTTTATTTTTCTAAATTGAAGCTTCGACAGAGGAATTCTTTATTTTTTTCAAAAGTTGAAGTTTCAGTGGAAGAGTTCTTTATTTTTTGAAAGTTGAAGCCTCAGTGTAGGAGATTTTTATTTTTCCAAAGTTGAAGTCTTAGTGGAAGAGTTTTTTATTTTTTCAAAAGTTGAAGCCTTAGTGGAGAAGTGCTTTATTTTTCAAAGTTGAAGCCTCGGTAGAGAAGCACTTTATTTTTCCAAAGTTGAAGCCTCGTTGGAGAACTTTTATTTAAAGTTTCAAAACTTTAGTTGTGGAAAAGCATTTTATTTTTCAAAAGTTTCAATGCTTCAGTTGTGGGGTAGCTTTTGAGATTTTCTTTTTTGATTTTCTTGACCTAAACAAAATGGATATCTTTTATCTTTAACAATTCTTGTTTCACAGAAAATGTACAAAAAAATGTAACTGTATACACTTTATTTTGTTCGAGAATTTTTCAAGATTCATTGGGTTTTGAATTTTGATTTTGATTTTGCAATTAGGCCTTAATTGAAAAAGTGAATTTTGGGTCCAAAGATTAAACCCCAAATTTTTTTGTATTTTAAGTTTTTAGTTTAATTTTTTTTATTTTTGTTTTTTTAGTCAAAATAGTTGAAATCAATTGGTAAAAAAAAATAAAAAGGGTAAAAAATTAAAAAAAAAAAGGAAAATGTGGAATTTTATATGGAAAATCTAGGATTCAATTCAACTTTTGAATTCTATCTCAAATTTTAACTTTAATGGTTGAATAATTTTAGAAAAACTCGAGACTCAATCTATTGAAAAAAGGGAAGATTACATAGAAAATAAAATTTTGAGAGAAATCTTAGATTCAGTTAAATTAATTTCTTTTAAATCGAAAGGGATTCAATCCCTATATAAGGACCTTGAATCTGTGATCAAAGGGGGGCCTCATAACAATTCACTTTAAGATCAAATAGAGGTCATTGAAATGAGAGAAAATTTGGGCAAAGTTTTGAATCAACAAGGAAAAAACAATCAATCGAAAAATTGCAAGAACATTTGGTTGGAGCTTTTGGAAAGAAGACTATGATTTATAATAAGAAGCATCAACTTTGAAAGGTGAAAAGTTATTAGAACCTATGATCCATTGAGGTAATGTTTGCTTTCATTTTTTTGTGTTTTTTGGCATAACTTTTATAATATTTAATTGCTTACTCTTATTTTTATATTTATTATATGGTATTTATTTTTGCATAAATTTCCATGACTAATATTATATTTACATGATAAAAAATCACTTTTGATTAAGGCTTAGGTAATATAACACATAATTAATGTGGCACAAATTTTAGGCGTGATAGGGTGCTAAAACCTTTTTTACACATAATCGACCCTGAACTTGGTTATGTTGATGTAGACAAGAACCTAATCTTTTTAGGGACCTTAGTTTACACTTAGGACAATGATAAAAAGGATAGATTCAAATAGGTGGCCAATCACACCTAGAAAAAAAAGGATTGATGGCAACTCCATGATTTTTATATCTAACGGATAGGTTCTCTTAACTTAAACATTATGACACACCCAACCCCTTACACCCTTTTTTTAAAGACTTAATCATGTATTTATAAGCACAGGAATATCCTAGGTAGGTTTGGCTAAATAGGGACTCTAAGAAGACTTTATAGTTTTAGTTGAACTTGAACTCTTTCATCCAAAAATGCTTCCTCAACAAAGACTCACTTCTAGATCCTTACCATACCACAACTTATCATATAGCAACTCTTCTATATCATTCATAAACTTACCAAAATTAGAATCTTATCAAATCAAGAAAGCAAATTTTTTGCCTTCCTAAATTTAGCTTCTAAAAAGTTGTTTTAATTTCTTCCATCTTGATCTTGATCTTCTTTTCCATATCTTGGCTTGCTTTCTTGAAGAAAAATAAAAAATTACTTCATACAAAAAGTCTCCTTAATGCTCATACACATTGTACTTGTAAACTCATGCATAATCCTACTCCAAGTAGAATTAGGACTACTTCACCACTAAGAAAAGAAATCCAACTCCAACTAGGAAAAGAAAATAGAATTGCCACCTTATTATGCCACATAATCTTCCTTAACCATAAAGAAAACTATTAAATGCCATGTCATCCCATAATAATCCCATGCATGTGTACCTACATAAGCTACCATGGACTTGCAGTCACTTGAAAATATAATTTTGCCCCTATTCTTTTGATGAATTTCCAACTTGAGTTATTGCATGAATTTTCTTCTTATCTCTTCAAGTTCATCTTTCCATCTTCATTAGACTCTATAAAGCCAATCTTGAACATCTTTCCTATTCTTAAACTTCAAGATTTTCAAGAAAATCAAGAACTTTCAAGAACATTCCAATTATCCATAATATGATTAAGAATCATCTAAGAATCATTAAGAAACTTCAAAAATCTTCAAGATTTGCCAAGAATCATTATTTTCTTCAAGAAAACCTAAAAAATAGCAAATTCAACCAATTAGGAGTAAAAATGAACTTTCTTTTACTAAAAATCAAGCAAAAATCAACCTTTAAAACATTAGAAATAACTCTATAAAATAGAGTTATCGAATGGCAAGTAGAAAGTTTAACAAAAATAGCAACTAAGTGAACATAATCAAAATAAATAACCTTAACTAACTTTAACTAAGTTCAACTTATAACTAAAGGAATTTCTAAAAGTATTCAAGAATTAGTCAAAAAAATTTGAAAAGTAAGAAGAGCAATAGCTTAACTAAAGATAAAATAGAATTGAAGTAAGGATTAAGAAATGAAAATGCAAAATTCAAAAAAACATACAAAACCAAAAATAACTTGCAAATCTAGAAAACAAAAAATCAAACAAGAAATCTGGATCTAAATTGTGTAAATTGACATGAATATGAACTAGAAATTACAAGAACATTAAAAGAACTATAAGAGAAACTAAATTGAAGCACAAAAATAGAAAAGTAAGTGCAAGAATTAACAAGAAACATGAAGAATTGAAACTGAGTTAAGCTTAGTAACTACTGAGTTAAGGAAGAAAAAAAATAGATCTATATCTTTCTAGGAAGAACAAATTGGAATTGAGCTAAGGCTAGCTAAATGAACAGGATTACAACATGAATCAACAAAGAAATTGTAGCAACCAATTGAATTACTAGCTCATTGAACTATAAATTCAAATAGAGTGCAAATCTAGAAAAACAGAGTAGTTTTAAAGAAATTAATCCAAAAAAATGTAAAAACATGAAATTAAATACAATCAAAAAAGAATTAACAAGTAAACACATGAATTGAAGAAAGTAAAGTGCAGGAATTGCAAACCAAATGCTAACATGGAGAGAAGATCCTTGATATATTGTCACTCATTCGAAGTTCAACTCCGCCAACTAAGTTTGGCTGAAATTTTGGAGCTATATCTAGAATTTCATGGATGGAATTTGAATGAGATTTTTTTTTCAAATTTGAAGATCTATTAGTCAAGAATCTAAGAAAAAATTTTGGCTCCAAATAAGCAAGATTTGAGAAAGAACTGATCAAAACATTGCAAAGAGGTCAAGAACATAAATTGTGAAACATATTTGAAGAACACTTGAAACCTATTGAAATTGAACAAGAAATTCTAAAAATGTTGAACTTTTATTAAAGAAATCTTAAAAAGAATTTAAAATTAAAGCAAGGAAAGTAAATTTGCTAGAAAATAAAGGAAATTTTCTCTCTAAATAGCCTTCTAGATGAACAAGGAAGAAATTGTGTGGAAAAAAAAAGTAAATTGTAAGGAAAATAAAAATGTAAAAACTAAGCTACACTCCTCCCAAATGGTTGACCACTTTCTTTATTTATAGAGAAATGGGAGGTGTTTAAGCCTCTAAAAATGCAAAAAAAAAAAAATCCTAGTAACTACTAGCTTTATGGATATTTCTTTTTCCCTTCCTTCATTTTTTTGCTTGCTTATTTGGCTTTTTTAGCTTTTATTTCTTCCTAGCCTTTTTCTCATGATCCCTTAAACTTCGAAAGTCAAAATTATGACCAATGGGAGGCTTAAAATAGCCAACTCATTAACTGCATTTGGTTTTCTTTGAATCTCCAAGAGTGGTAGCAAAATGCATTTGATCATGTGATGTTTGCATCCACGGCACACTTACACATATACTGCTTCATTTTTGTGCCAAATAAAACAATTTGTTCTTTCATTTTGCTACCTAAATTCAAGCCATAAAGTGAACAAATTTTGCATTATAATCACTAGAAAAGTTCTAGAAAATTACCAATTTAAAGTTAACTTCTAACTACCTAATGCACTTATTACCTTTTCAAGTATGTATAAAAAAACTAAAAAAGTGATAATGCATTATTGAGCTAAGGAAGACAATTTCAAATGAAAATTATGAGAATTGAGACTTAAAATAAGGTTCCATGAAATTCATTTGAGTTTAAGAAAACATAGAAGAAAGGGTTAAGAAAATCTCCCTTAAAGACAATGTAGCACAATTACACTAGTTGTGACCTTTTCTAGATTTTAGCAGTAAAAATCGTCCAAAATGAGTCCAAAAGCTCTAAAGTTCCTCATTTTTCATATTTTCATCTATGCATTAAATATTTATCCATTTAAAAGTATTTTTGCCAAAATTCTTAAGGAACAAGCCAAAATTTAAGAGAAATTACACTAAAAATGAGTAAGAAAATACTAAAATTTTAGTGCAATCAAACCCCTAAACTTAAGCTTTTGCTTGTCCTCAAGCAAAACAAAAGTGAGCAAGAATCATTACTTACTTCCACTGCTTAATTCAACATGAGTTCCTCATGGATTAAGCAATGAATATAACTAAAGTAAAATCATGAACATGTGATAATCTACAAAAATCAATCTAAGTCAAGTTTCTTCCTAACTATGGTTCCAGATGCAAGCAATGCATCTCTCAAATCCTCGTATGAAATCTAATGATGTTATATAAAACTTGAAAATCCTAAATCGAAGATCAATAAAGTGTAATCACATTTCATATGTTGGCTTATCATATCTCTTTCTACTAATGTAGATAAACACATGACCAAAGATCATTTAGAACTTTATAAACTTGTAATGTAAAGCTAGGGTCAGTGTATGACAAAAGACATTTTAGGCTTAAGTACCCTAACTATGCATTAGTTGGTCTAGGATCATTCAATGTTGAGCTCTCAAGGTAAGAAAGGTAAAACTTGTTTAAAGAATCACTCTTAAACTTTATTTTTGCTTACTTTTTCTTTCTTTTATTCCTTTCTTTGCTTGTCACCATTTTATTGTTTTTGTTTTTCCTTTTCCTTTTCTTTTCTTTTTCACATTTTTTTTCTTTTACAAGTAACTTGTTTCTTTTTATTTTTTTATTCTTTTTTTAAGCTATACCATTCCTTCCTAATGATGCACGGCTCAAATATGACATGAACGTCGCAATACACATAAGTTAAGGGACCAAAAGATAGGAAATGTAAGAACAAAGGCTTGGGCTTATAATGTGGTTACATATTAAAGAAATGTATCATTAAGCTCAAATGAGGTGACTATGGAAGAATTACATCAAAGTTGGCTTGAAAAGCTAAATCGATCCAAAGATAGCTTATATCATTTTCTTAATCATGTGTCCTCTAATATTTCACCTTTAGAGATTATCAAAACAAATTCTAGAATATAAAACACAACTTCAAAAACCAATGAAAAATATTTCATGTTCACATAATCAATCACTAGATAAAAAATGCAATTCAATAATTAAAGTATTAACTCGCAAATGAAATCTCATATTGAAAAAGTCACTAAACCTAAGTATCATCTCATGTTTCACACAATATTCAATCTTTTCGTAAAGCTATATTCATTCTTAATATCTACCTGTCATTGGCTTCATGAATAACTAATCAAGGAAAGTATACTAATTATTTAAGCTATAATAAGTCAAGCTCAACTTCAAGACAAAATTCAAGGAAAATTTGAAAAATTTTGCAAAAGTTTGAGCAATTTTCCCATACCCCCAAACTTAAAGAACATATTATCCTCAATGTCTAAGCAAAAAGAAATAAAGCATAAAAGAAGAATAAGGGAACTCCCCTATTATCATTAAAAGCATAGTGACCAAATGTACATTGTAACTTAGGCTAAAACTTGTGTGCTTCTAGCTTTTAATCTTTTATTCATCCTATAAAACAAATAAAACAACTACATAAAGAAACAACATCAATATGTACAAGGAAAACATAAGTAACATGACAAAACAAGTAATTGAAAATAACATGAAATGTAAAACTTGAGTTGTCTCCCAAGAAATGCTTGTTTAAAGTTAAAAACTTGACTTTCATTGGTGTTAGAAAATCACACCACATTTCATTCCGATATCTACCTATTTCATTCTTTTCTTTTGCACTAAATATGTAATGGCAATCTTTAAATGAATGTGGTGCACACGAGCAGATTTACACCCTTTTTCTATGAATAATCTAAGCATATTGCAATAAGGTCTAATAGAAAGGGTCATTGGCTTCAACACCAATAATATAGGTACCATTATGGAGAATATAGGTTTAGGCTCTAAGATGAAAAAATCCTTCATAGATGGTATAGGTTTAAGCTTAACAAGGGTTGTGTCTAATGGTGAAGCTAAACAACCCTCATCATAATCATTAAATAGTGGGCTTTCAAAAACATCCATTTTCAAATCATCATATAATGGATTTTCAAAAAATAGAGAAAATTACATGTGTATATTATAAAGCTTAATTTCTTATTGATCAAGACCAATGTTAAGATCTTTTTACAAATCAATGTGGGCAATTGAGCATCATTTCCAAAATTATTTTCATTTATCTTCTCCTCTATTGATGGTCTTTCTAAAGGAAGCTTAAAAAATAAAGTGTCTAAAGCTTTAAATATAAGATCATGGAATGCATAAGCTACTAGACAAGTAAGTTCTTTGTTAATGATTTCATCTTCATCCTTAAGCTTGATACTAGATTCAAGAAGGAATATGTTTAAGGGCTTAAGTGATCTATCTAATAAGCTTACCTTATCAATACATCTATCCACGTCATCTATTTCTATACAATCGGGTAAGTAATCTTCAAAGAACTCAAAAATGGCATAAGTGAAATATCAAGCTCAACTTTTCCTTAAATACTATCATCTTTTGCAACTCCTCTAAATGATCGACCATTATCAACTTCCTTGGCCCTAAACTTGCCTTCTACCTTTGTTATCTCTTTCTCCATAACTTTTACAAAATGTGATTCCTTCAACACAATGGGCTCATTATCATTATCAAACCATATCAAATTTTCCCTCCTAAATGATCCCTTAAGGTGCACTCTTTCTTATCTAACCAACTAGATTTTGACTCTATAGTACTAGGCATAGGATCTTAAAGGTAAGTATCTAAAATATGTACATTTTGACCACATTTATCAAAATCTCTAATAAGTGCCTTTTATTGGTTTTGAAAGAGTTTTTCTCGAATTTGAAGCTCTTCAATTAACATCTCCTCAAAGGACAATTTTTTTGTTTGTGAAGGAGGTGGTGATGAATATGGTATTGATAGAAATAGATGTAAAGTGATGTAAAGATAAAAGGTGTTGTGATAAAGGAAAATGTTGTTGTGGTGGAGCATAGTGTGGCATTTGAGGAACTTGCAATAATGGTGAAAAATATTGAGGTGGTAGAGGGTATGTGGAAATGAAAGGTTGCTAAGATAAGTCAAGGTATACTTAGGTGGTGAATTTAAAGAATATCCTGAACTAGTATCCCATATGTGCTTAGGATAACCTTCCCAAATTGGACTAGTGTAGGTGTTTGTGTAAAATTAGAATTGATGATCAAGTGTACACCTATCACTATGGTAGTCTTTACCATGCACTTTACCACTGTCATATGGGCTTGGAAAGTTATAGAGTAGGCTTAGAATGATACATAGGTTTAATGGCCTTTAATTGATTTTTTAGAGAGTCTAATTTTTTGGATAAATCTTTAAGGAGTAACTCTTTTTTAGCTTTGTCTTCATTACTAGGCCATGATCTTAGGTAGTTATTAAAATAATAAAATCTAGCATGGTCCATATGATGCTCGGTTACCTCATAAGGCTTGGAGTCCTACATGAAAAATAAAATAAAACCTAAAAAAATATAATAACTATGTCTAAACTATCTACACTAAAGCTATGCAAACTAAGGGGGGAACCAATTTATGGACGAGAATGGTAAAGTGCGATTTTAGCCTAAGACTCTTTACACCTAATCCTTAGCAACAACACCAAAAACTTTATTGGACAATTTTACAAGCGCACAAAAGTCTAGATGTCGATCCCACAAAGATTAGTTAAAGAGATTCTTAGTCTAAGTACCTATTATTCTCATATCTTATCTAAAGTTGGTTCAATAGAAAGGTAAGCAAAACTAAGCTAAGTAAGTAAAAAAAGTTACAAAAACATTAGCTAAAAAGAAATGCAATGAACTAAACATGAATTAAAATGGAAATCTAATCTAAAAATTGAAAATAGCAAGTAGAAAGTTTAACAAAAACAGAAACTAAGTGAACATAACTGAAATAACTAACCTATAAAACACTAGAAATAACTCTATAAAATAGAGTTATCAAATGGCAAGTAGAAAGTTTAACAAAAACAACAACTAAGTGAACATAATCAAAATAAATAACCTTAACTAACTCTAACTAACTTCAACTTCTAACTAAAGAAATTTCTAAAAGTATTCAAGAATTAGTCAAAACAAATTGAAAATTAAGAAGAACAGTAGCTTAACTAAAGATAAAGCATAATTGAAGCAAGGATTAAGAAACAAAAATACAAAGTTAAAAGAAACATGCAAAACCAAAATAACTTGCAAATTTGGAAAGCAAAAAATCAAACAAGAAATCTAGATCTATTTTGTATAAATTGACATGAATATGAGCTAAAAATTAGAAGAACATTGAAAAAACCATAAGAGAAACAAAATTGAAGCACAAAAATTGAAAAGTAAGTGAAAGAATTAACAAAGAAATATGAAGAATCGAAACTGAGTTGAGCTAAGTAACTACCGAGTCAAGAAAGAAAAAAATCAACCTTTAAAACACTAGAAATAACTCTATAAAATAGAGTTATCAAATGGCAGTAGAAGTTACAAATAGAACTAAAGGTGAACATAATCAAAAATAAATAACCTTAATAAACTCTAACTAAAACTTAAACCTTCCTAATTAAAGAATTTATAAGTATTCAAGAATTAGTCAAAACAAATTCAAAATTAAGAAGAATAATAGATTAACTAAAGATAAAGAAAAATTGAAACAAGGATTAAGAAACAAAAATGCAAAGTTCAAAGAAACATACAAAACCAAAAATAACTTGCAAATTTGGAAAACAAAAAATCAAACAAGAAATCTGGATCTAAATTGTGTAAATTGACATGAATATGAACTGAAAATTACAAGAACATTGAAAGAACCATAATAGAAACAAAATTGATGCATAAAAATTGAAAAAAAAGTGCAATAATTAACAAAGAAACATGAAGAACCAAAACTAAGTTGAGCTAAGTAACTAACAAGTCAAGAAAGAAAAAATATGAATCTATAATTTTCTAGGAATATGAATTGGAACTAAGCTAGGGAGCTAAATCAACAAGATTACAACATGAATCAATAAAGAAATTGCAACACATAATTGAATTACTGGCTTATTGAACTATAAATTCAAACTGAGTGGAAATTTGGAAAAATAGAGTAGTTTGAAAGAAAGTCATCCAAACAACATGTAAAAACATGAAATTAAATGCAATCAAATGAGAATTAACAAGTAAACACATGAATTGAAGAGTGTAAAGTGTAGGAGTTACAAACCAAATGCCAAGATGGAGACAAAATCCTTGATATTCTTTCACTCATTCAAAGTTTAACTCTAGTACAAATTGGCTAAATTTAAAAGCTAAAACGGAATTGGGAGGATATTGAATAGATTTTCAGATTGAAGACTAGAGTAGGAACAAGGAAAAATTAGTGCTCAAATCAAGCTAGATTTGAGCAAGAATCACTTAAAACTTTGTAAAGAGGTCAAGAACATTAATTGCAAAACTATTTGAAGAACACTTGAAACCTATTGAAATTAAACAAGAAATTGTAAAAATCTTGAACTTTTATTAAAAGAATCTTAAAGAATATTGAAAATTAAAGCAAGGAAATAATTGCTAGAAAATAAATGCAATTTTCTACCCTATTAGCCCTTTAAATGAACAAGAAGGAAACTTTTATGAGAGAAAGAAAGTACATTGCAAGGAAAAAAATGTAAAAACTAAGCTACTTTCCTCCCAAATGGCCTGCCACTTTTTCTTATTTATAGAAAAATGGGAGGTGCTTTAGCCTAAAAGATGAAGAAAAAAAATATCCAAGTAACTATCACCTTTCTAGATCCTTCTTCCTCTATTCCTTTATTCCTTTGCTTGCTTATTTGGCCTTTTTAGCTCCCCTTTCTTTCAAGCCCTTTTCTCATGATCCTTTAAACTCCAAAAGTCAAATTATGATCAATGGGAAGCGTTCAAGTAGCCAACTTAGCAACTCCATTTGATCTTCTTTAATTCTCCAAAAGTGGCACCAAAATGCATTTGATCATTTGATGCTTGCATCCAAGGCACACTTGCACTTTTTCTGTTTAATTTTGGCACCAAATACAACAATTTGTTCTTTCAATTTGTTGCTAAAATTCAAGCCATTAAGTGAACAAATTTTACATTATAATTACTAGAAAAATTCTTAAAAATTACTGATTCAAAGTTAACTTCCAACTACATAATGCACCTATTACCTTTAAAGCATTTATAAAGATGCTACAAAGATGAAAATGCATTATTTAGCTAAGGAAGATAATTCCAAATGAAAATTATGAGAATTGAGACTTGAAATAAGGTTCCATGAAATTCATTTGAGTTTAAGAAATCATAGAAGAAAAGGTTAAGAAAAACTCCACTAATAAGCAATTTAGCATAATTACACTAGTTATGGCCTTTTCTAGCTTTTAGCGCCAAAAATCCTCTAAAATGAGTCCAAAAGCTCTAAAATTCCTCATTTCCCATATTTTCACCTCCTCATTGAATATTTATCCATTTAGGAGTATTTTTGCCAAAATTTAAGAGAAATTGCACAAAAAATGTGTAGGAAAATACTAAAATTTTAGTGCAATCACTATGATAGATATCAATAATATAAGAACCGAGCAGAGCATTGCCAAGGAAGGGGACTAAGATGAAGAGCAACAATAGTAAGATGAAGATCATATGGAAATTGACCAAGTTGCTATATAGTTGCTGTTGGTGAGGGAACCGAGGATAACTAAGTTGTTGAAGATTCTAAGGTCCAACTTGGAGGAGTTGATCAACTTGGAGAACATGAAGTGCCATTTGCTAAAGTTGAGGTTCAAGCTAGATCCACCCCTTAAAAATTTTTTTAAGATTTACAATTTTTTATAGCTCTTTTTTTTAATCATATAATTATTTACTATTATTTACTATTATTTGAGCTCGGTATTGCTTGATATAGTAATCTAATATAATCTTTCAACTCAGCCATTATGGCTTTATATGATTTTTTCTTAAAATTTTGATGAGAGTTAGGTCAGCTTCATCCTTAGGTTAGGCATGGCATTTGTTAAAGGATATTCATTGGACATTTCATAAAAGAATTTATTCAACTTTGAGCTTTATTTAACTCCAACTTTAAATTTATAATTGTAAGTTAGATGGCTAAATACTCAATTTAGGATTTAATATTTGAGACTCTTCTCAATTAACGACATCAATTTTAATTTGGTTCAATTTAAAATTAAATGTTTATATGTGTGATTAAATTAGGATTGGTAAACATATGTGATTTACACATGCCTTTAAGTTCAATAATGTGGTTAAGTTCTCCATTTTTATATTCAAGCATGCCTATACACCTTCCTTTCTAAAGCATAATTTGCCAAAAAAAAAAAAAGCAACTTAATTTGCTAAATCATCTTGAAAAAAAAAATACCAAATCGATTTGAAATATTTGCTAAAATTTTCAAGACAATTTTGGTAAAAAATGCATTAAGAACACCTAAAATTGTAGTAAAATAGAAATAATAAAAAAACAATTTTTAGACCCTTTTAACCTTTTTTTTTTTTTTCATCAACAACATTATCATTACCACCATGATCTTCTTCTCTCACATCTCCACCGTTCAATTTGTATTTATAATCAACAACTTGAATCAATTTCCCTTTAGAAGAAAGTACACTAAAAAACAACGACAAGTGAGGAAAATGGTTATTCGTGGCAAAGGAAAAAAGTAGCTATTTGAAGAAGACGAAGCCATTGGTTGCTCTGAGAATGAATATAGGGAATGCATGTTTTTCTAGCTATAGGTTTCTATTAGTGATTTAATTTCTTCACTAAATATTGTTTTCTTGTAATTTTTCTTATCAATCTTTCTTTTTCTTAAATGCTTTGAGTAAAAACTCTAAAATCCTACATTAATTTGATTTAATACTTTTTTATTTTAGTATAACATTTTAAAATATGATTTTACCCTCCATAGCATTATCTTTAACACTAATCACTCTTTTAAAAGCACAAGTCAGTTTCATTAAAGGGTCCTTATCAGAGGTAATTCTAAACTATTTGATCTTTAATTGAACCATATTAAAGTTGATATCCTTAATTGAGAAAAGCTTCAAATGTTAAATCCTAAATTGGGTATTTAGCCAAGTTAGGTATACATGAACTAGCTTGATTGCATAGTCTCATTGATAATAAACTTTTAGGTTGTTTGCATTCCATCTCCTCTAGATGGGATTTCCATTCATGTTTTGTAACCTATATGTGATAGGTCAAGCCATTTCTTTAATGAAATATGGCTCGTCCCAGTTCGAGGTCAATTTTCCATCCTGGTCATCAATCTCTGAAGCTTCAACTTTTCTAAGTACTTATTCTCCTTTTCATATAGAATTTTGTTAAACCTTTTTATGAAAATAATTTGAGACTTTCTCTTGATATGGAGCTATTCTTGTTAAGGTTGCATTTATTTGTTCTTCAATTAAGCTTTTGGCACTACTTAGTTCAACTCGAAAGCTTAGCAAGCCTATCTCAATTGGAACCATGGCCTCTATTACAAAGCCTAAGTTAAAAGGAATCTCTTTTGTGAGGGACTTTGGTGGTGGTTCTTAATACCTATAACACTCTACGAACCTATTTTCCATTGGCATTATCCATTCTATTCCTTAGAGCTTTGAGTATAGTTTTCTTGGTTGCCTCAGCATGACCATTAAATTGCGGGTGGCAACCAAGGTGAACCTTAAGTCAATATTGAGGCTGAAACACTATTATTTGAACTTTAGATTATCGAGTTGCTTCCCGTTATCTATTCTTATAGATCGAGGTAACTTAAACTAACAAATGATATTTTCCACACAAAATTTTCAAGTTAGGACTTTGTAGTGGTAGCCATTGCTCTAGCCTCCAACTATTTAGTAAAGTAATCAACAGCTACAAATATGAACTTCCTTTACTTAGGGACCGAAGTAAATGGTTCTAGCACATTCATCCCTTATTGCATAAAGGGCCACAAGCATATTATTGAGTCAACTTGGCAAGTGCTAATGCTAAATATGGGCAAATATTTGACATTTATCATGTTTCCTAACTAAGTTAATTGCATCCTTTTTTATGGTCATCCAATGTATCTTTTCTTTAACACTTTGTAAGCTAAGGAATGCAATTCAACGTAATTCTCACATATCTCCTCATGAACTTTTTTGAACATGTAATATGTTTTTTTTTTGTCCACACACCTTAGATATGATAAACTAAATGATCTTCTATATAATTTCCCATTGATAATAATGTACTGAGGGGCTTTTCTAGTTAATGCCTTTGTTTGAATTTTGTCTTCGAGTAACTTTCCTAATGTTATAATGCTTTGATCAGTGTCATCCATGATTTTCTTTCTTTTTCAATTTGTTCAAACTATTTCTTGTTTGTACTTTTCTCAAATAATTCTTCAATCAATACATTGGTTGAACTACCTGACATGATTCCCAATGTAAGTTTGGATAAAGAGTTAGCCAGGGTATTTTTCAACGTTTAAATCTTCTTCACCTTAGCTTTATGAAACATGGGTAGTAAGGTCCGTACTTTTTTGTGGTACTCTTTCATCCTTTCTTCTCGAGCTCCAAACTCTTCATTTACCTGCCTGATCACCAATTGCAAGTCACTATATATGTGCTTGGATAATTCTGCAAGTGCATAGGTAGTACAAGTAATAATAGAGATATAAAAGTTTAAATGTCGATCCCATGAGGATTAGTTAAAAAGATTCCTAGCCTAAGTACCTTTTATCCTCAGACTCTATCTAAAGTTGGTTCGATAAATCAATATCTATAAAAAAGAAGATAACTAGGAAAATGAAATCAAACAAAGAACAAAATATATTTTTAATGAAAAGAAAACTACTAACATGTAAAATAAGCAATGTAACAAATTCAACAAAACCAATCACTAAAATGAATCGAATAAAATTTAACAAGATTTAAAATGTAACTCTAATCTACTAATAAAAAATAACAAGAAGAAAAATCTACATAAGAAAAAAGAATAGAAACTAAAAAAAAAATCAAACCAACTACTTATAACCAAATGTAAATAACTTCTTTTAACTACTAACTTCCAACTAAAAACTTCTTTTCTAACAAATGAATCAAGCAAACTGAAAATTTGCACAAACATTGAGTAATTTGAAGTTCAAAATAGAATTGAAATGAAGTGAAAAATAGCTTTAACCAAAAGTCCAAGAGAAAAAAAAATAAAAACAAACAAGTTGCAAAACCATAACTCCAACAAGAATTTTACAATCAACGTGTTGCAAATTTGATGAAGTTGAGTTGTATAATGAAAAAGCAGTAAATGAACTCAGCTGGAAACAAGATGAAAGTGCACATTATTAAAGAAAATCACAAAATCTAATCTAGAAACATGAAAACAAAAGCTGACTTTGAAATTTGGTAACTATATATTGTTAGCTTGAAACTTTGATCTAGAGTTCTATAGAAGGTATCAAGCTAAGCTAGAACAATATATATATATATATATATATATATATGAGTTAACTACCTCAAGCAACAAAAAAATTGCATGATTGAACGGAAAAATCAACTCAAGGAACTCAAATTCCAAACTAGTGCTGATTCTGGAAAAGCAGTATATATTCAACAGAAATTAACCAAACATCACTTAAAAGCATGTAATAAATTGCAGAAAATTAAACTAAGCAAGGTAACTAATAGAAATCAAGAACCAAAGAAGAAAGAATGTAGACAAATTACAAAAGTGGAGAAAGAATCCATGCCAAATTTAGTATCCACATCTGGCCTACACCTATCACCTGCATCTATGTATGACTTCCAACTTTGATCTAGATTGATGTGCTATGAGTTTGAAGTTGGATTTTATCCATGTTGTATCTCTATCACTTAGGAAACTATGAAAAAAACTTGAGGAAAAATAGTGAAGATTTGATAGAGATACGAACCAAAAACCACACATAGGTAAAAATAGACAGATTCAAAAATAGTTTTGCATATTAATGAGAAATCAATATATTTGAGCTGAAAAATGAATGTGAATGAAAATTTATTGAATGATTCTAAATGGTCACTAAAAAACACTTAAGAAACTATAAATTTGCAATGAAATTCAAAGGAAAAAGACTAGAAATAAAGTGCTAGGAAACTAAGAAAATGTAAAGTGCAGGAAAGTAAAGAAATAAAAATTTTAAATCCTAAGCTAACTCTCCTCCTATGGCCAGCCCTCTCCCCTTATTTATAGGCATAAGGGAGGAGCTTAAGGTCCTAAAATATCTAGAAAATTCTTCATTTGTCTGGGCACTTCTGGATCCTTCTTTCTCTTTGGTACATGGTTGGTGTTGTAGCGTTGGGTTTGGTGCTTGGCATTTGTCTTCAATAGAATCTTAGCTTCATTTCACATGTAAAATACTGATCCACAAGGTCAAAATGGTAGCCAACCACAGCTTCTTAAAGTGCCAACTCAGAATTTAGCTTTGATGCTCTTTAACCAACTTGTGGAGCCTTAAAATTTGCATGCTTCTTCAATCATACATGCACTTCCAAGCAGCCATGCTTCACAATTTTTTACGCCTTTCATTTTTTTCTACAAAAATTCTAAACACTTTATGAACACATTTATCTTATATTTTAACAAAAAAAAAAACTATGAAAATAATACTAAAAAGTTATTCAAGAAAAGTCAAGGAAACTCCCTAAATGTCAACATGGCTTATTGACACTAGTTTAGGCCATTTGCTCTAATTGCACCAAAAATCCTCCAAATTTGTATTAAAAAAATCCAAAATTTCTCAATTCCCTTATTTATATCTATACATGAGATAAATGTCCATTTAGGAGTAATTTTGCCAAAAATCCAAAGGAGCAAACCAAAATATATGAAAATTTCCACTATAAATGAGCATGCAAATGCTAAAATTTTTGTGTAATCAAACTCCCAAACTTAAGGTTTTGTTTGTCCTCAAGCAAAATAAGATTTAACAACAATCGTATTATACTCTTAATGCTTCATTCAACATGAATGCCTCATGGATTGATCAATGGATATGACTAAAGAAAAATCATGAACAAGTGCATACAAGAATTTACCAGGCTAAAATCATTCCTAACTATGGTTCTAAAAGCAAGCAACACCTCTCAGATATCCTTGCATGAAATTTAGTAATGTTATGCAAAGAATGAATCTTTAATAATAAAAATTAATAAAGTATGCTCATGTTCCATAAGTTTACGTAGCACATCTTTCTCCACTAATGTAGATAAACACATGACCAAGGATCATTTAGGACTTTAATAAGCTTATAACGTAAGGCTAGGGTCAAAGTATGATAAAAGTCATTTAGGCTCAAATACCCCAACAATGCATCGTATGTCTAGGATCATCCATCATTGAGATTCGAAGGTAAGAAAGGTAAGCTTGAATAAAGAATCCCCTCAAACTTTGATTTTGCCTGTTTTTCTTTCTTTTCTTCTTTCTTCTTTGCTTTTTCACTACTTTATTGCTTTTTCTTTTCTTTTTTTTTTCTTTTCACAACTTTTTCTTTCTTTTGTTTTTTGCAAGCTAACTTGACTTTTTTTCTTTTTTTGTTTTTTCAATTTCCCATTCTTTTCCAAGCTCCACCCTTACACCATAATGATGCATAACTCATTAATGGTGCATGAATGTCCTAATGCATATAAGGTGAGGGACCAAAAAGATAGGAAATATCAAAATAAGGCTATAGGCTTGTAATGTAGTTTCAAAACAAAGAAAATGATATCATAAGACTCAAATGGGGTGACTATGGAAATATTGTATCAAGGTTGGCTCAAAAGGCTTAATCAATCCAAAGATGGCCTATATTATTTCCTTAATCATGTGTCGTCTAGGATTTTGTCTCGAGAAATGATCAAAACAAATTCTAGAATCATGAAACCCAACTTTAAAATCAATGCAAAAAATAATCTCATGTTTACTTAAATCAATACTAGATTAAAAGTGCAATTCAATGTTCAAAGCATCACTCATAAATGAATATCATATTCAAGAATTCACTAAACCTAATCATCATCTCCTATTTCACACACATTCAATCATTTTCTAAAGCTATATTCATTATCAATCTCTATCTATCATTAGCTTCATAAAGAACTAATCAAAGAAAGCATACTAATGATTCAAGCTACCACTTGTTAAGTCAATTTTAAGGCAAAACTCAAGGAAAATTTGAATAATTTTTCAAATTTTGAGCAATTTTCCCATACCCCAAACTTAATCAACACATTGTCTTCAATTTGTAAGCATAAATAAATAAAGCACAAAATAGAAGAACAAATAAACTCATTTATCATCATGGAGGCATGGTGGCTAAATCTCCTATTTAGCTTTGGCTGAAACTATTGTATCCATTTCAATCTCTTATTCATCCTACAAAACAAAAAAACAATTACACAAAGAAACTACATCAATATATACAATGTGATTGGGAAAACTCTACAAATGCATAGGTTATTCAAGTAATAATAGATTATATAAGTCTAGATGTCGATCCGACAAGGATTAGTTAAAGACATTCATAAGCTAACTGCCTATTATCCCTATACCCTTCTAAAGTTGACTCAATCAAACAAAGAAAAACATGACACTAAACAAACTAAAAAACATAAAATCAACCAAAACAAGTAACAAAAATATAGCATAGTGTAAAATTGCAAAATATAAACCAAGTAAAATAAAGTGCAAAACAATAGCTAAATTGAAATGGAATGAATTGAACATGATTTAAAGTAAAAACATATTTGAAATGCAAGCAATAAAAATTTTTACAAAATCTAAGCTAGAACATGAAAACTGAAAGGATAGCAAAAATTGGAAACTGAATTTGAAGCTACCATTCTAGCTCTAAATGATGCAAACTCAAGTTAACTTGAACTGAAAATTTAAAGTTTGACTAAAAAGCAAGATGAAAAAGTAAAAAGAAAATAAAAAATTTCAGAAAAGTGGCATGACGAAACTAAAAAATTAACCAAACAACAGCTGTGCTAAAATAGAATTTTAATGATTCACAAAATGAAAATGCAGATTTAAAAATTCCTAATGTGCATGAGCTTAAACTGAACTAAAGCAAAGTCAAACAACAAGTTTACTATAGATTTCAATAAAACGTTTGCAGCAAAATAAAGGAAAAATAGCCCAACCAACTAGTAAACTAAACAGCACTAAAAAACATAGAAAATAGAGCATGCATTACAAATATAATCCAAACTGCAATCAAATGCAAAGAAATAAAATGGATCAAGCAAGAATCAACAAGTAAACAAGTAAAACTAAGAATTTAAGGCGAAAAGAAATCAAACAACTCACCAAGGAGAGAGCAGTTCCATGCCAAAATTGATTGATCACATCTGACCTGAACCTACATCTAGACGAATCTTCTAAGCTTGATATGAAATGCTATCTTGCGAATTTGAGGTTGAATTTTTAATATGTTGTAGCAAATTTAATTAGGAAACTATGAAAAAATTTGAACAAAAAAAAGTAAAATTTGAATGAGATATCATCAAAAAATAAAAGTTGGTCAGAACTAGCAGATTCAAAAATAGATTTGAGCTAGAAATCAATAAAATTTACAAGTTTCATTGCCAAAATTGTAAAGAAAACTGAAAAATACCTAAGGAAATATAAAAGTACAATAAAAATCAATAGAAAAACATGAAGATCAAGGGCTATTTGATTGCTAAAAAAATAAAATGTAGTAAAAAAATGCAAAAATTAAAAGGTAAGAAAAATAAAATCATAAGCTAAAGTCTTTCTAAAATGGCTGGCTCCACTCCTATTTATAGGTAGGTGAGTGGTGAATGGAGGTCAAAAAATCTCTTTAAAATATCTACAATGAAGTGAGCTTCTAGAAAATTCTTTCCTCATTGCTTCTACATTTGGTGCATGGCTATTTGGCTTTTTTTTTTCTTCCTCAATTGCAAGCCTTCCTCATGCATTTTTCTGCTTCCAAGTCAAAGTTATGACCGATGAAAACTCTCCAATATTCCATGTCATCACCTTTTGAAGTCTTTCTTTGAATGCCAAAATGTGATGCCTAATTCTCATATAAATGAAGGTTGCATTCCATGCCATTAATGCATTATCTTTTCCTTGGTAAGCCTTTTGCAAGCATGTATGTTTTCATTATTTGCTACAAAAAATTCAAGAATTCCATGAGCAAATTAACAATAAAATCATTAGAAAAATGCTGGAAATAATGCTAAAAAAATTCATAGAAGAAAGGTTTAATAGAACTCCCTTAAAAGCATTCTAACTTAATGACTTTATTTTTAGGCCATTTTCACAATTTGCACCAAAAATCATCCAAAATGTATCTAAATTGACAAAAATTCCTTATTTTATCTATTTTTACCTACGCATAAGACAATATTTTAGGAGTATTTTTACTAAGAAATACTAAAGAACAAGTTAAAATAATAGTCAAATTGCACTAAAATTAAGCACTAAGAAGCTAAAATTTTAATGCAATCAAATCCTCAAACTTGAACTTTTACTTGTCCTCAAGTAAAACAAGATTTAGCAAGAATCACATTATACTTCCAATACTTCATCCAACACTATAGCCTCATGGATTGTTTAGTAAACATAACTAAAGTAAAATCATGAATGAGTGTTATTACACAAGAATCTACCTAGGTTGAGAGCATTCCTAACTAAGGTTTCTCAAGCAGGCAACATTTTTCACATTTTCTTGCATAAAGTCTAATAATGTTATGCAACTCATGAGACATTATAACAATGATCAATAAAGCATGCTAATGTTTCCATAAGTTTGCTTATCACATCTTTCTCCACTAATATAGATAAACACATGACCAAAGATTATATAAGAGTTTAATAAGCTTGTAATGAAAGGCTAGGGTCAAGGTATGATAAAAGTCATTGAGGCTCAAGTACCATTAAATATATCACATGTTAAGGATGATTCATCATTGAGCTATTTTCAAGTTAGAAAAAGTAAGCTTGATTAAAAAATCACCCCCCAAACTTTGATTTTTCCCATTTTTCTTTCTTTTCTTTTTTTTTTCTATGCTTTTTCACCATTTTATTGTTTTTGTTTTATTTCTTTTTTCAAATTTTTCTTTTGCAAGCTTGACTTTTCTTCTTTTTTTTCTTTTTTTTTTTCAATTTCCCATTCTTTTTCCAAGCTCCATGCTTTCTTCCCAATAATGCATAGCTCACAAAATGTATATGAATGTCCTAATGCATATAGGGCAAGGGACCAAAAAGACAGGAAATATCAAAATAAGGCCATGGGCTTGTAATGTGGTTTCAAAACAAAGAAAAAGAACCGTAAGGCTCAAAAGGTGTGACTATGGAAATACTGTATGAAAGTTGGCTTAACAGGCTTAATTGATCCAAAAATGGCCCATATCATTTCTCTAATCATGTGTCCTTTAAGATTTTACCTCAAGAGATGATCAAAACAAATTGTAGAATAATGAAACACAACTCTAAAGACATGTGAAAACAATCTCAGGCTCACATAATCGATACTAGATAAAAAATGCATTTCAATGTTCATAGTATCAACTCACAAATGAATACCATATTCAAGAATTCTCTAAGCCTAAGCATCATCTCATATTTCACACACATTCAATGTTTCTTTAAAGTATATTCATTATCAATCACTACCTATCATTAGCTTTATAAAGAACTAATCAAAGAAAGTATAATAATCATTCAAGCTACCACATGTTAAGCTCAATTTCAAGGTTAAAATTAAGGAAAATTAGAGAAAAAATTTAAAAAATTTGAGCAATTTTCCCATGCCCCCAAACTTAAACAACACATTGTCCACAATGTGTAAGTATATAAAAAAAAAAACGCACAAAAGAGAGAAACAAGAGAACCCTCTTATCATCATGGATGATGGTGACCGAACCTCCCATCAAAGCTTTGGCCAAAACTAGTGTATCAATTTCAAGCTTTTATTCAACCTACAAAATAAAGAAAACCACTAAACAAAGAAACTATATCAATATGTACAAGAAAAGATAAGCAAAATATATGAAAACAAAACATAAAATGTAAAGCTTACGTTGCCTCCCAAGAAGCACTTTATTTAAAGTCAAAAGCTAGACCATCATTGGTGTTAAAGAATCACACCACATTTCCTTCCAAAATCTACCCATTTTTCTCTTCCTTTGCACCAAATATGTAATGTTAAACTTTAAGTGAATATGGTGCTCATGGGTAGATTTATGTTCCATCTCTATGAAAAATCTAAGTATATTGTAATATGGACCAATAAAGGTGATTATTGGCTTCAGTACCAATGAGATGGATACCATCATAGAGAATATGGAATAGGGTCTACAATGAAAAAATCTTTCATAGATGGTATATGAGTAAACTCAACAAGGGTTGTCTAACAGTGGAGTCAAATAACCTTTATCACAATCATTAAATAATGGGTTTTCAAACACATGCAATTCCAACTCATCATATTCTCAAAGCACAAAGGAAAATGCATGGATATATTATGAGGTTCACTTTTTTGTTGATTAGGACCATTACTGAAACCTTCTTGTAACTCAATGTAAGGAATTAAACCATCTTCTTCAAAATCCATATCATTCATTTTCTACTTCATAGATGGTCTATTTAGAGGAAGCTCTAAGAATGAGGTGTCTATAGCTTTGAGCATAGGATCAAGGAATGAAAAAGCTACTAGACAAGTAAGTTCTTTCCTAATGAATTCCTTATCATCCTTAAGCTTAATACTAGATTTAAGAAAGAATGTATCTAAGAGCTTAAATGATCTATCTAGTAAGCTTGCCTTATCAACACATTTATCCATCTCATGCATCTCCGCACAATTGGGTATGTGATCATCAAAAAACTTGAGAAATGGTATGAGTGAAATATCAAGATCAATTTATTATTGAGTGCTATCCTCTATCTTAACTCTCTTAAATGATACATCATCATCATCAACTTTTCTAGCCCTAAACTTGTCCTCCACCTCCATAACTTTTATAAAATATAGTGTTTTCAACATAACGGGCTCATCATCATCATCATCATCAATCCATATCGGACCTCCTCTCCTCAAATAATCCCCTAACGTATGCTCTCTCTTCTCTTCCTAATAAGGTGTTGACTCTGTATTCTTAGGCATAGGATCTAAAATGCAAGTACTTAAGGTATGTGCATTTTGACAATATTGCCTAGAATTCCTAATGCATGCCTTTAGGTCTTGTTGGTATTTTTCTTGAGTTTGGAGCAATTCAATAAGCATCTTCTCAAAGGATGGTTTTTTTTCGTATATGGGAGGTAGTGGTGAATATGGTGTAGATGGAAAGTAATGTAAAGATGAATGGCACCGTGATGGAAAAATTGTTTTTATGGTGGAACATAATGTGGCACTTGTGGAACTTGCAGTGATGGTGGAGAATATTGGGGTGTTAAGGGGTTTTGTGGATGTAAATACTCAATAGGATAAGTCAAAGTGTACTGAGGTGGTGAACTAAAGGAATGTCCCGAACTAGTATCCCATAAGGTCTTAGGATAACCTCCAAAATGTGAGTAGTGTAAGGGTTTGTGTAAGATTAGAAGTGTTAGTCAAATTGACACTTATCACTATGGTAAACTCCAACATGCACTTAATCATTATCATGTGAGTTTGGAAATTTATGGAAAAAAGTAAGCTTCGGATCATACCTAGCTTTAATGACCTCTACTTGATTTTCTATGGAATCAAATTTTTTGGTCAAATCTTTAAGGGTCAACTCTATTTTAACATTGTCTTCCTCCTAGGCCATGGTCCTAGGTAGTCATCAAAATAATAAGATCTAGCATGGTCCACATAATGCTCAATTATCTCATAAGTATTGGAAACCCATATGTGAAAAAAAAAAGAAAAAATAAAAACCTACGCAAAGAATGTTAGTTGTGCACAACCTAAGGAAACAAAAACAAAGCAAGTTAGTAACCAGCCTACCAAAGGGTGAACCAATCTATAAAAAAGCATGGTGCAGCATGATATTAACCTAAGACTCTTTATATCTAATCCTTAGTAATGGCATCCAAAACTTGATTGAGAAAACTCTGCAAGCGCACAGGTGATATAAGTAATAATAGAGACTATAAAACTCTAGATGTTGATCCCATGAGGATTAGTTAAAGACATTTCTAAACTAAGTACCTATTATCCCCATACCCTTCTAAAGTTGGCTCAATCAAACAAAGAAAAATATGGCATTAAACTAACTAAAAAATATAAAATCAACCAAAGCATGTAACACAAATATAGTATGGTGTAAAATTGCAAAATGTAAACCAAGTAAAATAAAGTGCAAAACAATAGGTAAATGGAAATGCAATGAACTAAACACGACTTAAAATAAAAAACATATTTGAAATACAAGAGATAAAAAAATTACAAAATCTAAGCTAGAACATGAAAACTAAAAGTATAGCAAAATCTAGAAACTAAATTTGAAACTAATATTCTAGCTCTAAATGATGCAAACTTAAGTTAACATGAACTGGAAATTTAAAGTTTGACTAAGGAACAAGAAAATAAAGTAAAGAAAAAATCAAAAATTTCATAAAAGTCATATGAAGGAACTAAAAAATTAACCAAAATAGTTGGGCTAAAGTAGAATCTTAACGATTCACAAACTGAAAATGCAGATTTAAAAATTTTTAATGAACATGAGCTTTAATTGAACTAAAGCAAGGTCAAACAACAAGTCTGCTACATATTTCAATGAAAACTTCATAGCAAAATAAAGGAAAAATAGCTCAACTAGCTAGCAAACTAAATAGCACTAAAAAATACAGACAACAGAACATCTACTACAAATGTGATCCAAACAGCAATTAAATGCAAAGAAATAAACTAGATCAAGCAAGAATCAACAAGTAACTAAGTAAAACTAAAAATTTAGGGTGAAAATAAGGCAAACAACTGGCTAAGGAGAAAGCAGTTTCATGCTAAAGTTGATTGTTCACATTTGACCTACACCTATCATCTGTATCCAAATGAATCTTCCAAAACATATTTGAGTATCAATGAAAAATTAATAGATTTGAGCTAGAAATAATAAAACTTACAAGTTTTATTGCCAAAATTGTAAAGAACACTGAAAAATACTTAAGGAAATATAGAAGTGCAATCAAAATCAACAGAAAAACATGAAGATCAATGGTTGTTTGTTTGCTAAGAAAATAAAATATAGTAAAGGAAAGTGCACAAATGAATGAACAAAAAATAAAATCCTAAGCTAAAGCTCCCTAAAATGGCTGGCTCCAATCTTATTTATAGGCAGGTGAGTGGTGAATAAAACTCCAAAAAATCTCTTCAAAATATTTACAATGAGATGAGCTTCTAGAGAATTCTTTCCTCCTTGTTTATGTACTTGGTGCATGGCTATTTGGCTTTTTTTTTTCTTCCTTAATTGCAAGCCTTCCTCATGTGTTTTTCTACTTCTAAAAAGTTTGAGTTATAAGCAATGAAAGCTGTCTAATATGCCATGTCATCACTTCTTGAAGTCTTTCATTAAATGCCAAAATGTGATGCCCAATTCTCATGCAAATGAAGGTTGCATTCCATACCACTATTGCACCATTTTTTCCTTGTTAAGCCTCTTGCAAGCAAATATGTTTTCATTATTTGCTACAAAAAAATTCAAGTATTCCATGAGCAAATTTAACAATAAAATCATTAGAAAATGCTGAAAATAATGCTAAAAAAATTCATGGAAGAAAGTTTCAAGAACACTCCTTCAAAAGCAATCAACTTAATGACACTAGTTTTAGGCAATTTTCACAATTAGGCCAAAAAATCTTCCAAAATGTATCTAAATTTACCAAAATTTCTTATTTTCTCCAATTTTACCTACACATAAGACAATTGTGATTTTAAGACTATTTTTGCTAAGAAATGCTAAAGAACAAGGTAAAATAATAGTCAAATTGTACTAAAATTAAGCACTAAGAAGCTAAAATTTTTAATGCAATCATAATGAAAAGTATAATCGAAAGATAAGAAATGACCACATGAACAAGTATATACAACCTAATCAAATGAACAAAAATGACAACTATGTACAAATGAGAAAAAATGAATGTGCAAATGAAACAATCATGCAAACACATATGTACACAAACATGCACAAAAAGAAATAGCATGAAAAGTAAAACTTGGTTTGCCTCTCAAGAAACGCTTTATTTAAAGTCAAAAGCTATACTATTAGAATAAGCTTAACCCTATAGGTTTATAGTGATCACTCCTACTTAATTCTTAAATCTAATCATTTCAAGACCTCTCTTTTTACCATCTCATCACAAATATAGTCTAATGGTGAATCATGTGGGAAAGTAGGAGTAACAATAAACTTCTTAAGAAAACCCTCAACCTCACACCTAAAAGGGCTAAAGTAAATGGGTTTTGGCTTTGGCATCCAGTCAACCGGTCTATCATCAACATGAACCCTATCATATCCTTTTTAAATCATATATGCAGTCTCCCTCCTATAAGGACTATGATAGATATGATTAAACTAAAACTACTTGAAGCTCGGTAAATAAACTAACAATGATGACCCATCAATAACTAGACCATCACTCCCAAACTTCATAGGACTCTAATAGGCATTATCAAAATGAAAAATCTCATAATCTAATGAACCTAAATTTGATCGTTTAATCACTCTAGGGAAAGTGTTAAGATCAACTAAAGGCTTGCCACTAAAAGGTGGTGTAAATAAAAAAGTAAAGGCTATCAATATCTCACCATCAGCTTCACTCAAATCTATGTCCTCTCTTTCATCGACTATAAGAAAGTCTTTAAAATGTGAAACAATGTGCTCTAGGTGTAAAACCTCATGGATCACATCACTAAAAACCTTTACCCTTGAACACTCATTAGAATCAGAATCATCAAGGAGTAGCAAAGCTTTAAAAACATGAAAAGTGATGTTTTGATCCTAAACTTGCATGGTTAATTCCTTTTTTTGTACATTAATCAAAGCTCTAGCAATGGCTAAAATAGGTTTTCCTAAAATAATTAAGATCTCACAATCCACCTCTATCTCTAGAACCATAAAGTCAGCAGGTAAAATAAATTTTCTACCTTAACCAATAATCCTTCAAATCCTTTAGAGTATTTCAGTGACCTGTCGGCTAACTATAGAGTAACTAAGATAGGTTTAGCCTTTCCTATGCTAATCTCTAAAAAATAGACCAAGGCATTAGGTTTTGTTAGCACCTAGGTCACACAAGCCTTTATCAAATAACATACTACGTGTAGTATAAGGAATGGTAAAGCTACTAGGATCTTTAAGCTTCATAGGTAGTCTTCTCTAAATCACAGATATGCACTCACTGGTAAGTGCAACTATCTTATAATCTTCTAATCTCCTTTCAAGAGATAATATTATTTATGAATTTTGCATAAGTAGGCATTTGCTCAAGTGCATCTACAAATGGGATATTAATGTGCAGCATCTTAAACACCTTAAGAAATTTTAAAAATTGCTTCTCTTCTTTCTACTTCTCAAACCTCTAAGGTAAAAGAATATAAGGTCTAGGTGACCCAACTCTAAGAGGAGTAGGCCTAGATATACTCGATAAAGCATTAAAAAATGGTGTCTATGGTAACTAGATATGAACAAATACTACACTTTCATCCTTTTTCTTGCTCATCTCTCTAACATAAACTAGGTCTCTATCAAGCTTATCGTCATTGAACTCCTTATTTGATACATCTTGAGAACTTATCGGGCCTTGGCCACTAGTTAACTACCTCCACTCTTAAGGGTGATTGCCTTGTAGTGCTCCTTCTTTTCCCTTCTAAGGTTGACCATTGTGTTATTAGGTAAGGTACCCTGTGGTCAGGTTTAAGAAGGGTCACTAATTGATCAATATAGGTTTCTTAGTTCTTTATAAACACGGACTAGTTCTAAAACATAGTGTTCTAATTCTGAAACATGGTATTTTAGGTCGTATGAATGAGATCTGAGTTCTGATCATGGTACCTAAGAGATCCTTGATTAAGGTTTTTTTTCAAGGGTTAGCATAAATGGATGTGGTAGTGCGTAGTATTGTTGAGGCTACTAGTGCTAAAAAAGTGACTACTAAAATCTAGGTGGGTGAGATGGTCTAGTATATTAAGGCTATTGTGGTACTTGAATAGAGTGGATAGAACCAAGGTTATTCCTCCAACCTAGGTCGTATGTCGAAACATGGGGTTTGTCGGGTTGCCTAAGTGTTTGTACTAAATAATGGATACTTTCTAGATAGATGCTTGGACATGACTTTCTGGGTGACCTACCCTGTAAATATCACATATAGCTAAGGAACTATAGGTATGAGTAAACCTATAATGACTAGGGCTTGACTCTGAGGGTGTAACCTTCTAATGTAAAGATGTTACAAATTTGGCTGGGGAACCTACCTTAGCATTAAGTGCTATAAGCTTATTAACCTCGTACAACCATGAAGCTCTTCTAGGATACTGTTACTCATTCAACCACTGACAATTTGTAGTCGCTATATCTCTAAATAAGCTTTGAAGCTATGTCAAAAGTTTAATTTATCAAAGCACCCCTGGTTTAGCATCTAAAAATGTCCTAGTGTTAGGCACTAGCCCATTATAAAAAATCTAGATCTCTAGCCATTTCGGTAGTCCATGGTGTGGATATCACCTCAAGAGCTCCTTATGTCTTTCCTATGCTTCATACAAGGTCTCTAAGTCATGCTAGACAAATGTAGTGATCTCATTCCAAAACTTGGTCATCTTGGTCAGAGGAAAAAATTTCGCCATAAACTTCTGCACTAAATCATCCTAAATGGTGATGGAATCTGATGGCATCAAAGCTAACCTACTCTTAGCTCTATCTCTAAGGGAAAATGGAAACAATATAAGTTTAATGCCATTCTTAGTAACACCATTCGTTTAAATGTATCATAAATCTCTAAAAAATTCCAAAGATGAGCATTAGGATCCTTACTCGAATTACCACTAAATTGCACTGATTGTCGTATCATTTAGATGATTGTAGGTTTAATCTCAAAATTGTTGGGTTGAATTGTTAGCCTCCTAATGCTAGGTTGAAAACCATGAAGATCAAGCACGGCATAATCCCTAAGAGCTTTAGTGTCTTGCTCGGCCATAGCGATGGTAGGATCAATTTGTCTCTCCCTCCTAATCCTCTTACGAGTAAACCCAAGCCTAAGATCTAAAAGGATTAACTCACATACATTGGCCACAAGAACACTACACCTAATGAACAACTATAAAAATGGAAACCCAAGTGTGTACAGCTAAGAAAAAAATGATCAACAAAGGAACCTAAGATATATACACCTAAAACCAAAGAAAGCCTAAGCTTTAGCCTAAAATATGTACACTAAGGAACCAATCTATAGAAAAGTATGGTGAAGGTTGATATTAACCTAGGACTCTTAAATCCTAATTCCTAACAAGGATGCCTAAAACTTGATTAGACAATTCTGCAAGTGCACAAGCCATATAAGTACTAATAGAGACTAAAAAACTTTAGATGTCGATCTCATGAGGATTAATTAAAGAGATTCCTAGCCTAGGTACCTTTTATCCACACATCCTATCTAAAGTTGGTTTGATCAATCAATATCTATAAAAATGAAGCTAACTAGGAAAATGAAATCAAATAAAGCACAAAATATATTTTTAACGAAAAAAAAATCTACTAACATGTAAAATAAGCAATGTAACAAATTCAACAAAATCAATGACTAAAATGAATTGAATAAAATTTAACATGATTTAAAATGTAACTCCAATCTACTAATAAAAAATAATAACAAAAAACAACATAAGAATAAAAAACAGTAACTAAAAAAAAATTTTGAAAACAACTACCTATAACCAAATGTAACTAACTTCATTTAACTACTAACTTCCAACTAAAGAACTTACTAAAACCTTTTTTACTTTAAAAAATGAATCAAGCAAATTGAAAATTTGTACAAACATTGGGTAATTCGAAGTTCAAAACAGAATTGAAATGAAGTGAAAAGCAGCTTTAACTGAAAATCTAAGAGAAAAAAAAATAAAAACAAGCAAGTTGGAAAACCGTAACTCCAACAAGAATTTTACAATCAACGTGCTGCAAATTTGATGAAGTTGAGTCGTAAATTGAAAGAACAGTAAATGAACTCAGTTAGAAACAACATGAAAGTGCACATTATTAAAGAAAATCACAAAATCTAATCTAGAAACATGAAAACCAAAGATGACTTTGGAATTTGGTAACTACCGATTATTAACTTGAAACTTAGATCTAGAGTTCTATAGAAGGTATTAAATCAAACTGAAATAAAACAACATATATCTATGAGTTAACTACCTAAAGCAACAAGAGAATTGCATGAATGAATGGGAAAATCAGCTCAAGGAACTCAAATTCCAAACTAGTGCAGATTTTGGAAAAGCGGTACATATTCAACAAAAATTAAACAAACAGCATTTAAAGGAATGAAATAAATTGCAGAAAATTAAACTAAGCAAGGTAGCTAATAGAAATAAAGATCCAAAGAAGAAAATAATGCAAACAAATAGCCAAAGTAGAGAAAGCATCCATGCCAAAGTCAGTATCTGTGCCTGGCCTACACCTGTCACCTGCATCAGTGTGTAACTTCCAACCTGGATTGATATGCTATGTGTTTGAAGCTGGATTTTATATATGTTGTAGCTCTATGACTTAGGAAACTATGAAAAAAAACTTGAGCAAAAAAATGAAGATTTTATAGAGATATGAACCAAGAACTACAGATAGGTCAAAGTAGACGGATTCAAAAACAGTTTTGCATGTCAATGAGAAATCAGTATATTTGAGCAGGAAAATAAATGTAAATTAAAATTTATTGAAATATTCTGAAAAAGCACTGAAAGAAACTTACGAAACTATAAATTTGCAATGAAATTCAAAGGAAAAAGACTAAAAAGAAAGTGTTTGGAAACTAAGAAAATGTAAAGTGCAGGAAAGTAAAGAAAGAAAAATTTTAAATCCTAAACTAACTCTCCTCCTATGGCCCGCCCCTTCCCCCTATTTATAGGCAGATGGGAGGAGGTTAAGGTCCTAAAATATCTAGAAAATTCTTCATTTGATTGGGCACTTTTGGATCCTTCTTTCTCTTTGGTACACAGTTGGTGCTACATCGTTGGGTTTGGTGCTTGGCATTTTTCTTTAGCAGATTTTCAGCTTCATTTCACAAGTGAAATGTTGATCCACAAGATCAAATTGGTAGCCAATCACAGCCTCTTAAAGTGCCAACTCAGCTCCTATCTTTCATACTCTTCAACCAGTTTGTAGAGCCTTCCAATTTGCATGCTTCTTCAATCATCCATACACATCCAAGTAGCCATGCTTCACAATTTCTTACGTCTTTCATTTTTTTCTGCAAAAATTCGAAACACTTTTTGAATATATTTATCCTACATTTTACCAAAAAGAAATATGAAAATAATACTAAAAAATTATTTAGGAAAAGTCAAGAAAACTCCTTAAGTGTCAAATGTGGCCTATTTACACTAGTTTAGGTCGTTTGCTTAAATTGCAAAAAAATCCTCTAAATTTGTATAAAAAAATCCAAAATTTCTCAATTCCCTTAATTGTACTTGCACATGAGATAAATGTGCATTTAGGAGTAATTTTGCCAAATATCCTAAGAAACAAGCCAAAATATATGGAAAATTACACTAAAAATGAGCATGAAAATACTAAAATTTTAGTGCAATCAATATGATGAGGTTTTTTGGGTTTAGATCCGTTACTAGTTTTATACTAATAATCAATGTCTCATACTTTACCTCATTATCCAAAGCTTTGACTTAGAACTTCAATGCATATTGGAGTTGTATATTTTCAAGGTTGATCAAGATTAAACTAGCTCTTTTTCATTCATTCATAGTTAACCCTTCTACATAAAGTTTCCACATCTCTTCTTCCTTCCAACTATTGGCCAAACTAGGGTTATTTACTAAGTTCATTCAAGGTGCATTCAATAAGAAAATTTGCCAACACCTATGATTTGAGTGTCGGCCTATGTAATATGTGTTTGTTGAATTCACTAAGTTTTATTGTCCACCTAATTAGTTTTTCTAACAACTCTAGTTGTATACGATTGTCCTAAGCAATTGGTCAATTAAACATTGATGATGTGGGACTGAAAGTATAGTCTTAGTTTTCTAGTCAAGGTCACAACTGCAATCGCTAATTTCTCTATTTTTTGATAGTTGAGTTCGGCTCTTGTCAAAACTTTACTAACAGCAAAAATGCAAAATAAGCATGAACAAGCAAAATTGAAAACTATTGAAATTGCAAAAAAAAAAAAAAATTAGATATGGACTTCTACAAGTTGAATAAACTTAATCTGAACTAAGACAACATAGATCTACAAGTTTGTTACAAGTTTACTATCTAAGTCAACAAAGAAATTACAAAGAACATTAAAAAATTAAGCTCATTGAAGTAAATAAAAACCAAATGCATGAAAGAGTAAAAACATAGTTAACAAGAAATTAGCCAAACAAAATTGAAATACTAGAAATTTAAAGCAATCAAATGAATTTAAACAAGTGAAATAAAGAATGCAAAGTGAGAAAAAAAAAGCAACGAAATGCCTAGTTAAGAGAGAAGAGACTTGATGTGTTGTCACTCACTCAAGCTTCCATTGTATTTCTAGATCTAACTGAAAATTTGAGGAATTTTTTAAAAATTTGTAGAACATATTTGATTGTGACTTTTTTTCCAAATTTTAAAACAATGAATCAAGAATCCACAAGAAAAAGATTTTGGATTGAAACTAGCAAGAATTGATGGAGTTCCAATGGAAAAACTGCAACTAGGTTAGAAACGTGATTTGCCAAGTTTGAGAAACAAAAGAAATTGCAATAAATTGAACTTGAAAACTTAAAGAACATGAATTTTAATGAAAGATTCTTAAAGTGCATGTAAAATAAGGCAAGGAAAGTAAATTGTGCTTGAAAATTAAAGCAATTTTCTCCCAAACAACCCTTTAAAAGAATAAGAAGGAAATTGCTTGAAGAGAAAAGAAAGTAAAATGCAAGAAAAGAAAAATTTGGAAAAAATGGTAAAGGTCTCTAAAAGTCACCCAAATGGCTAGACACTCCATCCTATTTATAGACAAATGTGAGGTGGCTCAACCAATCAAAATGATAGAAAAATTCCAACTTAATTGCCACTATTCTTGATCTTTCCATTTTAACTACTTTGCATCCCTTGCTTCTTTTTGCTTCAACCTTTCTCTTCTTGATCTTTTAAACTCTAAAAAGTCAACATTATATCCAATTAGAAGCCTTCAAATGGCCAGCTAAGTAGCTCTAATTGGTCCCTCTTTAAATCTCCAAAATGGTGCCATAAGTTCTTGATCACATAGCTTATGCATCCAACAGCCTTAGTTGAATTTTACTCTTTAATTTTGGTGCCAATTGTAACTAATTGCTCCTTCAATTTACTACCAAATACAGATCATTTAATAGACAACTTATGCATGAAAAATCTAGATAATTTTGGAAAAACCACAAGTTAAAAAATGTCTTCAAACTATATTAATTCACATATTTTTTTCTAGTACTTGTGAAAATACCACAAAAGTAACAATGCACTAGTGAACTAAGAAGAACATTTCCAAATGAAAAACATGAGGATTAAGGCTTGAAATAAACTTCAATTACACTCAAATAAGCTAATGAAATCACATAAGAGAAAAGATCAGGAAAACTCCCATAAGTGGTAATGTAGCACAAACACATAAATTTGGCTTTCATGGCTTTTTGTACCAAATTTCCTATAACATGAGTCCAAAATCTCCAAATCTCCTCAATTTTCATATTTTCACCTATACATTGAATATTTATGCATTTAGAAGTATTTTTACTTTTTTTTTTTGAGAAACAAGCAAATATTCCCTAGAAAATGCCCTAAAAAGGTATAATAAATCACTAAAATTTTAGTGCAATTAGTAAGCTTTGCTTCAATGAGTTTTTCTTTAAATTCAAAGTGTGGTATTCACAATATAGATTTTAGTGCCGGTTTAGGAGCTCAGTTTCAGAATAATTTATGCACAATAATTTTAAGCTTAAGAACTTGTTTGTAATTTTCAGCTCTTAAAGGAGTTGGTTTCATTTTGGCAACATAACATTGTCTTGTCATGGACTGGTCTCCTTAAACCTCTCCTATTCTATTGAGAGTAGGAAATTCAATTTTAAGGTAAGGAGTTGATCTCATAATTTTCACATCAACTAGCTCGACTGACCTAGGATCATGTTGTATGCTGGGGAACATATACACCATGAATTCAATAACCAAGGTGACAATCCTTGGTTTAGTTCCCAAGGTCATAAGTAACCTAATAATCCCTTTTACTAGCACATGTTCATTCTCAAATCTAATCAAACTGGTAGTGAAGGGTCTTAAAATATCCTTGGTGATTCCCATTTTTAGCATAAGTAGAGTAGTAAACAACATCGATTGAGCTCCCATTATAAAATAGTATCCTCTTCACCACATGATTGCATTCCATGGCTTGTATGATGATGACATCATCATGGGAAAATCAAATTCCCTCCAAATCTTTCAAGCCAAAAATGATCAGTTTGTCCTTTCAATTTTTTGTTTCTTAGCCGCAAACCTAATAACCATCATAGTTCCTAAATCAAACTTCTTTTTAATTGATTCTAAGGTCTTACTAGTTATCACATTAATGGCCCCCACTATAGGTCAGTTATCCATATCATTTTTTGTTAATCTCTCTGGATGGGCCTATGATTAGAATTACCTCGGTCATCATTTTTTCTTCTATCTTCTTGATTTCTCCTTAGTTGCTTTTTTTTGTCTCTTCTATCAAAACTACCTTTGGTATGTCCCTACCTTATGTTGTCCACAAACCTTTCTAGCCATCTTTACTAATAAGATTTTCTATCTTATTCATTAAATCTATGCATTCCTTAATGTTGTAGCCATGATCTTTATGGAAATCAAATCTTTTAGTCAGATCTCTTATGTTGTTCTGTTTTAGTGGATTAGGCCATCTAAGCTAAGGGTCTTTTTGATTTGTATCAAATTCCTTTCTTGGGAGGTATTTAATGCAGTATAATTGTTGTATCTCCTATTCAGGCTCATTGCCCTAAAGTACCCTTCTGTTGATTTTTTCCCTTTTGAAGATTATCACTTTCTTTACCTCTTTTACAATCGAGGTTGAGGATGTTCCTCTCTCAACTCAAATATTTTTCATTGTAGCTTTGACATTTTATGCACTTCATTGCTATTCAAAACATGTTGGCTTGTGATCTTAGGGGTTCCACGAAAAGAATGAACTTGAAGTAATACTCTTTCTTACTAAGTTCACTTTTTAAAACAATAACAATAGTGACTTCCTCTAAGTTTTTAACTTGAAAAGTTCTAGCATTAAAAAGCATTATATATTCCTTTAGTGTCTTTTTATGTCCTTTGTAAATGGACATCTGGCTGAAGGTTGTCTTCTTTGTTCTTTAACTGCTGACAAAGTCAGCTAGGAATAAGTGGTCAAGTTGCCTAAAGGTCAACACTGATTGGGAGTTGATTGCGATATTTCCTGTAAGTGCACAGATTCTTCAAGTAATAATAGTCAACTAAGGTGAAGATATCGTCCCACCAGGATTAACTAAAGATATTTTAGTCTAAATACATATTATCCTGACACTCCCTCTAAAATTGATTCAATCAAAAGGTGTAAATAAAGCTAAGCTAATAAGAACAATTGAATAAAACCAAGAACAAAACATGATTCAAGCAAAAACTAAATTTACAACATGTAAAATAAGCAAACTAGAAAAATTAACTAAAACAGCAGTTAAAGTGAATTAAATTGAACTCAATATGCTTTGAATATAATTTTAATCTAAAGGACCAAAAATATCAAGAACATTTAACAACAAAACAATAGTTTAAAGGCAATAACAAAAAACAACTAACTAGTAACCAAAAATTAACTACCTTAACTACTTTTCAACTTTTAACAAGAAAAAGATCTAGAAACTTCTTAGAAATTGATCCAAACAACTTGTAAATTGCAAAAACAGCAACTAAACTAAGATCAAAACATAATTGAAAAATAATTGAAGAAGCAAAATTGCAAAAATCCACTAAAAACAACAAAATCGAAAGTTATTTTCAAATCTGAAAAAACCAAACTTGCAACAAAAAAAATTAGATCTAGGCTTTTATACACTGAATGAACTTAAATTGAGTTAAATTAATCTAGATATACAAGTTTAGTACCTAAATCAATAAAGAAATTGCAAGAAACAATAAAAAATCAAGCTCATTGAAGTAGATTAAAAACCAAATGCAAAAGAGCAAAAATAGAGTTGTGATAAAATCTAGCCAAACAGAATTGAAATGCTTGAATTTAAAGGCAATCAAATGAAATTAAACAAGTAAACTAATGAATTAAAGAGTGCAAAGAAAAGAAGCAACCAAAAGTTCAGCTAGGAGAGAAGAGACTTTGTTACTTTTTTTCAAATTTTTAAAACAATGAATCAAAAATCCACAAAAAAATTTTTTGGATTTAAACTCACAAGAATTAAAATAGTTCCAATGGAAAAACTACAACTAGGTCAAAAATGTGATTTGCCAAACAGATTTGAGAAATCAGAGAAATTGCTACAAATTGTACTTGAAAACTTAAAGAACATGAACTGTTATTGAAATATTCCTAAAGTGCATGTAAAATAAAGGTAAGAAAATTAAATTTTTCTGGAAAATAAATGCAATTTTCTGTCAAACAGCCCTTTAGAAGAATAAAGAGAAAATTGTTTGGAGAGAAAGAAAGTAGAATGCAAGAAAAGAAAATTTTGGAAAAATGGTAAAAGTCTTTAAAAGTCTCTTCAAATGGCTGGCCAACTCTCTTATTTATAGCCAAAGGTGAGATGGTTCAGCCAATAAAATTGTAGAAAAATGCCAGCTAATATGCCACATCTTATAAAGTTTTCCAAATCATCCATCTAGCTCCCCTGGCTTCTTGGTTTACTTTTCTTCACTTCATTTCACTTCAAGCTTCTTTCCTTTTATCAGGTAGCTTTTAAAAGTCATAATTATATCCAATGAAAAGCCTCCAAATTGCCAACTAACCTTACATTTGCTTCCTCTTTGAATTCAAGAAGTGGCACCACAAACTTTGATCATCCATGAAGTGCATCACATGACTCACATTGAATATTTGCTCCCGATTTTAGGTGCCAGCTTGTAACTACTTCCTCTTTCAATTTCCAACTAAATACATATCATTTAGTTGCTAATTTTGTCCATAAAAAATTCTAGAAAATTCTGAAAATTTCCTAGCTCCAAAAATTGCTTCAAACCACACCAATGCAATAGGCACCTTTCTAACACATGTAAAAATACGACAAAGGTGATAAAGCACTAGTGAGCTAAAAAATGATATTTTAAAATGCAAAATATAAGACTTAAAGCTTAAAGTAAAATTTTATTAAGCTCAAATAAGCTAAGAAAATCATAGAAAAAAATGATAAGAAAATCTCCTATAAGTGGCATTATAGTATAAGCACACTAGTTTTGGCATTTCATAGTTTTTTGCATCAAATATCATTTTTCATACTTTCACCTACACATTAAATATTTATGCATTTAGGAGTATTTTTGCCAAATTTCTCAAGAAACAAGCAAATATTCAAGAGAAATTGCACTAAAAAGATATGATAAAATGCTAAAATTTTAATGTAATCCAGATTCAAGGCTTGTGTACCAAAGCCGAGTTGCTCCTTTAAGTGTAGTAGTGAAGCCTTTACACATCAATAGTTTGTTGGCTCCTTGAATCAGGATATTGATCTTGAAAAGTTCAAGGTGGTTAAAGGGATCAATTATGCCATCATAAGTTTCATTGGCTAGCATTTTAAATCCTTTTAGGGGTATAGCCTGATTAATGTCTTTGGTGAAGGGAAATGTTTCCAAAAACTAAAGCTCATCACCAAAGGTTAAGACTTTATTTTTAAGCACTTTCTCCATTGTATCCATCTGAGCTTCTAAATCCTTATTGGGTTGTGGTTCTAAGGTGGCATGTTTGGACTTTAAAGTGGCTTGTGTGTGAGTACTTGTGAGTAATAGCTTTTAAGGGTTTGATCCTCTTTAAGGGCCAATGAAGCAATTGCACTGTCATCACAAGTCGATAATTTTTATGTTTGTAGGTTTTGGGGAGCTATAGTGACTGGTTTTTTTAAGGTCTAAAAAAAGGTTATGTTTTGGATTAGTTCTTTAAGGGGCTGCAATTGTTGGGTTAGAACTTTAAATTATTCCATAGTTAGGGTGGTTTGTATAGTTTGATCTTGGTTAAATCGATTGAGCTAGGTGTTAATCCTAACTATAGTGGGGTTGTCTCCCTTTTTTGTGGCTTTTTTCTTATGAGGCATGGTGAGCTCAGCTAAATGAAAATGTGCCCTTATTTGGTGTGCTAAAATGGTGGTGTTGAACTATCCAACGAAGGTAAAACCTGAAATTGTAAGATTACAGATCAATTAAAAGCAAAGGCCAAAGGTGTTTCCAGCATTTGTACTTTGCAGCTCAACTCAATGCTTGAAAAGAGAAAGAAATAGGGAAATTTTAGAGAGAAAATGAGGGAAATTGAATGGCCATTCTTGGAATAAGGGGTTATTTATATCTAAAGGGTGAGATTGTTGGGTTAGTTGGCCTATGCTCTAAAAGTCATGTTTAAGGCTAACAAAGTTGGCCTGATCTGACATGGTAGGTGGAAGTCCAATTGAAAGATGACAAGTCAGCATGTTCATGAGAATTCGGGTGAAGCGTTGACCTGTTCGAGCTAACGTGGATCCTAATCTTTCAGATTTATGTCAATTCGACTCTAAATGACTACGGTGCCCATGCTTTGTAGATGTGTAACCCCTTTAAAAAAATAAAGTCACTTATTCCTTTATGACTATAAAATGACCTGATAATTAATAAAACTATTTTAATGTATTTTATATTAATATTTTATTTATAAAATTGATGATCTATAACTTTCAAAACCATTTTTTATATTAAAAATTTAGCCTATGTTTAGTGTATAAGATGATGGATAAAATATAATGTAATTATTTATACCATTTTTTATTAACAAAAGAGATAGGATTGTAAGAAAAATTAATCATTCATTTGACATAGGATGATTTGATCCTCCGAAAGTGAAGAGGATTGTTGGGATTGAACTTATATTTTTTATTATATCTTTAGAAATTAATCAATAATTTAAACAGTATTAATTTTAAAATAGAATAATTTTGACAAATAGATAAAATTATCTTATTTTAATCCTTGCACACATTAAACACAAGATAAGGTGATATTATTTAATATAATCATATTCATAATATCTTTTTGTCTTAGTCTATCATAATCATGTGCACCAAATACACCTTTTAAAATATTAAATATTCAAAATAAAATTAAAGAGGACATGTTTTCAACAAATAAATTACGCAAATAATAAATCCATTAACAAACGAAAGGGAAAGTATGCATGTATAAGTATGCATGTATATCTGTATAAGTATATCCTAAAAGGTTTTACGCTTTGGCTGGACAAACCAACTTTTGCGTATGCGTATGGAGAGTAGTGGGAAATTTTATAAAGCAGATATGCGAATTAACTTAACAAGCTTTCTTGGCTAGGATTAGGAACACCCTGTTGAAGTTTGAGAGGCTGATTGAGCAGGAAGCCCCAAATACAATCCGCTCCCTCAAATCCCAGCCTATGCACCTCGTCACTCTCGTTAAAAACACGCTTATCCTCATCAAAATTTGTCTGTGCGGTTGCTGGACTAGTCTCATACAAACACTCAGAAAATTTAATCCCGCTTCTAAAGCATGTAGTCTCCAGTAATGATGAGAAGGTGTCTTCAAGATAATCCCGATCTTCTGATTTCGAGACCACCCCTTCATGCATCCACGGGAAATCAAATACTTCCAGTAATGATGAGAAGGTGTCTTCAAGATAATCCCGATCTTCTGATTTCGAGACCACCCCTTCATGCATCCACGGGAAATCAAATACTCCTAATGCCACATGGTTTTCTGATGATATGTAACTGTGGCTGTCATCCAGCCTGCTGCAGCTGATGCTGTATTCAGTTTTGCCCCTAACAGTAACATTGTTATTGCAATGTTCCCTCGTAATCGTATCTTGCTTTTTGGCCGACTGGTGTAAATAATAATTGTAATAAAAATCTTCCTGCTCTTCCTCTCTTCGTCCTCTCTTCTTCTTGTTCTTCGGGTTCCATTCCATTTCTTCCAGATTTCTGTCAAGACGTATTCTGAAAATACTCATACCTATGGTTTAATTCGCAGCATAATAGTAGTACTTATAATATTTTACCAACAAAAGCTAAAAACAAAAACACAGACAAACGCAAGATGCGGCTGGAATTGATTCACAAGAATCAAAATGATAGTTTGATTAGAGTTTTGCGGAAATTGGGTAAGAAATCTGGGGAAATGTGATGAAGAGAACAGCATGAGATGAATTCAGATTGCAATATAAGAAGCAGTCCAAGGCCTAGCATCACTTTATAAAATGGGAAGTAAAAATGCATCAACCGAAGCCCTGAGCCTGTAGGGTTGGAGCAGATGGATAATATGGAAAAATGAAATGAGGCCGAAAACCGTATATATTTCCATGTCATGTCACTCTAAAACTACAAGCAATAGCATATATTATTATATTAGAAAGATAATCAAGTGAAATGAACTATCTTGATTGTAAATCTGAACCTTTTTACCTCACGGTGGAACCGTTTGTTTCCATACAAGTATTGGTTTTATGCTCGCTGAGAACTGCAAACTGGAAACGATGATGATTAGGCTTTGCTCACACGCTACGCCATTTTAAGCTAAACCTTTTCAACCATATATATGCATGCACGCGGCAAACACTTTGCCTGTCAAACTTTTTGCAGTTTTGCCTGGCCTGCTTCTCTCTATCAGCATCAATGAAGAAATTCCAGGTAGTTTCCTGGTTTGGCGTTCTTTTTCCGCTGCTGAATCCTCATCCTTTCGTCTCTCTACCCTATTTTTAGCACCAGAGCCGAGCCACTTCTTTCGTTCCATTCTGAATCAGATTTCTGTTAGGAAAATGGGGTCTAGCCCCATGTAAGTGGTTTTGGACCAAGTAAAGGTCATGAGCCTTGATCTTTTATTTTACACAGAGCCTTAGCTATTTAATAAAAAAAAGGTGGGGTTGTTTTAAGGGAGAGTCAAAAACCAAGTAGAAAAAGAAGAAAAGCCAGAAAAAGCAAAGAGAAAAATGAGAAAGGAGAGTTAGTTGAACGGAAGTCGATCCGTGGTCCGATTGAGTTGGAACCTTATCAGGAGGTTTATGATTCAGAGTTCTACATTTTGAACGGTGAAGATCGGATTTGAAGCTCTCTAGGAACAAATCCAAGGTGTATTTGTTGAGTCACTTATTTTGGTGAGATTTCTCCGATTGTTTCTCTAGTTGTTGTTTAGCTCTAGTTTTAGCTAGAGAATAACTTTGCATACCTATTATTTGATAGTGAAGATTTTTCTGGTGGTCCGTGGTTTTTTCCCTCTACACTGGAGAGTTTTCCACGTAAATCTTGGTGTGCTTTATTTTTCCTGCGTTTTTTGTTATTGATTATTATTTATTGTTTCTGTATTATTGTGATTATTGCTTCAGGCGAAACAAGTGGTATCAGAGCGAAGGTTGTTTTGAGACATCGATACAAAAGCAACCCAAGATAGATGTAAATTCTGTTTGAGATCATGGAGGGTGATACAGGTTCCATGATAAAATTGACAGCATCGAATTATTCAATTTGGAAGCCTATGATGGAGGATCATTTATACTGTAAAGATTTATACGAGCCAGTATTAGGTGATTCGGCTAAACCAGCAGATATGAAAAATGAAAGTTGGAAGAAGCTAGGTAGAAAGATGCTGGCTACAATTAAAAAATGGGTTGATATCAGCGTGTTCCATCATGTAGCGCAGGAGTCAGATGCTCACATTGTTTGAAAAAAATTGCAGCATTGTATGAGAGAAAAACATGTATGAATAAAGTTATGCTTGTTAAAAAGCTTACAACTTTACAGTACAGGGATGGACGATCTGTTACAGAGTACTTGAGTGATTTTCAAGATATATTTAATCGGATGACTACTATAGAGCTTAAGATGGATGATGAAACGAAAGTGTTATTCTTTTGGGTTCATTGCCAGACAACTAGAATACTCTAGTTGTGACTGTTCTTAATTCAGCTCCTGATTATAAGGTGACATTGGAGATGGTAAAGGACAGTATGCTTAATGAAGAAGCAAGGCGAAAAGATGTAGACCTTGGAAATCAAGCTCTGGTCACAGAGAACAGGGGTAGAAACATCGACAGAGGTCAGGACTTAGAAGGCCGTGGTAAGTCTAAACATAGATCCAAGTCTAGAGGTAAAGTGAAGTGTTTCTATTGTGGTAAGGCAGGTCATATAAAACGAAACTGTAAAATCTTGAAGTAAGAGCGAAAAGATGAGAAAGGCAAAAGTTCAGACGATGGCAATGTTGCAGCAGTGAATTCAGATAGCGATTCAATTACTTTGATTTGTACACATGGTGATTGTAATCATGTTAGTGATCTCGGCATTAAGTGGATAGTTGATACAGGAGTGGTATATCATTGTGTTCCTAAGAGAGAGTTGTTTACAACTTACAAAACATGAGACTTTGGTTGTACCAAGATAGGAAATAATAGTGTGTCACAGATTGTTGGGATTGGTGATATTATTGTACAAACTAGTACAAGCTGCATGTTGACTTTGAGGGATGTCAGACACATTCCAGATATGAAAATAAACTTGCTTGCTATTAATGTCCTTGATAAGGAGGGATATGAAAGTTGAAAAAAAAATGGACAGTGAAAGCTTCTCAAAGGATCTATTATAGTTGCAAGGGAAAAACTATGTTGCATAATGTATAAGACATGGATGCAATTGAACGGTAATCAGGTAAATGCCGTTGAAAATGATGTTTCAACAAATTTGTGGCACAAGAGGTTGGCACACATGAGTGAAAAGGGGTTACAAGTTTTGGCAAGGCAGTCTCTTATTTCCTTGACCAAAGGTATGTCTCTCGATTCATATGATTATTGTTTGTTTGGTAAGCATCATAGAGTGTCTTTTCGTAAAAGTTCTCAGAGAAAAGAAAATAGATTGGAATTAATTTATTCTGACATATGTGATCCCATTAAAGTTGAGTCATTAAGTGATAGCAGATATTTTGTTACTTTTATTGATGATGCTTCACATAAGACTTAGGTGTATATGTTGAAATACAAAAGTCAAGTACTGCAGTAGTTTCAAAAGTTTCATGCCATGGTTTAAAGGATGACAGGGTTACCCTTGAAGTGTATTCGAACTGATAATGGTGGGAAATACACATCTAAAGGCTTTAAAGAGTATTGTTCAAAAACATGGGATCAAGCATGAGATGACAGAACCTGGAACATTGTAGCATAATGGTATAGCTGAAAGAATGAATCGCACCATTATGAAAAAAGTCAGATGTATGTTAAGGATGGTAAAATTACCAAAGCCATTCTAGGGTAAAGCAGTCAACACAGCTTGTTACTTACTTAACAGGTCACCATCAGTTCCTTTGGGCTTTGATATTTCAGAAAGAGTGTGGATAGGGAAAGATACTTCATACTCTCACTTGAAAGTTTTTGGGTGTAAAGCATTCATGCATGTACCGAAAGAGTAGAGATCAAAGCTTGACAGTAAAGCTACATAGTGTGTGTTTGTAGGATATGGTGATAAGAAATTTGGTTACAAGGTATGGGATTCAGTAAAGAAAAAAAAGTCAGAAGTAGAGATGTGATCTTTCATGAAAAAGAAAACCATAGCAGACCTTGAGAAAAATGAGAAGACTAGACGGGTTACTGTTGAGTGTGATGTTTCAACACTGACAGAGATTCCACAGGAAAGAGCCACAGATGATGGAAATGAGCAAGAAACAAAACTTGAGAATATGAATGAGCCAGCCACAGTTGGTGATGAGCCAGATGCAATTAGTTTTGAACAGGAGAAGCAATCCTCTCTACCTAAAAGTGTTGAGTAGGGGGAGCCACCTTTGGCATCAAGTGATGTAAAGTCTCAGCCCAAGAGATCTACTAGAGAGTGCAAGCCATCTACCCGGTGTTCAAGTTCAGATTTTATTTTAGTTACCAGTGAAAGAGAGCTAGAAAGCTTTCAAGATGTGCAGGCTACTTCGGATAGAAAGCACTGGTTAAAAGCAATGAAAGAATAGATTGAGTCATTGCGAAAAAATGGTACTTCTGATCTTGTTAAACTTTCAAAAGGGAAGAGGCCATTAAAGAATAAATGGGTGTTCAAGTTGAAAAAAGATGGTGACAAATTAGTGAGGTACAAAGCTCGATTGGTAGTAAAAGATTTTTCTCAGAAACCAGGCATCGATTTTAATGAGATCTTTGCTCCAGTTGTAAATATGAGTTCTATTCGAGTGGTACTGGGATTAGTAGCTAGTTTGAATCTTAAGCTTGAGCAACTTGATGTTAAAACTACATTTTTGCATAGTGATTTGCATGAGGACATTTATATGAATCAGCCTGAGGGTTTTGAAGTGAAAGGGAAAGAGCACTTAGTTTGCAAATTGAAAAAAAGCTTGTATGGCTTGAAACAAGCTCCGTGATAGTGGTACAAGAAGTTTGATTCTTTTATGGTGAGTCATAGCTATAAAAGAATAGTAACGGATTCTTGTGTGTATGTTAAACAATTCCCTAATGGTAACTTCATTATCCTATTATTATATGTTGATGATATGTTGATTGTAGGACAAGATGCTAGTATGGTTTATAGGTTGAAAGAACAATTGTCTAAGTCTTTTGATATGAAAGATTTAGGTCCAGCAAAACAGATTCTTGGTATGGATATTATCCGGGATAGGAGAGCTGGAAAGCTATAGTTGTCACAGGGAAAGTATGTTGAACGAGTGCTTGGTAGATTCAACATGCAACATGCTAAATCAGTTAGCAGTCCACTTGCCAACCATTTTCATCTAAGTAAGAAATCTTGTCCAATGTCTAAGGAAGAGTAACTGGCTATGTCTAATATTCCTTATTCTTCTACAGTCGGTTCTTCAATGTATCTTATGGTTTGTATAAGGCCTGACATTGCTCATGTAGTTGGTGTAGTAAACAGATTTCTTTCTAATCCGGAGAAGGTTCACTGGAAAGCAGTGAAATGGATTTTTAGATATTTGAAGGGTACCTAAAAAATGTGCTTAAATTATGGAGTTTCACAACCAGTTCTAGAAGGGTTTACTGATGCTGACATGGCAGGCGATCTTGATGGTAGGAAATCTACTTCAAGGTATTTGTTCACTTTTGCAAAAGAAGCTGTATCTTGGCAATCTAAGTTGCCGAAGTGTGTGGCTTTATCAACTACAGAGGCTGAGTATATTACAGCAACCGAAGCATGTAAAGAAATGCTTTGGATGAAACGTTTTCTTTTTGAATTGGGGTTGAATCAAAAAGAGTATGTGGTATTTTGTGGTAGCCAGAGTGCTTTAGATTTGAGTAAGAATGTCATGTACCATGCTAGAACAAAGCACATAGATGTTAGATATCATTTGTTACGTTCAGTGATTGAAGAACAGCAAATGCTGTTGAAGAAAGTCCATACTAATAAGAATATAGCAGATATGTTGACTAAGATACTTCTCAGGAAAAAGCTTGAGCTTTGCAGTAACTTGACCAGAATGAGTTCCTTGGCAAGGTAAGTTCCAAATGAAACTGCTATGGTGATGAATCTCCTCCAATAGGGCTGGAGGGGGAGATTGTTAGGAAAATGGGGTCCAGCCCCATATAAGTGGTTTTAGACCAAGTAAAGGCCATGGGCCTTGATCTTTCATTTTACATAGAGCTCTAGCTACTTAATAAAAAAGAGGTGGGGATGTTTTAAGGGAGAGTCGAAAACCAAGTAGAAAAAGAAGAAAAGCCAGAAAAAGTAGAGAGAAAAATGAGAAGGGAGAGTTAGTTGAACGGAAGTCGATTCGTGATTTGATTGAGTTGGAATCTTGTTAGAAGGTTTATGATTTAGAGTTCTACATTCTGAACGGTGAAGATCGGGTTTGAAGCTCTCTAGGAACAAATTCAGGGTGTATTTGTTGAGTCACTTATTTGGTGAGATTTCTCCAATTGTTTCTCTAGTTGTTGTTTAGCTCTAGTTTTAGCTAGAGAAGAATTTTGTATACCTATTATTTGATAGTGAAGATTTTTCTGGTGGTCCGTGGTTTTTTCCCTCTACACTGGAAGGGTTTTTCACGTAAATCTTGGTGTGCTTTATTTTTCTGCATTTTTTATTATTGATGGTTGTCTATTGTTTCTGTGTTATTGTGATTATTGCTTCAGGTACAACAATTTCTCCACTCCCAAACCTCTATTATTTTGCCACAACATTAGTATAAAACATAAATCTCTCACTCCTAAATACACAACCAACTTGAAGTTAGAATATAAATTTGCTACACTCTGTTTGCGAATAATGTGAGACAATAAAGCCAGCCTGATGAAATTGAAAGGAAAGCATTCTGAATTTGGGAACATCTTTCACTAAAAAATGGATTTGCCTCGTTTGCCATTCATAATTGGATCTTGAACGTTACATGAATACAAGGTCAATCAATCTATTGAATATAATTGGATCTTGAACGTTAAATATGGAAAAGTGAAAAATAAATAAAGATTGTGCATTTACAAGAAAAATACCATCTGTTCTTCCATCCCGATTCCCGGAAGGTCCACAACTTTGCCGCTTGGCTAACACCGTTAAAGATGTAAAACTCCGTATATGGTACTCACATCCATCAACACTTTGATGGTTTATTTTCAATGTGAAGGGCCACTTTTTTTTTTTTCCAAAACATAACTACCTTTCAGATGATTCTCCTGGTTTTCCACATTTGCAAACAAATGTTATTGAGCTTTCAGCAATTAACTATAAATTTACCAGAGAGATTGGGGCACGTTTGAGATTTCTCTCTACCTGGTGCCGAATCAAGCAACAACCTCATTTTATGGTCTACCAGACGCCTCGTGAACTTTGTGTCCTATAATCATCACCATGTCAGTGCAGGACTTAACTTATTTTCATTCCAAAACAGGAGGCTGACGTGCATGTTCACATTCTGTCAATTCGTAAGCTCAAAACATGGATGGGTCAAGAACCAGCATTCATATCAACAATTATTCTTAGTTCATAATCACCACAGGCATTTCCAGTAGTCCCCACAAATACAAGAGCCAAATCATAGAAATGAAGGAATCGATCGGTATCTTTTACAATGATTTCCCTTCTCACCACTTGCGACACAAATTTAATTGCTGAATGGCAGTCACCACAAACTCTGATATTCCTCTTGATACGAATTGCGGATCCAGAACGAGAGTTGAGATGTGCAAATGCCAATATGGTACTGCAACTTTACTTCCCTCTCCAACTGATCCATATAGAAAAGCATATGGCTGGTGTCAGGGACATATCCAATTTCCTTGATTCTCGTGCCAATCTCCTACTACATTGTATGGATTTCCTTTATCGTGGCCTCGTGGGTATGTAACATCATTTGCCACGAACGCATGGACTGTATTCTCAATTTCCATCCAACTACAAGCAGGCATCTTCTTTACCCCGCTCTCTTTCATCATTTTTCTCAGTTTAGCAGCATCACTCCATCTACCGGCAGAGGCATAAATATTAGAGAGCAAGACAAGGGGTCCTGAATCGTTGGGATCAAGCTCAAAAACACGACCAGCAGAGTAAGTTCCCCTTATGCATCCTTCATGCACCAAGCAAGACTCCCCAAACAGCTGCAGTGGGTTTGATTGGCATTTCTCTTATAAACCTCTTGGCTTTCATCAAGAAGACCAGCTTGGCCAAGAAGATCAACAATAGTAACACAATGTGAAATCTGAGGTTCTATGTTGTAATTCCTGGTCAACTTGAAATAGTATTGTCCTTGGTTCAAGAGTCCAGCACGACAACAAGCAGTAAGAAGGCAGAGGAATGTTATGTCATTAGGCACAGCTCCGATCCTCAGGTTTCCTTGAAACCATTGCACCGCTTCCTTGCCAAGCCCATGCTGGGCACATGCAGTGAGCATGGAATTCCAAGAGACCACATCACGTTTTACCAACCTATCGAAGATCCTTTTAGCATCTTGGATGCTACCAGATTTAGCATACACAATCAAAATACCCGCGTGGTGACGCGGATCAAAATTTTTTTATTTTATCATATCTAGTTAATTGATTTTTTTTTTTTTGTAAAATTTACTTAATTTAAAAAGAAAAAAGTAAATGTAACAAAAAAATAAATGGAAATGAGATGCGATTATTTTGATTGGATTTATTTATTTTTTTTACAGAAGTTATCTAATTTTAAAAAATAAAATAAGTGAAAAGATAAAAAAATTAAAAAAATGAAAAAGAAATAAAAGAAATAAAAAAAAAGTTGATAGAGGATGACATACAAACATTTTTATTAAACTCAATATATTAATTTTTTAAATTAAAATAACAAATAATTAGTTTATTAATATAATTATATAAAATAAAATTAACAGTAAAATATATATTTTTATATATATATTTCAAAATTGGTCAAGACAGAATACCTTAAACATGTTTCCGCCTTGATCTCCTCTTTTTTTAAAAAAAAAAAAAGAAAAAATTGTTTCAACTTGATCTCGATCTAAAAAATTCACCCTCTTATATAATCGAAATGGATCAAACCTGTTAAATACAAATTATTTTGATATTTTCTATCAATCAACATCATTTTGTAAAATTTATCTAATTAAAAAATAATAAAAAAAGCAAATGGAAAAAATTAAAAAGTAAAAGAAAAAAAGCTAAATGGAGTTGCAATATGTATACCTCAATCCACGTCCCTTGTTTAATTAAATTAATTTAATAAAAAATAAAAACCAAAACCAAAAATAAAAATAAAAATAAGAAAATAAAAAATAAATTTATTAAATTAAGATATTAAATGATAATCTTATTAATATAATACACATATATATAAAATAAAAAGAAATAACAAAAATAAAGTTACCAAGGGTTTAAAAAAAGGAATTAAAAAAATAAAAATAAAATCTTGATGTCACGTTGAACTTTTGTAATATTTTTTAAAAAATTGATCAAATAATAAAAAAATATATTAAATCAATAATATTAAATGAACCCATTTCTTTAAAAATTATAAAATATTTTAAAATTTATGAAATATATTAAAAATTTTGAAAAATTAAAAAGGAAAAAAATAAGCAAATGAATGAATACGTGATATACTCTTAACATTAACGGGGTTACACAAAAAAAATAAATTGATTAAAATATTTATTAAATATAAAATAAAAAAATAGATAAGAAAAAAAAAGAAAGCACACGGCATACACTTGGATCAAGTGGATCCCAAAACAAAAAAAAAAAAAAAAAAGAACAAAAACATCAAATTTGGATGCGATGTCAACATATTTGTTAATATCTTTTTTTGAAAAAAATAAAATAAAACAACAAAAAAATATATTTTAATAATAAAAAAAATGGCACTTAAATTTTGAAAAAATATTTTAATTTTTTTTTAAATAAAAAAAAGTAAATTAAAAAATTAAAAAGCAAAATAGAAGAAAAAATAACTTGATATGTTATGTACCTTGAGATCAAGTTAGTCATAAAAAATTAAATTTAAAAATTTATATATTAAATATATAAAAAAAAAAATTTTTTTAAACCTAATATACTATTGATTTCAAAAAGGTAAAAAAAGTATTAAAAATTTATTGAATCTTTTCGAAAAAATATTGAATAAAATTTGATATGAAGTTGGTTCCTAAAAAATATTTACAAAACATTTAATAAAAAAAATTACACATGATACCAAAGAAAAAAAAAACCTCAAAAAAAAAAGGAAAAGATTTCACTGAAAAATTTTGAAAAAAAAATGGGTCATATTGAAAAAAGAATTATAATAAAATACATAAAAATAAATGGGAAAAAATTTTTAAAAAGTCAAACTGAGTCCTTAAAAAAAATACAAGTTTTATATTTAAAAACAAAAAAATGAGTCCTAAAAGAAAAAAAATTTTGAAATTGAGTCTCGTCTCTTAAAAAAGATTTATTTAAAAAATTAAATAGATTACACATATCAACCTTAAAAAATAATGCAATTGACACACAACGCACAATGCATATCCATACATATACACAATTTATCTATAAGATGGTTGGATGAATGGATAAATTAAATCTTAATTATTTATAAATATAATATTTGCATTAAATAAACAATCGAAAAATGAGTCTCACAATTAAAAGATAAAAAAATATCAAAATAAAAAAAAAAAAGAATCGGTTGGGAAAAGATAAACTAAGGTGCAAATTCCACCAAAAAAAAAAAACAAAAAAAGAATTTGACCTCTACACTCTTAAAAAATTTGAAAAAAAAATTAAAAATAGGTGGACCCTATGAATTAAAAAAATCAAAATGAAAAATTAAAACATTGAATGAAAAGAAACATAACCAAGGTATGGATCCCACGCTTAAAAAAAATAAAAAAATAATAATACACCTTACACTTTTAAAAAAATTTTAAAAACAAAAAGCAAGTGAGCCCCTCTGATTAAAAAACAAAAAATAGACAATAAAATTAAAACAAAAGTGTAGGTCTCAAACATAAAAAAAAAAATTAACAAAAAAAAGTAAGCCCACCCTTTTAAAAATAAAAAAAAAGGGTTTCACTTAAAAAAATAAAAAAAATCAAGAGGTTGCCACATGGCAAGCCAAATGGCTGATATGTGGTAGCTTCTGCTGCAATTTGTAGCATTTATATATAAGACGTAGAGAAAGACGTTCTCCATAAAAGCAACGATCTCTCCACTGAAGTTGATAACATGGGAATGAACCCATTTACCTTATTTAATAGATCATGTGGAGTCACAAGCAACAAAAATGCTAGAAAAAGTGAAATAAGTAGGTAAAAATCTTGGCTAAGCATCTTTTAAAAGTGATAAAATGCATAGTCAGTGTTTTGACCAAGTTGTTTGATGAAGCTAAAAACCTGAAAGTATGAGTTTGGAGGTTGATTAGAAGCAAAGGCTAGAAGATTATCTGATATTTGTACTCTGACACTCAAGTTAGTTCCTGAAAAAAGAGATAAGGCAAAAAACCTTAAAATGAGGGAGAAGGAAATTGAATAAATCTACTTGGTGTGAGGGATGATACTTATACCTATTGGGTGAAATTGTCAGGCTTGGGTGATTGAGCTTTGAGCAGCAAGTCTAGGGCTAATAATGTTGGCCTGGCTTGATTTGGTAGGCAACAAGCCAATTAGAGGATGCAAATTAACATTCCTATGTGCCTTCAAATGAGAAGTTAAGATGGCCAAGTTGATGTGTGTCTTAAGAGTTCAGGTCAACTCGACACGTCTGTTTAGGTCAAAATGACATAGTTACCCTTGCTTTGTTGATGTGTCACCCTCTAAAGGAAAAATATCATAATGCCTTTATGACCATAAAATGCCCCTAATAGTTTATAGCTCCATCAAGTGGTCTAAAGCATCAAACTATTGAAAGGTTAATCTAGCTGATTTATTACTAATAAGATTGAGTTGTGAGTTGTGAGTGAATTTATCAAAGTTTTATGTGGTAGTGGCAAAGAGATAATTTTCACAATAGTTTCAACTTGATTCTTGCAAAATCTATGTTTGGATGGTATTGATATCTTGACTTAAAGCCTTATACTTATATAATGTGATCGACATAATACTTATAAGTTTTGAACGAATTGGCTAGTGATTCATCTGAATATTCATTTAATAAGGAAAGAGAAATTTAGATAGGAATTAAAAAATTAGGTAGTTTTTTGAATTTGAATGAAGAAGTCGAAGGGTCATCCTTTTTTTATATACAATAATATGGCTCAATCTGGGTTGTTCATTTGATCTATAACTTGCCTATTTAAAGCCTCCCTAATACCCTCACTTTCTCACACTTTCTAACATTCATTTTACTTATTTGCTCTCATGTTTACCTTTTTTTACTGACCACAAGCTTTTCCAACTTTCTTGGTCCAACCTTTCTCTTACCATTTAACAACCTTAGTATGTCTGTTAACTTTAACTATGTCTTCTACTTCAAATTTATCTAACTTTAAGGGGATAAAGGTTAGGAATGGTTTGATCGACTAAGATAGGTTGAGGTTTTTTCATATGATGATGTCCTTTCTATTACTGCAAGAAGAGAATATAGCCAAATTGCCTACTAGTTAAACCCGATGTCCATTGAGGACAAAAAACAAATCGAAAAAAATGCTAAGCTAGGAGTGAAAAGGTTTTTCATACAATGGATGAACTATTAGTGGCAATAGATTCCAATATCTAGAATTCTTCTATCCCCACAAATATGGTCAATTTGATTTTTCCAATTATCCTTTCTTCATCTTCTTTAATTCATTCCTCTTTAGTTCATCCACCAAGACCTCTTTTAATCAAACTTCTATTTTTGTCAAACTTCTAATAATCCTCCCCAGTGCCCAAACCACTATTTCATCTCAATCTCTGATTATAGATTAACATCTAATTCAAAAGTCTTATGTTTTTGAGTCATCATTGTCTTCTTCTAATGCTATATAGGTTCTTATTCTTACTCAGGCTCTAAAATCTTCTCAAACTATAATGGCCAAGTAAACCAACAGGAAGTCTCTTGAAACTAAATAGGTTCAAGGTTTTGAACAAACTGATAGGTCCAACTAGGATGAGGAAGAGGGTGAAGGTGATGAAAAGGCAAAAGGTTTTTATGACAAAAATGATGCCTTCATCCCTTTTTACACTTATTGTCCCCTAAATGTGAACCCAAAAGATATGATGAAAAGTTTAAAAGGTTGAGCTACTTCTAAAGACTGCTTTAACCTTGGTTTGATTCATCACTTTGCTTTTGTAAAAAATATGTTTGACTTTCTATCAAAAGGTTATAAAGTGATAATGCCTATGTTTGAGGATATGGTCACTAGTGTAGTAAATTTTGACATATGGGTTTATTGGAACTCAATTTTGGCCAATCTAAGGTTTCCTCTTTATTTTTTATTGTTAAACTTCTTTTAGCCTATAATTTGACTTAACCTCTCCCCCAATTCTTTTATGTATATAGTAAGTTTTATTATTCTTTGTAAAAAATTAAGTCTTCTTCCCACTATAAGCCTTTTTAAAAAGTTTTTTGCCATTAAGGGACATCCACATTATAAGAGCTAATACTATATCACAGATTATCCCTCAAAAAGGATTTTTACTAACTACTTGAGCTTAATAATAACATGGAAAGTTCTTTTCCTTTATATCGAGAAAGTCAAAGGGATTTGAAAAATAAATAATAAGCCAAGCTTATTTAAGGGGGCTAAAATTGATTTTCCGCTAACAATGAGCTCATGGCCTAAGACACAATAAATGATTTCCTTAAATATGAGAAATTAATAATAGATGATGAGCTAACCTCATCTAATGTTATTGAGGAGGTCAAATATTGAGGTAATTCTCTTACTAACTTTTCACAATGAACATTTTTGTATTAATATTTTCTAACTCTTGATCAATTTTTTATTTCAATTGAAGATATGGCCAATCAAAAGTCAACAGGTTTTGACATTACTAAATTCACCTAATCTCCTAAAGGGAGAAAGAGTGGTAATGCTCTTCCTCAACTTGGTGGCCCATCTCGAGGTATTAAGATTATTGATCCACCATCTTCTCATCCCAGTCAGGTCAAGAACAAGAGTCTTGCAACAATGCAGAAACTAAAACAAAAAGGTGTAGCTTAGGAGCCTCAAAAGAGGCCAAGGATAAAGTCTTTATCATCTGGTCACACTATCGAACTCCAACCCTTCTCTGAGAAACATTTTGTTACCTTAAAGTTTGACTCAATGGAGAATTCCTAAGATGACCCAAAAGTGGTGAAAAAAATTACCCGAGTACCATGGCTAAGAAAGGTAAGTTGTAAATTGATCATTAAGATTTTCAACTTTATATATTTTTGTAAGAAATTTGTTTGAGCTCAATTTCTTTCTATTCAAATAGTTTTTGATTGGCTCCACCAATTTGTTTCTCAAAATATGGGTAAGATCCTAGTGTATTCATATAAGGCCCTTGCTCACCTCACTAAGATTGAGCAAGACATGAAGAATTATTCTAAGAAGATCAACTCTCTTATAGAATCCATTAAAAATCTCAAATTTTCTGGTGCTAAGTTCAAAAAAAAAAAAAATGAAGAGTTCAACAAAAAAGTTAAAAGTCTAACCCAATACCTTGATGACATGTCAATCCAGAAGATTGATTGCACTAAGATTTTAGCATTTTTTTACTTATTTTTAATGTAATTTCTTTTGAATATTGGTTTCATCCTTGAGAATTTTGGCAAAAATATTCCTAAATGTACAAATGTTCAATATACAAGTGAAAATATAGTAAATGAGAAATTTTGGAGATTTTGTACTCATTTTGGAGGATTTTTGGTGCTAAAAGCTAGAAAAGGTCACAACTAGTGTAATTGTGCTACATTGCCTTTTAAGGGAATTCTTCTTACCTTTTTTTTCCATGACTTCTTAAGCTTAAATGAACTTCATGGAACATTATTTTAAGTCTCAATTCTCATAATTTTCACTTAGAATGGTCTTCCTTAGCTCAATTATGCGTTAGTACCTTTTAGTATCTTTATACATGCTTGAAAAGTAATTAGTGCATTAGGGAGTTGGAAGTTAATTTTAAGTTGGTAATTTTTCATAATTTTTCTAGTGATTATAATGTCAAAATTTTTCACTTAATAACTTGAAATTTGGCAGTAAAATGAAAGAGTGAATGATTGCATTTAACGCCAAAAGGGAGAAGGCAAAAGTGCAATAGTGCCATTTATGCAAGCTTTATGTAACCACATGCACTTTGGCGCCATTTTAGTGATTCAAAAAATAGCACTAGGAGTTGCTGAGTTGGCTTTTAAGGACTCCCATTGGTCATAATTTGACTTCTTAGAATGCAATGGATCATGAGTAAAGGGCTTGCAAATAATGAAAGCTTAAGGAGCCAAACAAGCAAGCAAAGGCCATGAAAGAAAGGAGGATGAAGGATCTAGAAGGTTAGCAACACTTAGATATTTTTATTGAAATTTTATAAGGTTGAACCACCTCCCATTTGCCTATAAATAACTGAGAGTGACCAGCCAAATGGGGGAATTAGATAAATTTTTAGATTTTAGTTTTAATTATTTTGCTTTTACTTTTTTTTGTACTTTTTTTCTTGCTTTCCAAATAAGGTTGTTTGGCAACCAATTTCTTTTTACTTTCCATGCAATTTCAGGTTTCTTGCATTAATTATCAATGTATATTTAGATTTTCTTAATGAAATTTCCAAATTCTCACGTTCTCATCTTCAATTTCCATTGATTTCACATAAACATCAAATCTATTTTTCAATCTATAGTTTTAACCTCTTGGTAGTGATTTGATTGGTTCTTGATCAAATCTAGCTTGTATTAAGCCAATTTTTTCCATAGATTCTTAAATCATAAGTCTTCAAATCTAAAAAAAAACCAATTAGCTTTAAATTCGATCTACATAGCTCAAAAAAACTTCAAAGTTTTAGTAAAAACCAGTGGCAAAGTTGAGCTTTGCATGAATGATAGAATAGCAAGGATCTTTTCTCTATCTTGGCATTTGATTTGAATTTTATGCATTTTACACTTTTAAATTAATATGTTTACTTGTTAATTCTCTATTGATTGCATTTAATTTCATGATTTTCCTTGCTATTTGGATAGATTTCTTTAAGAATGCTCTATTTTTCTAGATTTGTATATAGTTTGAGTTTATAGTTCAATGAGCTAAATTTTCTCTTTTGTGATGTGATTTTTGTTTTGAATTTTACTGTAAACTTTTTGATGCATCTTGCCTTAGTTCAATTCTAGTTCTAGAAAAGTCCAAATCTATTTCTTTTCAATGACTCGATAGTTTACTTTTTCAACTTAATTTCAGTTAAGCAATTTTTTGTTCTTCAACTCAGTATTTGTGTTAATTCTTACACTATTTTTCTATTTCTACTCTTTAATATAGTTCTTCTCTTAGATCCTTTAATGTCCTTGCAAATTTTAGTTGATATCCATTCAAATTTATGCAAGTTAGATCCAGATTTCTTAAGAGTTCATTCAATGTTCTATTTTGCAAATCACATGTGGTTCTTTTATCTTTAGCTTAAATTTTGTAAGTTCTTTTCATTAATTGTATTGAACTATTGTTTGTCTTTTAGTTAACTCATTGTTAATGCAATTTACAATTCAATTTGTACAATTTAAAACACGGTAGATTTGCATTTGTTTGCTAAACTTTCAGTTTTAGCTCATTACCTTAGTTATGGTTTGCTTAGTCTTTTAAACTTTTGTAATTTTGTTGTTTAAATTTCATTCTAAATATGTTTGGATTTGTCAATCCTCTTTTGTTGTTGCAATTTTTAGTTTGTGAAGATCAATTTGAAAAGAATTTTTTTAGATGTTTCATGAGTTATAATATAGGAGTTAGTGAGCAGTTAGTTAGAGTTAGTTACTGTTGCTTAAATTGGTTACAACACTTTAGTTATTGTTTTACTCACTTCTTGCATTTTTCATTTCCAATTCTAAGCTTAAATTTCCATTTTAATTCATGTTTAGTTCTTTGCATTCTACTTTAGGTATTGTTTTTGCTAAATCTTTTAATTGACTCAATTTCAAATAGCAAACTTACAGTTTACTATAATCATTTTAGATGATTTGTTTGATTTTATTTCTTTTAGTTAGCTTAATTTCATGCTTATTATTTGATTGAACCAACTTTAGAAAAAGTGTGGGATTAATAGGTACTTAGGCTAGGAATCTTTTTAACCAATCCTCGTAGAATTGACATCTAAGCTTTTTAGCCTCTATTTTATTTATACGACCTGTGCACTTGCAAAAATTCCTGAATCAAAGACCACAGTTGATTCTTTGTAGCAACAATCCAACCTTAAGCTATCTAATGCCTTAGCCAAAGTGGAATGCTTGAAGAGTGAACTTCAAGCTTCCAAAACGGTTAGCCAATGAGCTATGGAGAACTTCCTTTAATCTAATGAGATCTACAACATTCAGATTAACTTTGCTCAAGAACAATTTTGACTGAATGTTGAAAAAGGTGAAGTGTATCTATGTCAACCTTGATCTTTCCATGATGGATATTAACAACCCAAGGTCCCAGCAAGTTGTGGTTAAAGAAGAAGGCCAAGATAAAGAGCAACAGGAAGAGGATAATATGTAGATCCATGTAGTTGTCACTGTTGTGGTCAGGGCTAACTAAGAAGAGGGGAAAGTTGGTGAAAATACTGAGGTTGAGTTTCAGGTCCATGAGCCTGAGGCACCTACCACCAAAGTGCAGCCTGAAAGTAGAGCTTGATGTACTTTGTATATATATATTATATCCTGTAATTATTAGTTATTATTAATGAAAATATAATTTTTTCTCAACTTTATTTTTTTTTTTAGCTTAGTATCCATCCAACTTATTCTTTTAATGGTCAATCTTTTAGTTCAGTCACTGTAATCATAAAGATTAATGATATGAATAGTTTAATCCTTACTTTGGGTAAGAAATCTAACAAGATATTTAAGATATATTGAATAAGCTTGACCCTAACTTTAGGCAAGAAATTTAATAAAGAATATTTTGAAGCATAAAAGAGTATTTGAACTTTGAGCTTTATTTATCTCAAATTTTGGACTTACAAGTGGATTGTGTGTTTACAAACAAGCTTAGCTTCTAATCTTTCATTGATAATAACTTTTTAGATTGTCCATATTCCATGTCTTTAGGATAGGATTCCATTCAAATCTTGTAGCCTACATCTTCCAGGTCAAACAACTTCTTTAACTATATATGGACCTTCCCAGTTCAAAGCCCACTTTTCTTCTTGGTCATTGATACCTAAAGCTTCAACCTTTCTAAGTACCATGTCATCTTTGTGTATATCTTTTCATCAGACCCTTTTATTGTAATAACTAGTAACTCTCTATTAATACGTAGCAATCCTTGTCAAAGCAGCATCATTTTGCTCTTTGGTCAAAACCAAGCTAGTTCTTAAGGCTTATCATTCCCTTTTCACTACTTATTTCAATTCAAAAACTTGGTAGGCTGATCTCAATTGGCACTATGGCTTTTATTCCAAATGTCAATTTAAAAAGAGTTTCTTTTGTAGGAACCTTGGCAAGGGTCCTCAATGCCTATAATACTCTAGGAAACTTCTCGACCTTTTTTCCTTTAACATCATCCAACCTTTTCTTTAAAACTTCAAGCATAGTTTTATTAGCTGCCTTTGCCTAACTATTGGATTCTGAGTGAGCAACCGAGGTGAACCTCAAATCAATGCTGAGGTTGGAATACCATTTTTTAAACTTTAGATTTTCAAACTAATTTCCATTATTAGTTAATATAGACTGAGGTAAACTAAATCTACAAATGATGTTTTTCCATACAAATTTTTCCACTTAAGATAAAACCACTCGCCTCTAGCCATTTGGTCAAATAATCAATGACTACAAGACAAACCTCATCTGCCTAAAATTGAGGTGAATGGTCTGAGCACATCCATTCCTTGTTGCATAAAGGGGTTATGGGCTTATTATTAGAGTCAGCTCATGATAGCACCCTAAAATATAATGTTTTTATATGCTAAAAGTGGAGCTAAATTTTAAATTTTGATTATTTTTGGTATTTTTCATGTTGTTTTCATGATTTTAAGGTTTCAAGCTCATGAACTTCATTTTCATGCAATCTATGCATGCAAGCATGCAAGTAGCATTCTCGACCATATTATGGAAGCTTACAGTAGAACAACTTTGGCCCAAATTTATCCAATCATGTGGCAAAGCAAGTGTTTGAAGTGCATAATGGCACACATTGACATTCAGGCAAGACATTTACAAGAAAGGATAATGCAAGTTTAAAAGGTTTGCAACTTTTAAGGTTTTCATCACCTTATCCTATTCAGCCACACCAATCTTAAGGAAAGTTTCATGCAATTTTAAAGACGCAATGACTCTTTCATATGGGTATTTCAAATCCAAAAAGAAGATAATAATCAATTAAAGAATTTCAAGCACATAAGGACACTGGGAAAATTTTAGCCAAAGGTGTTTCTATTTAAAGATGACTCTTTTGATCAACCATTAAAGATTTGTGATCTAAAAGGACTTTGCAAGATAATTATCTAGATAATTGAAGAAAAAATCAATCTAGTCTTGAAATCCCTAGCTTTAGATGAACCTATCATGGAGCAATGACCAAGATTGAAGTTAAACATGATCCAACAAACAAGATGAAAGCCAAAGAGCCCCATTTGGCCAAACACTTTCAAGAAAGAAGAGTCTCATTCAGTCATATTACTTTGAAGATTAAGATAATTTCATCTATCACTATTTAAATTAAAGTTAAACTCTTGTATTCTTTACCCTCTTTGATCGAATCCTTCACCATAAATAAAAAAGCCATTCACCTCATTCCATCTTTTCCACCCCATTCTTCTCTTCTATTTTAGTTCTTTTTCTTTAACTTATTGGCTTAAGTGATAGATTTGCTAATAACTAAAGTTTTGTTCTTTAATTTATTTTCTTTCAATCAAAAAGATATTTTTTCAAGATCTCTTTTGCATTACTTTTAGATTTCAAATATTGTTTTTAATCTCTTAATTTTAGCAAACTTTCTTTATTTCTTAAGTTTGATTCAAATTTTTCTATTTTAGCTCAATACAAGTCTTGACCATTGTTTTTCTTTACAAGGTTTCATGCAATTTAGTTTTCTTAGTTTTTTTATGCAATTTTATACCTTTCAGCCTTTATCAAGTGTTCTTATTTTCCAAGTTGCTTTCTTTAGTTCTTTATGGCTAGCCTCTTTTACTTCCCAAGTAACAGTTAGTGAAATCAAGATCCAAGTTTATATTACTTTCAATCTCCTTTTTTCTTTATTTTGCAACCAAACCCAAGTTTTCATCTGTTTAGATATAGGATTCTAAGATCTTGCCACTAGTACTTAAAAAGCAACCAAACATTACAATCTATAATCCTTAGGAGATGATACTGTAATACTTTCATTTCATTCTTAATCTGTGCACTTGTAGGCTATACAAAAAACAACAATTAGCTCAACTATCGGTAAATGTTGGATGTGAACAAAACTTTGATATTTACTGCATTTTTTAACTAACTCAATTTACATCTTTTCTAATAGTCACCAATAATATCCCTGTCTTAACACTTTATAAGCCAATGGTTAAAGTCCAAAGTGATTCCCACATGTTTTTTTGTGGATCTCTTTATGTACATAATTTGCTTATTCTTCATCTACACGCCTCAAATATGGCAAACTAAATCTTTTGTACAACTTCCCATTAATATTGGTGTACCGAAGAGCTTTTCTAGTTAGTGCTTTTACACAAACTTTATTGTTAGGTAGCTTTTCCTCCATCAAATATGCTCTGTTCGGGGACATTGATTGCATTAAAATTTTAACATTTTATCATATCTTTTTAGTGCAATTCCACTTGAATATTTGCTTATTTCTTGAAAAAATTGAAAAAAATACTCCTAAACGTATAAATATTCAATGTGTAGGTAAAAATGTTAGAAAAGAGAAAATTTGAAGCTTTTGGACTCATTTTGGATGTATTTTGGTGTAAAAAGCTTTAATTGGCCGAAATTAGTGTGCATGTGCTTTTATTGCCAATCCTGGGAGATTCTCTTACCATTTTCCTTAATGATTTCCTTAGCTTACTTGAGCTTAATTGAGCTTTCTTTCAACCTTTAATCTTCATCTTTTTATGAGAAAATATTATTTTTAGCTCATTAGTGCTTTGTCACCTTTGTAGTATTTTTGTGTGTGCTAGAATGGTGACTATTGCATTGATGTGGTTTAAAGTTATCTTTGAAGCTAAAATTTTCTAGATTTTTTCAAAATTTTTCAATGCATAAATTGGCAACTAAATGGTCTATATTTGGTTGGAATTTGAAGATCAAATGCAGTTATTTAATTAGCAATGTGAAGGCTTCTCATTGAACATAATTTTGACTTTTTGGAGCACACAAGATCAAAGAAGAAAACCTTGAAGAGAATTGAAGAAAAGGAAAGCAAATAAAGAAGTTAAGAGAACTAGTTAGATGAGTTGGAAGACTCTTGAAGATGTGGCAAGTTAGTTGGCATTTTTTTGCATTTTCATTAGTTAAACCACTTCACCTTTGGCCTATAAATAGGAGGCTTAGCCAGCCATTTGAAAAGATTTTTCCATTTTTTTTAAATTTTTTACTTTTTTGCATTTTACTTTCTTTTCGAGCTGTTTGGGCTCTTTAATTTTCTAGAAAAATGTGCTTTTCTTACCTTTAGTTTACATGCACTTTAAGATTCTTTTCATAAAAGTTCAAGTTCATTAAGATTTTTTGTTCAATTTCATATATTTTCATTGATTGTTCAAAGAGTTTATATTTGATACACGACAGTGTATAAATTCTTACACTATCAGTGAATCAGATGATGACAACTCACTAATGAGTAAATATTAACCCTTAAAATAAATGTACACAAATTAAAATAATTTACTCATTAATGAGGTGTTATCATTAGATTCACCTCATTAACACCTTATTAATGAGTTTTCATCATCTAATTCATAGACAGTATATAGAATCTATCCACTGACAGTGTATCAAATATAAACTCTTGTTCAAATCTGTTTGGCAGAATTTTCATCTCAGTTAGTTACGATTTTTCCATTAGATCTCCAATTCTCACGAGTTTTGATCCAAATTTTTTTATGAACACTCAATTCATATCTCTACATATATGAAAATTTTCAGATTCAAATTCAATCTACAAAATTTTACAAAAATCTAGAAAATTTTGGTTGGATCCAACAGCAAAGTTGCTGCTTGAGTGAGTGATAATACTTGAAGACTCTCCTCTCCTAGTTGGGTGATCGATCCACTCTTTTCTCACTTTGCACTTTATAATTCATGTGTTTACCCTCTTATATTCATTTGCTTGCCTTTAATTCCATGTTTTTCAAAACTGTTTGGATGATTTTCTCTTAAGTGTTCTATTTTTTTCTTTACTACACTTTGTTTTTGTTTAAGTTCATTGAGCTTGTTTTTGCATTAATTATTTCAATTTCTTTGTTGAATCATGTAGCAATCTTATAGATCTAAGTTGCTTTAGTGCAGTTTTAGTTCATTTGCTTTGTAAGAGTGTAGATATAAATTTTTTCTTTTAATTTGATTAGTTTCCAAATTTGAAATTTCATTTTTGGTTTGTGTTTTTGTTTTTGTTGTTGTTCTTGTGGCTTTTCTTCTTTAATTACCTTTCAATTGTGTTATGATCTTTGTTTACTTGTTGTTCTATCAATTTAGAAGTTGTTTGAATCAATTTTAGGAAGTTTTCAAATCATATTTTGCTAGGCGATCTGCAAGCACACAAAATCATACAAGTAATATAATGATAAGTAAAGTATCGTTCTCACGAGAATTGTATATATGAGAAAATCAAGTACCAAAATTGTATCACCCTTTCTTATACTTGGAAAATTCAATTAAATTTATAATATAAACTAATCAACTTAAACTTAGAACATGTAATCAAATAGAAAACCAATCTAAAATAAACCAAACAAGATCTAAATAATCAAAACCTATAGGAAAAACAAATGTTGTAAAGTAAAGTATATTGAAATCGAAACTAATCCTATCATAAAGCACTAAATCGAAAATCCTAAATAGCTTTTCAATCATGCAATAAAATTAAATTAACCACTAAACATGCAATTAAATCAAAACAAAACAAAATAGAAATTAAATGAAATTAATATGAAAAAGTTGCATGATATAAACCCTAATTTAATGCAATTCATACGAACCCTACTTAATAAGTACTAAACTGAATTGAAACAATATTAAATTAGATGAGAAATTAACTAATTATTACCCTAAAAACAAAATCAAAAATTGTTTTAAACAATTGAAATAAAATCAACAAAAACCAAATTGTAATTATATCAATTTAACCCTAAATCATGCAAACAATACATGCATGCAACATTGTAAACCGAATGTTTAAAGATGACTTAAACAATAATTGAATGAACCAAAACAAAATAGAACATGGACCGCATGAATTAAACAAGACTTAAAACTAGAATTACAAATTATAAATATTAAAATCTAAATTGATTGCACTAACACTTTTTAAACCAATTTGCATAAAAACCAAGTGTAACCGAATAGAAAAAATGCTTTAAAACTAGAATTAAAATGAATTAGACTTAAAAATAATGTGCATAAATGGAATTGAAATAGCAAAAAATTAAAAGAACAAGAAACTTAAAAATTGAAAGTTTGAATGCTAAAGAAAGCTTAAAGAAAACATAGAACAAGAAAACTATGGATTTGTTTGTCATCCCAACCCCCTTACACCCTTTTCTCTAAGACTAAACTAAATATTTATAGGCAAAAAAAAAACCTAGAACATTAAGCTAAAGTGAGGAATAAACTTTTCATAGTTCTAGTACAACTAGTCTTCTTGAATTCAAGAGAGCTTCAAGTTTTCCACTTTAATAAGAACTCTTCAAAAGAAATCTTCTATACCATAACTTGTTTTCTAGGCCATAAACACCATCATCTGAACATGTAGCAACTCTTTCATATCATAAAATAATGCATTAGCCAAACCTCATACACCAAGAATGCAGTCCATGACATTGCAACTTTAACATCAATTTGAAATCTTACATGTTACAATTGAATTGTAAACACTCCATGCAGCCACGTTATCTCTTCCATACCACAACTTAAGTTCTTATCAAGCCACTAAGGAATCCCATATCACTTTGAACTCTTTCAAACAAGCCACCTAATCTCTTCATGCAAATTTTCTTCTACCTTATCATGCCACCTCCTACTAGCTTTTGCAATTTGATTCCAAGATAATTCCATGTTGTGGCTTGATTAATGCAACTTCTTAGCTTTTCCTTATCATGCCAACTCACGCTAAAACAATTTAACTTGATGTCGTCCCATATCTTCATGCAAATTTCCTTGTCATGCCACCTTGAATATTTTTGTTGCATGCATATTGCCACCTTGCATTCTCTTTATCGTGAAATTGCAAATCTTACAATTAATGCCTTGCATTAATGCACTTGTTTCACACAAAATTTTCAAGGCAAAGTAGTAACATTTTTTTTCTTGGTCAGCATTGCTTGGCCTAACCATTCTCGCCTATTCATTTCGAAATTCATCCCATTTGCTTCAAAAATCATTTTTACATTTTTTTCATGAATTTTCCTACATTTGAGAAAATTAAATAATTTAGAAGTAAAAATTAAATTATTTTATCAAGAACTAAGCAAAATTTATAAAATTAACCACTAAAAATAATTATAATTTATAGAGTTATCACATTTCCTTTATAAGTTAGTAATTGATTATTTTCGGTTACATGTTAATTTCAGTTACTACTTGTTAGTTACTGTTTAGTTGATATTTGAGTTTTCCAATTTCATTTCTTTAGCTACTAGCTTACTTTTGTATACTCTCATTGATCGAATTAACTTTAGAGGGAGTGTGAGGATAATAGGTACTTGGACTAAGTTTTCTTTAACTAATCCCTATAGAATGATATCTTGACCTTTGGTTATTATTAATACCTAAATGATTTGTGCACTTGCAAAAATATTGCAATCAAATTTTTAGAGTAGTTACCAAGAATTAGTTGTCAAGTTAGGCTAATATCACACTTGTCCATGCTGATTTGGGTCAATCTACAGGTGCACAAGTCGTACAAGTAACAATAGCAACATCTCAGCCAAGCTATCATCCTACAGAGATTAGGTAAAGAAATTCCTACGTTAAGTATCTATTACCTCTATATTCTTCTAAAATTAGTTCAAGAAAAGAGTAAGCATGCTAACTTAAGAATTTAAAATAGCAAGCAAAAATTGAAATAAAAATAGTAACTAAAGTAATGTAACTAAATTAACTATAACTAACTAAACTACTACAACATTATTAACTATAGGAAAAGCAAAAGAATTGAGCCAAACAAGATATAAATGGTAAAAATACGGTAAACTAATCTAAGTAAAAACATGTTTAAAATGAAAATTAATGAAGCAAAGACACCAAATTCAAATGTCATGCTACAATCAAAACTAATGTGCACAAGTAGAAAATCAAAATTCAGCTATTAAATTCTAGATCTAAACTTGAACCAATTGAATGAACTTGAATGAAGTATTGTTAAATAATGAATGATTTTAGGTGAAAATAAGATTCAAGTCCAAATTATGAAAGAAGAGTGCAAGATCTAAGCTAAACGAAGAAAATAGAAATTTATTTTGAAAGCTGGAAACTAATAATTCACGGAAGAAAAATTAGATCTACAATTCTCTAGAGGGAATGAACTTAAATTGAGCCAAAGTAAGCTAAATCAACAAGGTTGCTACAAAGTCCAACAAGAAAATTGCAGCAAAATAGAAGAAAACAAGTTCAATGAAGTAGTAACTCTAGATCTACTCAAAACAAAGAAAAATAGAACACATATCAACAAAATTCATCCAAATAGCCATCAAATGCATGAATTAAATTGCAATAAATAAAAGTAAGCAAGTAAACATGTAAATCTAAGAATGCAAAGTTTAAAATAAGCAAAAGAAAATCACCTAGAGGATAGAAGATCCAAGATTCAACTTGGTGTTCACTATTGGATTGCACTGCCTCATGATTCTAGCCATAACTTGCAAGAATTAACTGGAATGATTGGGAATGAATTTGAAGCTGAAATTTTACTCTATTGTAGCCTAATGAGTTATAAAACTATTAAAAAATGGAGTAAAACAAGCAAGAAATTAAGGAGTTTTGAACAAAAGAGTGCAAAGAGGTCAAGTGCGTGATTTCAAATCCAAATTTGAAATCAACATGACATTAACAAGATTTGAACATGAAATCATAAGAATTTACAAAATTCATTGTCAAAATCTTAAAGAAAATTGAAAAACACTTTAGGAAAGTGAAAATTACAACAAGAATTAATTGGAAAAACTAGAATTAAAGGTTGTTTTGGCAAGTAAGAAAATGCAGGAAAATGAAATGTAGAAAAGTAAAGTGCAAAAAATTAAAGAAACAAAAAATTGTAAATCATAATCTAACATCTCCCAAAATGGTCGGCTTTCCTCCTACTTATAAATAGGTGATTGGTGTCTTAAATCCTAAAAACTCTCTCTAAAATATATACAGATAAAGGGGTCTTCTAGATCCTTCTTTTCTTCTTGCTTTTTTATTTGCTGCAAAGTTTTTGACGTGCGTATACTCTTCACTAGTTACAAGCTTATCTTCACATGCATTTTTGCCAATCCAAAAAGGTCCACATTATGACCAATAAAAGCTTTTCAAAATGCCAAGTCATCAGCTCTTTAAAGCATCCTTTGAATCTCTAAGAAATGGTGCCAATTACATCTATCACCTAACCATGCATCCAAAGGCTCAGGTTGTATTTTATTCCTTCATTTTGGCACCTAATGCAAATAATTTTTTCTTCATTTTGCTGTCACAATTCATTTTTATTCATTTTGACATTATATATCTTGGAAAATTTTTTAAATTTAGTCTATTAAAAATCATGCACATCTCCGTAATGCATTTTAACTTTTAAGCATGAATAAAGATACTAGAAAGGTACTAATGCAAATTGAGCTAAGGAAAATCATTCTAAATGAAGATTATGAGAAATAAGGCTTAGAATAAAGTTTCATGAAGTTCAACTAAGCTCAAGAGATCATAGGAAAAAGGATCAAGAAAAACACTCTCAAAAGGCAAAGTAGTTTAATGACATTGGTTATGGCCTTTGCTAGCTTTAATCACCAAAAATCCTTCAATTTATATCCAAATTGTCCAAAATTTCTCATTTTCTTCATTTTTAACACATATGAGACAAATGTGCATTTATGAGTATTTTTGCTAAGAATTTACAAAAAACAAGCTAAAATATAAGAAAAATTATAAAAAAATGAGCATGATATTAAAATTTTAGTGCAATCACAAGCTCATCTATAGATTGATTCACCCTTAGTGTACATTTGCTAGCGTAGTTACTAATTTGCCTTGTTGTTGTTTCCTTTGGTTGCACACAAGCTAACGTTCTTTGTTGTCTCATTTTATTAGTTGTTTGTACTTAGAATAGCTATTTAGTTTATATAGCCTTAGTTAGTTTACATAGCATTAGCATGGCTTATACTAGAGTTCATGCAACATCCTTCAGTTTTTATAGCTTTGGTATAGATAGGTTAGTTTAGATAGTTTTAGTATACATAGTTATTATGTTCTTGTTTAGGTTTTATTTTACTTTTCATGTAGGAGTCAAATCTTTATAAGATAACCAAGCATCATAAGGACCATGCTAAACCTTATTCTTCTAATGACTATTTAGTACAATGGCCAAGTGATGAAAACAAAGCCAAAAAAGAGTTAGTCTTTAAAGCTTTATCAAAAAAAGTTGACTCTATAGCAATTAACCTCGAAACCATCCATAAATTCCCAAGCCAACATAAAATGTTGAATTGCATGGTGGAAACAATGAAAGTGATAAGTATACCCTTAAAAAATGAAACCTGTATGATTAATGGCCAAAGGAAAAATGAAACCCGTATGATTAATGTCAAATTCTTTTGCATGGGACTTATATCGATGATTCCTTTTTACATGGATGTATGTAAAATATAGAATAAATGAAACGAGTAAACCATAAAGTCAACTTTGGTCAAAATTATACAAAACTTGATCAAAATGAATAGAACCAGGGTCAATCCTCAAACTTCATAACCTAATTGGAATAATGTGGTTTAAAATTAAATTTGGTGATTTTTAAAACACTAAAATTTTTATTGCATTGGAGAAAATACAAAATTACTAAAATACCCTTTAATGGGTATTTTTGTAATTTAACCTTTTTGAGCTCGAATTTTATAAAATTTTTTATATTTAATTTCATAATATTTCATGATTTTTTTGGCATTTGAAATCGTAGCAGTACCTCAAAAGTATAAAATTACCAAAATACCCCTATCAGGGTATTTTTGTAATTTTTCCTTCGCGAACTTAGATTTTCATGAAACTTTTTATATCTCAATTTCATAATATTTTACGATTTTTTGTGCATTTGAAATCATAGCAGTACCCTGAAAAGTGTGAAAAAACCAAATTACCCTTATAAGGGTATTTTCATAATTTGACCTTCTCGAACTTGTATTTTCATGAAACTTTTAGTGCATTTGAAATCATAGCAGCACCCCGAAAAGTGTGAAAAAATCAAATTACCTTTATAAGGTTATTTTCATAATTTGACCTTCTCAAACTTGTATTTTCATGAAACTTTTTAGATCTTAATTTTATAATATTTCATAATTTTTGGTGCATTTGAAATCATAGTAGTACATTAAAAAGTATGAAATTACCAAAATACCCCTATAAGGGTATTTCATAATTTGACCATATTGAGCTCAAATTTTCATGAAACTTTTCAAATCTCAATTTATAATATTTTAGGATTTTTGGTGCATTAAAATCCAAAAAATGAGCATAGGAACATTAATTTCTAAGAAAATGATCCAAATATCGAAAACTTTGTACTATGAGTAAAATGATCTTTTCATGTGTTTAGATGATATAAAAATCCAACCTTTGTAGTAAATAATCTGAATCATTGGATCTTTTATTAATCTTGATCCAATGGCCAAAGGTGGTTCCTTGAAAAGAATAAAAAGACAAGCTTTGAACCTTAGATGAAATCTCATCCAAAAGTCTATATTCACCAAGAATGAGATTTTTTTAAAGGGTTGACTATTAAAATGGAAAAAAGGTTCGGTCAAAAGGAAGAAAGAAGGAAGGGCTGGAGAAAGGAAGGGCTAAACACATAAAAAAAAGAAAAAGAAATAAAAAAAAGCTAGAAGAAAGGAAGAAAAAACAAAAACAAAGAGAGAGCAAAAAAGAAAAAAGAGAGTAAGTTGAGAGTTTTTCTTTAGTAGAGAAGCAAGTTGGGCTACGAGAGGTAGAAGAAAGAAGCAATGAGAAGAAGGAGGATATTTTGCCAAGTCGAAAAGAGAAAGAAAGCTTGACCAGAAAGAAAAGAAACCAGAACTCAAGAAAAAGTTGCTATGAATTGTTACTCATGAAAGCCTCATCCTTTGATATGTATCTCTTGGGTATGTGATGGATGAAACCTTTTTTTTTGTTTTTTTTTGTTTTGCTTTGAGAATCGAAAGCCCTTTAAAAGCATCAAAAAAGGGTCAATAGCAGTTGTAAGAGTTAAGGTCTTTTTTTTCCAAACTATTATTGTTATTTAATGTGATGAAGGCTTAAATGTTTCATTTTTTATTTCATGTTCGTCATCCTCACTACGTGTGGTCTGTGTAAGTATGTATATTGAAGCTTAGTGATGTTGATTTGAGAATTTTGCTTAAGGACAAACAAAGACTTAACTATAGAGGTGTGATAGCACTTAAATATATAGTGATTTACAAGTTCAATTTAGTGAAAAAATTTTAAAATTTGATTGAATTTGGTGACTTTAATGTTTATTTTCTTGATCTTTAAGTTTTTATACTTAGAGTAGGATTTCTATCATAAAAAATGATGTAAGATCAAGACAAGCATTATCTTTGTAATTTTAAGACAAGCAAGTAATGATGGAATGAAATTTGAATTGGAGTAGAACTACTAAATTTGACTTAAAGTAGGAGTTATGATGCCATTAAGACACCTACATGTATTTAGCTACATCATTTACAAGAGGATTTTATGCACACATGTGATAAATCAAGAGTTTTATGCAAGTAAAAACTCTATGAGACATTTGGCCAAAGCAAATTGTGTTCAAAATCACTCTTTTGATTATCCATTCAAAGAGTTATGGTTTAAGAAGGATTATGCATGATAAATATCAAAAGATTGGATGAGAAACAAATACCTAGTCTTGGATTGCAAGCCTTAGCTGAACCTATTAAGAAGTAAGATCAAGATAAAGCATTCTAAGATCCAACGTCCAAGATGAGTTTTCAAGGTAGCATGATCAACCAAGATGATTCAAGAAGCAAGAGACCACATTCGGCCACCTTCTTTGGAGATCAAGATAACCTCAATCTTTATAGTTTTGATAGGATTAAGACTTTGAGCTTGTATCTATCCTTTTAGCCAAACCCACCTCTATAAAAGGGGAAGCTAGTTCTTGTTTCCGTCATCCCACTCTTTACATTCTATTCTTTTCTTCTCTTTTTTCAGTTTTTTTAGTTCATAGTTTTTTTTAGTTCTTTTTATAGTTTAGCTAAGGTAATAATTAGCCACAATAAATTGCTTACTAAACTCTTCTTTCAATACAAATATTATTTTATTCAAGATCTAGTTTTCTCAAAGTAATCTTTCTTTTCTAGTTTTGGTTTACATTTTGATTTATTATTTGCAAGTTTTGGCCATAGTTATTTTAAAGGTTCAAGCTTTTGATTTTCATGAGATCTTTGTTTCAATTATTTCTTTTATGCTTATACAATATTCGGCCATCACAAATCTTATTTCTTCCAAAGCATTCTTTATTTTAAGTTTTAGTTATATTTGGCCAACCCTAATACTTGCCAAGTGATAATTGGTTAAGTAGATCTAGGCCTATATAATCTTTCTTTTATGTTCTTGTTTACTTTTATTGTAAATCAAATCAAGTTTCATTATTTTAGATATAAAGGATTAGTTTATCAACTTTGGTATTTAAAATCCAACCAACATTTTAATTCTATAATCCTTGTGGGACGATACTCTTCTCTCATCACTTTTTTACTTGTTTATGATTAATGCACTTGGAGGCATTAAGAAAATAAGTAATCATTTTCATTTGTGAGTTCATACTTTGATCATTGAATTGTATTTTTTTATCTAATGATTGATTATGTGAGCATGAAATATTTTTTGCTTTAGTCTTTGAAATTGTGTTTCATGTTTTAGACTTTGTCTTGATCATTTCTTAAGGTGAGATATTAGATGACACATGATTAAGGAAATGACATAGGCTATCTTAGGATCGTTTGAGTATTTCAAGCCAACCTTGAATTAATTCTTTATTAGTCACCCATTTAAGTCTAATGATACCTTTCTTTATAATGAAACCACGTTATAAACCCAAGCCTTGATTTCATATTTCAAATCTTTTGGTCCTTTACCGTTCATGGATCATCTTTGAGCTGTGCATTATTAGAGAGGATGGGTGGAGCTTAAAAAAAAATGAAAAAAATGAAAAGAAATTGAAAAAGAAAGGAAACAAGCTAAAAATACTTATAAAAAATAAAGGAAAAGGAAAAATTTGTGAAAAAAAAAGAAAAAAAATAAAGTGGTGAAAAAGCAAAGAAAGAATAAAAAAATAAAGAGAAGTACGTAAAAACTAAGTTTCAGAGTGATTTTTTAGGACAAGCTTTAACTTCTTTCCCCTGAAAGCTTAACATTGAATGATCCTAGACAAAGTAACACATAATCAAGGTACTTAAGCTTAAAATGCCTTTTATCATACTTTGACCTTAGCCTTACATTATAAGCTTATAAAGTCATAAATTATCATTGATCATGTATTTATCTACATTAGTGGAAAGAGATGTGATAAACAAATGTATAAAACATGATCACACTTTATTGATCTTTTTTTATAATTTTTCATGTTTTACATAGTATCATTAGATTTCATGCAAGGATTTTAGAGATGTATTTCTTGCACTTGAAACCATAGTTAGGAGGAAACTTTACTTAGGTTGATTTTTGTAGATTAGCACATGTTCATTATTTTACTTTACTTATATCCATTAACCAATCTATACGGCATTCATGTTGAATGAAGCATTGAAAGTTAGTAATGATTCATGCTCAATATTGTTTTGCTCGAGGACAAGCAAAAGCTTAGGTTGGGTATGGGTATCGGACAGGTACTATATTACTCATCTTTATTCTCGTACCCACTAAAAATTTAAAATCATACCCATCCTTTTCCCCATACTCATAATATAACACCCATCCCCATCATTATTCAGACAAAAATTAGGTTTCTAATTGGGTATAGGTAGGATTGACATCCCTATTTTTAGTGCAATTTCTCTTGAATATTTGCTTGTTTCTTGAGAAAATTGGCAAAAATACTCCTAAATACGTAAATATTTAATATGTAAGTAAAATATAAGAAAAGAGGAAATTTGGAGCTTTTGGACTCATTTTAGATGTATTTTGGTGCAAAAAACTTCAATTCGCCAAAATTAGTGTGCATGTGCTTTTATTGCCAATTATAGGAGATTTTCTTACCATTTTCCTTTATAATTTCCTTAGCTTACTTGACTTTAATTAAACTTTATTTCAAGCTTAATCTTCATATTTTTTTATGAGAAAATATCTTTTTTAACTCATTAGTGCTTTGTTACCTTTCTAGTATTTTTGCATACTAGAATGATGACAATTGCATTAATATAGTTCGAAGTTATCTTTGGAGCTAAGAAGTTTCTAGATTTTTCATGCATAAATTGGCAACTAAATGATTTATATTTGGTTGAAATTTGAAGGAGAAATTGGTTGCATTTTGGCACCTAAAATGGAAGCAAGGATTCAATACAAACTATTTAATGCATTAGTATGATGATCAAGGCTTTTGGCACCACTTCTTGGATTAAAAGAGGGAAAAATACAACTGCTTAGCTAAGAATTTGAAGCCTTCCCATTAGACATTGACTTTTTGGAGGTTATAAGATCAAAAGAGGAAAGCTTGAAAAGAATTGAAGAAAAGAAAAAAAAAAAAAGCTAATGGAGCTTGTTAGATGAGTTAGAAGACTCTAGAAGATGTGTAGCTTAACTAGCATTTTTTTACATTTTCACTAGTTGAACCACCTCACCTTTAGCCAATAAATAGGTTGGCTAGCCATTTGAAGAGATTTTTCCATTTTTTTCATTTATTTTTTTGTATTTTACTTTCTTTTCTCTCGAAACAATTTTGTACTTGTTTATTTAGAGGGCTGCTTGGAGAGAAAATCTCTCTAATTTTCCAAAAAATGTACTTTTGTTGCCTTTATTTTACATGCACTTTAAGATTCTTTCAATAAAAATTCAATTTCTTTAAGATTTCTTGTTTAGTTTCTTGTATTTTTATTGATTGTTCAAATCTGTTTTTCCATTAGATCTCATTCAATTCTTACAAGTTTTCATCCATATTTTTTCTATGAACTTTCATTTCATATCTCCACAAAGCTGAAAATTTTCACATTCAAATTCAATCTACAAAATTCTACAAAAATTTTTATTAGATTTAATAGTAGAGTTGATGCTTGAGTGACTGACAGCATTTAAAGACTCTCCTCTCTTAGTTGGGCGATCGATCCACTATTTTCTCTTTAATGCGCTTAGATTTTGTTTAAGTTCATTGAACTTATTTTTGTATTGTTTCTTTCAATTTCTTTGTTAAATCTTGTAGTAATCTTATAGATTTAAGTTGTTTTAGCTTATTTTTAGTTCATTTGTTTTGTAGGAGTGTAGATCTAAATTTTTCTATCAATTTGGTTCGTTTCTGGATTTGAAATTTCATTTTTGGTTTGCGTTTTTCTTGTTGTTCTTGCAATTTTTCTTCTAATTTCCTTTCAATTGTGTTTAGATCTTTGTTTACTTACTATTCTGGCAATTTAGAAATTGTTTGAATCAATTTTAGGAAATTTTTAAACCACATTTCCTTTGAAAATTAGTAGTTAGTTATCTTTAGTTACATGTCAATTAATTTTGGTTACTACTTGTTAGTTGCTCTTTAGTTGATATTTGAACTTTCTAATTTAATTTCTTTAGCTATTAGCTAACTTTTGAATACTTTCAATGATTGAATCAATTTTAGAGGGAATGTGGGGATAAAAGGTTCTTAGACTAAGTCTTCTTTAGCTAATCCCTATGGGACAATATCTTAACCTTTGTTTACTATTATTACTTGAACAATCAGTGCATTTGTAGAAATATTGCAATTAGACATCCATGATTCTCTTTCTTCATTTTGCCCCACCTGCTTCTCATTTCTGTTTTTCTCATACATTTTTGCAACCAAGACATATGTTAAATTGTTTGTTGTAATCCCATACACCAACATTGAAAGTGAATCAAACGGGGCATGATGTGACCTCGATATTTTCTATACCTCAAACTTTTTGAACATTGCTAGGTGTGTGCTTACTTTCTCTAAGTACCTTTTTATTCCTTCTTCTCTAGCTTCAAACTTTCCACTCATTTGACCAACCACCAACTGTGAATCACTATATACAGAAAGGTTTTTTGCATTAAAGTTGATGACTAGTTTTAGGCTTACAATTAGCATTTCATATTCTGCCTCATTATTCAAAGCCTTAAATAAAAACTTCAACATATACTAATATTGCATATCTTATAGGCTGATCAAAATTAAACTAGTTCTGCTTCTTTCATTCATGGCTGACCTATCTACATAAAGTTTTCAAATCTTTTTTTTTTCCAACAATCAGTTGTGCTAGGCTTTTTTTAGGTTCATTTGAGGTACGTTCAATAATGAAGTTTACTAGTACTTGAGACTTGATTGCCTACCTAGGCAATATGTACAAATCAAATTCATTAAGTTCGATTGTCCATTTAATTGGCCTTTCTAATAGTTCAAGCTTTTGTAAATTCTACCTTAGTGGTTGATCAATTAAAACATTCATAGTGTGGGATTGGAATTACAATCTTAATTTTCTAGCTGATGTTACCACAATGTAGGCTAACTTTTCTATCTTCTAGTAGTTAAGCTCAGCTCTTGTTAACACTTTGCTTATAAAATACACTAGCCTCTACCTTCCTTCTTTCTCTCTAACTAAAATCTAGCTAATAGCTTGATTAATGGTTGCAATGTAAAGGTATAGTCCCTTATCAAGCCCTGGTTTTAACATTATTAGAGGTAAGAAAAAAAATCTTTTAAGCTCTTGAAAGACCTATTGATACTAGATGTCCACTGAAAATTTGAGATACTTTTGAATATTTTGAAGAATAGTAAGCATCAATCTACAGACTTGAACATAAATCTACTTAACGTAGCTAACTTTTTTATCAACCTTTGTACATTTTTTACCAAAGCTGACGGCTTCATATCTAGAGTAACTCAAACTTTTTTTAGATTAACTTTTATACCCTTCTAGTTAATCATATATCCCAAGAGTTTGCCCAATGTGAACCCAAATGTGCATTTACTTAGGTTAAGCTTCATATTATACCTCCTAAGAGTGTTAAATGCCAAGTCTTTCAAATGTTCATTCGAGGTCTTTCTTTTAACAATCATGTCATCAATATATACTTCAACATTGCAATCGATTTGATGTTTAGACATTTTGTTGACCAATCTTTGATAGATCACTCTTGTATTTTTGCAATCCAAATGGCATTATCTTGCAACAATACAACTCTTTCTTAGTTATAAAAGCCATTTGCTCCTCATCCTCCTTTAACATCTTAATATGATTGTAACCCGAGTATGCATCTATGAAGCTGAGTAAATCGTGTCCAACACTATCATCTACCAATTGATCTATACTTGATAAAGGAAAATTATCCTTTAGGCAAGCCTTATTAAGGTTGGTAAAATGAACACATATTCTCCATTTTTCATTATGTTTTTTCACCATTATTACATTGGCTATCCATTCAAAGAAATACGTTTCCCTAATGAACCTAGCCTTTAATAGTTTGTTGATCTCTTCCTCAATCAGTTTCTACCTTTCAGCAACAAAGCATTTTTTTTTTTTGCTTAACTAGATTTATATTTAGGTCAATATGCAATATAAGGACTATTATTTAGGAATCGATTCCAAGCATATTTGATTGGATCCATGCAAATAGATCGACATTATTTCTTAATAACTGTACCAATTTTTTTTCTAGTTAAGTTTGGCTCCTATTTGCATATATTTTTCCTAATTATTTCTAAAAAATGACACAAGTATAAGAGCTTTCACTAGTTTTAGTCAATGAGATCAGTTTCGGGCCTTTGACTAATGATTTCCATTTGTTCAAATCAGTCAAGATTGAATCTTACAAAATAGGCAATTCCTGATGTGAACTTTTGCTCATTTAATTTATTTGTCTAGTTGGAAGAAAAATAAACTCATGCATTAAGATACCAAATATGAGTTCTATCCAAATGAATTTATTAAATAGTATGCTATTCATGGTACCAGCTTAAAAGCTTGATTTTAAGTTTCACTTCGATGTTTTCAGTGTCAGCTTACAAGCTCGCTTTAAAAAATATTTACAAATTGCAAGTTTAAAAGCTTGTTTTTATTATGGTTTTAAGAAAGCATTTTCATTTGTCCCTAACTTTGTTGGTCATATGATTTTTACTATTAAACTTTTTTCCTATTCCTTCTTCTCCTGCCATTACCCTAACCTCTGTTCCTTCTCTGACTTGGGTCTACTCAGCACAAGCTGAGCTCATAATCTATTTCCTTGTCCTCCTTTTCATGATAGTAATATAGCATTGCCTTCCTATAGATTTGTCTCTTCAAACCACTACTATCCCATTTGGGTAGGTAATTTGATTTTGAAGTGAATTGAGCCAACAATTCTCATAGCAGACTAGCTTGTCCATCCAAGATCATGTTGTATGCTAAGGAAGCATCCACCACCATAAACTCAAAACCAAGGTAATAGTCTTTGGCTTGGTTCTTAATATGGTAGGCAAATTGATAGTACCTTTGATTAACACTTATTTATTTTTAAAATTGATCAAAGTTATAGTGAAAGGCCTTTGTATATCCTTAGTGATCTTCATCTTTGGCATTATGGAATAATAGAAGACGTCAATCATGCTCCCATTATTAAATAGTATCATTTTCAAAGCGTGACTATACACCATGACCTGTATGACAATGCCATCATCATGTGAGAATTGGATTCCTTCCAAATCTTTAAAGCTAAAAGAGACCTAGCTCATCCCTTTAATTCCTCTATTTCTTGGCTGCAGACTTAATGGCCATTACTGTTCTTTGGTCGAATTTCTTTGTGGTTAATGTCGAGGTCCTGTCAGTTATCACATTAATAATTGCTATAATGGGTCTATTGTCCACCTTATTCTTTTGTTCATCCTTCTAGTTAGGCCTATAATCAATATTACCTCAGCCATCGCCTCTTATTCTTTCATTTTAGTTTCTTCTCAACTATTCTCTCTTATTTTTACCTCTAAAATTCTTTTTACCTTGCTTTTATCTCCTGTGATCTATAAATATGTTCAACTAACTTATTCTAGTCAAATTTTTTATTTCATTCATCAGATCTATGTAGTCTTTGATATTATGGCCATGATCTCTACAAAAAGCACATCTTTTGGTTAAATCTCTTTTGTTGTTTTGCCTTAGTGGCTTAGGTTATATGAGCTCGAGGTCCTTTTCAATTTACATCAGAATCCTCTATCATTAGGCATTTAGTATAGTGTAATCATTGTATTTTTTGCCCAGATTTCTTTTCTTATAGTACCCATCAGTAGATTTTCTCCCTTTTAGGAGATTGTCATTATTTCTTCCTATTTTTGGTTAAAATGGGGGTGTCCCTCTCTCACCTTGACTATTTTTCTTCATAGCTTATGCATTAATGTACTTTTTAGTTATCAAAAGCATGTTGGCTAGGTCTAAAGAGAAAGTGAGCTTAAAGTAGTATTCCTTGTTATTTAATCCACTTGTTAGGGTAGCCACAACAATAGCTTATTCTAGATATTTTACTTAAAAAGCTTTAGTGTTAAAACGCATGACACTCTTTCAATGATTTACTCCATCCTTGGTAAGTAGACATTAAGCTCAAAGTGGTTTTTTTTATTCGTAGGCTACTGACGAAATAAGTAAAAAAAAAATGACCAAACTGCTTGAAGGTTAAGAATGATCTCGGTTTGAAAATGGTATTCCATGATTGAATAACCCTTTTAAGTGCCATAGCTAGTCTTTTGCACATTAAAGGCTCATATATTCCTTGTGTCAACATATTAGTTTTATAAAGCTTACGATAGTCAAAGAGATTAGTGGTACCATTATAAGTTTCAAAAATAAGAATCTTAAATCCCTTTATTGGTAAAGGTTAGTCAATATCTCCAGTAAAAAGGGACATTACTAGAAACTTGAGCTCATAATCAAATGTGATGGCTTTATTCTTGAGCTCTTTCTCTATTACCTCTATTTAGGCCTCAAGTCTCTATTTGGTTGTGGTTTCAAAGTGGCCTATTTAGATTTTTGAGTGATGGTTTGTGTTTAGGTGTTTGTGGAGTAATAGCTCTTAGAGGTTTCATCCTTTTTAAGGGCTGACAATGTAGCATTATCATTGTAGGTTGACAACTTTTGTGTTTGTGGGTTTCTAAGGGTTGTAGGGTTTGGCTTTTTTGAGGTTTGTAGGGGTGTTAGATTTAGGATTAGTTCTTTTAGTGATTGTAATTGTTGCGTGAGGGCTTCAAATTGCTCCATTTTTAAGGCTATTTATATAAGTTGATTAGGGTTTTATGGGCTAAGTTAGGTGTTTCTTCCAACTACAGCAGCATTATCTCTTTTTTCGATAACTTTCTTCTTAGGAGGCATGATTAGCTCGACTGAATAGATAAGGTCCTCTACTTAACACACCAAAATGTTTGGAAAAAGCCATTTGACGAGGCTAGAAACCTGAAAATACAAGTTTGGAGGTCGGTTAGAAGCAAAGTTCAAAGGATTCTCTAGCTTAATACTATAATGTTCAAGTTAGTGATAGAAAAGAGAGAAAAAGAGAAAAATTTTAAGAAGAAAGAGAAGAAAATAAAATGAATCTTCTACGTTTGAAGGGGTTATTTACACCTGTTGGTTTAAAGTGTCGAACTTGGGTGACCCAAGCTTCAAGGGCTAACAATGATGGCCCGACTTGGTCTGCAAGCAATAGTTTAATTAAAGGATGACAAGTCAACATTCTAATGTGTCTTTAGGTGGGAAGTTGAGGTGGGCGAGCTGATGTGGGTTCTAAGACTTTAGGTCAACTCTAGTTGAAGTTACCTTTACTTTGTTGATAAGTCAACTTCTTGAGAAAAAAAAACCATAATGCCCTTATGATAATAAAATACCCCTAACAGTCAACTTGGCCCTTCCCAATATGGCTAGCAATTAAAGCATTTCATGAAACCTCATTCTTGGTATAGGAGGCAACGAAGAAAAGGTAAGCCTTATCTATATACAAAAAGGAACTACCCACGTAAATGTTGGAAGGGAAACCACACTTGAAACAAATGGCATGAAGTTAGGTACCTTGAAAGTGTATTGTGGGGTGTGTTAGGACGGGCAACAAAAGCTTTTAGAAAGCTAGACAAGGTGAATTAATTGGGAAGGAAACCTAAAAAAAGCTTGTAAGGAAACAAAAAGAAAGCATGCAAAGGGAGATCATGCTGAGAATAAGCAACGATCAAGGTGGTCCAAGTGACAATGTCTTTATGAGGCATTTCATTGAATAGACTATAAGGAATGTCTAAACGCCACACATAGCATACATGTTGAGGCTGGTGTTAAAAATGACAAGATCATGTCGAAAGAGGGAGTTGAAGATGTGGGCACGTAGGATTTTTCATAGTTTGGGCTTTCTCAAGTAAGTTATTTTTTGTTTTGAGCAAGAGATGGTAGAGAGTTTGGTGGGGTTCTAAAAAACCCTAATTAAAGAGGTCTAGAATATGAAGGCCAATACCTGAAAGATGGAACATCTTATGAAGAAGGCCATCATTTTTTATAATACAAAAAAAAAAGAAAAAAAAAGAAGCCTATGGTATATGTTGGTGAGTGGATGCAATGGTAGTGGTGCTAAATTGTGAAATAGCGTAGGCAACTCTAGATTTCAAATTCACCACCATTTTATGATTATTATTGTTATGGTCATGGAATGTGATTGTTGCTTTTTATGTTAACAAGTGCACAAATTGTATCAAGTAATAAAGTAGTGAGTAAGATCATTCCCACGAGTATTATGTAAAGGATGCACAAGAAACCAAGTACCAAAATTAATCTTTTTAATATTATATTTAGATGATGCAAAATTGGGTGATTGTTGATTGCAACAAGACTCAACACAAGAAGTAATTAAATGGCAATATGCAATATGAAAGTAATTGTCTAATCTAAGAATGCATAAACATAGCAAATGATATGAATAGGCTAGATGAACTAAAAGAGGCCGAATGTCATACCATAAAACTTAAATGAAAAAACAACTTTAACTAATGATCCTAGAAGCATGAAACTAAATGACATAGATTTAAATGACATGAACAACTTAAGCAACAATACAAGGCCAAATGGTAATAAGCATGTAAAGAACCACAATGTGATTAAGCATGGAGTACGAAATGAACATGGCAATAAATATAACCAACTTGCATGAAGGAAAGGAAATGGTACATAATTTATAGGCCAAAAATGATGAGCGAAGTGGCAAGAGATAAACCAGAAGCTATCAAGGTTCGAATGGTGCTAATTACACTTAGGAGAACAAAAACTGAATGGAATGAAGCTTTAAGGTTCATTGCAGTGCTTCACAAGATAAGCCAAGCTAGCACTTGAGTTCGTGAAATGTCAAAGAACATGAAACAAAAAGTTGCAAAAATTGATAGAGGTTAAAACAAGAGAACTGTAAGTTGTAAAAGGCTTTGTAAAAATAAATTGACGAAGAAAGTAAATTTGGAAATAAAGACTTGAATTTAACTTGCATAAACTTAAAAGAGAGCTTGAAAAGACCTTTAAAATAACTTGAATTAAAATGAATGAAGCTTGAAAACAAGAGCTTAAGGCTAGTCTATCACCCTAGCCAAACCTAAACTAAGTAAAACAAGAAACTTTGCTAGTGGCAAAAAAGAGGAAAAGAAAAGTTTGGAAAGGTGTGGCATAATCTTCAAGTGTGCTAGCACCTCTATTTATAGTGGAAATGAGGTGACAATGGGATAAACCTAGACATTCCTAGCTTGGTCAAAACTCTCATTTGAATTTAAAATTTTTCATTTTTTGGTGAAGCTCAAATGAGGACTAGGAGTGAAGTTGCTTTGATGGATGCTTGTGTGGTTGAATGGTATGCTTGGATTGGTCCATGTGTGCCGTCCATGCCATGTTGTCCATGCCACATCATTTGAATTCAAATTTCCTAAGATTGAGGTGGAAGATTCGGCCATAATTTGAAATAGATGACAATCCTTATTTGATTTATTTTGATTGCTTCCAAACTCTTTTGCATGGGCCAAAGCTTTCTATGGGCAATGGAGCTTCCTAGATTGAACCATAGAGTAGACTAGACATGTTGGCCGGATTGCGTTGTTACCGTTGCATGATTTTCAAAGTTTTGAATTTCCCATCTTTCTCATGCATGGCCAAATGCTTCAAGGCCTTTGAAAGCTTGGTTGGCCAATTTAACATGTGGCCTTCATTGGTCTTTGAACGCACGCTAATTCACTGCCTTTGCGTGATTTCTTTACTTGATGCAAATTATGCAAGCTTGTGAGTATGTTTTGTCTAAATTAGTTTAGAATGTTCGAATTCTTCATATAAACCTATAAATAATCATTTAAACACATTATGGGACAAAATGTTAAAATTTAACAAAGATCACCACAAATTTAAAAATTTTCGACAAATATTACTTTAAAAAAATCTTAATTTTTACATTCATCAAAATACTTATTAGTACATTCATCAAAATACTTATTAGTAAAGCCATTCACTGATGAGTGCATGAGAAAAATCCCCTTGGCATACAACTCGTTTCCATACATACAACCGAAACCGCCTGCCAATCCATTTCTACTCATCATCAACCTCTCTATTTATTTCCTTTATTATTTATTTCACATCTTCCAAACCAACCAGGTGGTCGGCAATCCCTTGCAGGAGCATACCTCAGTCCATCACACATACACTGATGGAGTGCTTGAGAAGAATCACAAGACATAAAAACTTTAACCTAACTTCAAACGAATGGACAACCACGCAACACTGAATTTCTGAGATAATCCCAATGAAAGTACCTAGATTTCTATACAACACAAATGTTCTTAAAATTTGCACCGAATATTACCGACAATAAGAGCAGGGGGCAATAATCATTTACGGCTCAATACACTGTTTATAACAAACATAAGAACACGGATGCTGGTAGATTCTGATGCAGATGCACTGGGCAAGCTTTGTAGATGATGATCCACTATCTGACAGACCTGCCTAAAGATGGGAAGCACATGCACCGCAATCATTGGATCTGTGGGGTTTATGGCAACAGCTACATCAGTCATCCATGCAAGCTTTCTAGATGTTTCCTTGTTGATATCACAAGCCAGTTGCTGGAAAAGAGCCAGCAAAACTCCTTGGCTCAGTGGGCATGGTTTCATTGACAAAATCCCTTGTAGATCGACCTGGTGAATTAAGAGCGAAGTGAGGTCTGAAAGTAGAGGTTTCTATTATGTACATCATGGCTTTTGGAAAGTAATGTCATCACTAATTAGAGTAAAAGGAGTTCAAATGTTCAAGATCCTTTAGCTATTAATATTGCTGAGGAAAACAATTGAATTCCCATGTTAACAATTCACTTCAAATACACTAATATATACAATTAGCATGGTCCCTTTCCTGGCTGGGACCCACAAGCATGCATATTTTATTGAGTCATCAATCTCAAACGCTTAAAAAATAAATGCTTTGTATGCTGGCATATGCCAAGGCAACCAGTGGTTAGAAATACTACACTGCATCAAAACCATAAAGGCGGGTCCCTGATGCACAAAATTTTTGCTATGGTCAAACAAATACTTACAGATTGCATTATTGACTTATAATGAGAGTACGATTATTCAGTGGCCCACATAAGCAGAAGCAGAACTTACCTGAGAACACAACCAGGAAACTATCGAGACATCACTTCTGTGCAAGGCTGCAGTGAATGCTTCATCATATTTCCGCTCAGCTATCATTCTTGCGAGCTCTTTTGTTGGATCCACTTGTGCCTCAGGCTGCTACACAGAAATAACACTCAGACTGAGGCGAATAACCATCAATGCTTCACAAGTTTCAAATACAGTGACAATCAGATTTACTCTTTATTTATAACAAAATACATTAGTATTTGCATCAAAGATTTTCTTCTTTTTCAATTTCCAGGCACAAAGGGAGGAGGAAAAATAGAGACCGAGCATACCATCTCATGCAGATGAGCTAATGGTCCATTATTCAACTGTGTCACCAAGGGATTTCCTGCCTTGGAGTTGGTGCCTGCAGCTGCTACAGCTAGAAGTTTACGTTGCCCATCAGCCAATTCTCCACTTAAGGTCTGTGTGATTGAAGTTGCTGAATTAATAGCATCCTGCAAATTTAAAGCAGGTCATTGTAGAGAACTTAGTTGTACAAGCAAAGTCTATCATACAGGCAAAACTTTAAATAAATGTAAAAAGCTGCCTTTGTACACTTTCATTCTATCACACATCACTTTGTACACTTTCATTCTATCATGCATCACATCAGTAAAATCGGCTGATGACAACTACATTCTCTATATAATCATCCATTGGTAAAGTTCTTGGCAACAGTGAAGTGTATCCTAAAGCATAATACTCTCCATAAATATAAAAGGACATCCTTCTATGGTTCAAGCCTATGTATGCCAATAAAAAGCACCAATTTCTGACACTAAATTCTTAGTAATCTTCCATTCAAACACAAATCCTACTATAGGGCAAAAAGACCTATCTTCAGAATTTATCTCAGTAGCATACAAGCTTAAACTAGCAACAGGGTTTGCACAAACATGGTTAGGTAAAGGACACCTCAATTACTGCATACAACTCATTATGCAACATCATTCAATCTATAGCTATAATTAAATTGTAAAATACTCCACAGCTGCTCGTCCTACAAAAGATAGTGACTATAACCCAAGGTCTTTTTACCAAGCCCAGTTAAAATTGCATAAAATGAGAAGAATATTAAATCAATTTTTTTCATAGTTCATACTAACATGAAAGGTACATTTAACATTTTTGACATATTAAAGTGGAAATTAAGTTACGACCAAAGAAACCAATGAGCTTACTGTCACTAATCTACCATACCCGTAGAGCAACAACAAGGGAAGAATTTGCATTCTCAAACTGCTGCTGAGCAGCAGTTGTATGTTTTATTAGCCCTTTCTGAAATGTGACATCAATTTGCTCGAACATCGATTTGCATGACATCTCAAATGCAGGAATAATGGAAGATTCCAAGCTAGACCTCAGTGCCTCCTACAAGGACAAATCCAGCATATTCTAATCAGCACAACGACATTACATAAATTCAAATTAACAGTTTTATGAACCTCCATTCCAACCAAAAGAAAACGGTTCAGCATAGTCAAAAAGGAAACAGAAAAATTGCCACCAGGGAGGATGATCTAAAGAAAGGCAAATCTGACAGATAATGAATTTAATGACACCAAGAGCAATAAAAAGAAATAACTAGCAGCACAGTTTTTGGACATTCATCTGACAGGTTCTAAAGCCAAAACAAAATCCTTCTTAGTAAAGAGACTGGGCAGGATATCTCCCCCCTGCCCCCACTCCACATGATCCAACTTTAAATCGTAAAGAGGATACCATCTGCCTTTTAGAAAGGTAAGCTTAACCACATGTATCCACATAAAACTTGAAAGCAGATAATGAAGCTAAGCCTAAACTTGGAAATATAGGAACAAGAATTTCATATAGAAGGGAATTTAGAGCTGAGTGAAGGACGAATGACCCTTTTTCAAAGAAGAATACTCTCAACAGTGTTAATGCTTATACAGATGACCCTTTATCATCTAGAAATATAGTATCCTTTCATTGTCAAGCACCAAATGGAGGAAAAAAATCCACGGGAAGCTTCAAAGCAGTTCAATAAAAGAAAATCAACAGCCAATATAACTACTCTAAAAGAGAGGATATATGAACAAGAAATCACCTGAAGTGCTTGCTTTCCAGAAGTTTGAAATTGCGCTTGGATTTGCCTGGCTAATATAGCTTCAAGTTTTGAATTGACTGACTTCTCTAGTTGATTCACTGCCTTCTCCCCTACTCCTTTCTGCAAAATACCCAATTAAAACCCCATTGAGAATATGACAACCACCCATTTCAGTGGCACGTGGAAATTTTATACCATAGCGTACTACATTTAGAGGAGCAAATTCAATATACATAATGAAGCTTATTGATGAAAGAAAACTACCACGGCAACAAATAGTGTAGAAACATTTGAGGCTTTCCTAAATTATACCCAGAGAAAAGACAAAAGATAGGAGAAGACATAAGGAGATCTTTACAGCATGATTTCCATAACAAGACAAGGTCCCTTTAACACCTATGGTGCTTTTTAGATTAGTTAAATTACTATTTTAGGTATTTTCTATTTAATTTACTATTTCACTGAATTCAAAAGAAGACAATACATTAAATACAAAATTTTTTCTATAAAGAAATATCACCATAACCAATGCCAATAGGCACCCATTAACATTTTCCAGAAAGACAAAATTGCTGCATTTCCAGTCATGGCTTCATTTATAATGGTGCATCAGTCCAAATAAACGAATACTTCACTCCAATGGGACACCAAACAATCAGAGATGTCAACACCAATTTGGCTCTTTTACTGGAATGACTCCATAATAGCAGAAGATATGCTTTTTTCCAGAGTGGGGGTAATAGCACGAGCTAAAACAGGGCCAACTGTGGCTATTTCCTTCTTTAAGGATTTCTCAAAAATGGCTGACAAGTCCTTATTCATATAGTTAGTGATCAAATTTGTTATCTGCTGTGTGCGGTCTCTTTCTAACTTCTCATGTTTTGTATTTTCATCTTGAAAACGAGCCCACAAAGCATCTGTGTTGGCCTTTACAACCTTCTCAATGCCCCTGCCCAAGGATGCCTCCAGCCTTTTTCCTTCTTTGTTAACTGGACCAGAGACAACTGCATTCATCTGCTTCTGCATTTCCTTCTGCATGCTAACCAACTGCTTGATACAACAAAGTCATTATATTAAGATGATATCACAAACTTAACACAAACAGACAGATGTCTTAAAAAGGAGTTTTTTTTTTTTTTTTAAAGAAGTTTTTTCTTCAAAAAGCTTTTATTATTTATTTTTGGAAACAGTACCTGGTCAAGCACATCATGCATAACCATCAATTGGGGGAAAATAGCATCAGCTGACAGAGCCCCAGAATTACAACCTGGTTCATTAGATGAATCTGTGGAATTATATGGGCTCGCTGAAGGGGAAGATGGGCCAGATACCTGAGAAACTTTCCCCCTCTGCCTTTTCCCTTTAGCAGAAGCTAGAGATGATGAAATAGTGATGGCAGTGTCTGATTCACCAATCTTGGGAGGGACATCTTTCATCACATTCCGGTCTTCCACATTACCAGCTTGAGTAGGTCTGTCTGCTTGTCCTGCAACACCACCGTCATTAGCTTGTTGAGCTGCCTCAACATCATAAGCTTCTGCACATAAATCTCTGGCCATCTGAATACCAAGATCCGATGCCTGAGAGTAGAAGGCCTTTTCTTTGTTATCTGCAACAGCAGTATGAGAGTCTCGTGGACATTCAGTTTCACTAGTTTGACCAAATTCTACATCACCGACAACTTCAACTTCAACTTCTACCTCTGTACTTTCAGCATCATTCTTGACAACTACATCTTGGACTGTTACCTCAGCTACACTAATATCCTGACAAATCTGAGCATTCTCTGAAGATGAAGCCACAGTAGATAATATCTCTGATGGCGTTAAAAGATGGGTTGGATGCTTGAACACTGCAGGACAATCCGGAATCATTGAAATGTTATTTTGGGTAATATCCTCACCTTTACGCAAGTTGTCACCAGAGGACATATCAACCTTATTCTCTTTGATGGCATCTACTCTGTGGTCAACAGAATGATCATGTGCTGAGTGGTTACCAACATGATCTGCACTCGATGGACTTCCAAAACCAGATGACTTTCGTGATAACCTTGGACTTAATGGAAGCGGAGGTGAGGAATTCTGCATGTTTTCAGCACTAAGATGAGAAGGCAATGCACTTGGTTTACTTTCCATGCCTGACACAATGCTTTCAGATATGGAAGTAACCTCAGAAGAAGACAATTTTTGTGGACCCATGGCGGCACCTTCAGAGCTGCTGGAATTTATAGGTGACATTGGAATTGCGGAGCTTGGAGTCATCTCAGTTGGTTTAGATCCATGAGATAGTTCCTGAGAAACAGAACCATCAGAGTTCATGGCATCGAAAACACGAGCAACATTAGAATCTGTTTTCTCCAAGTCTGTGTTTTCCAGTGGTGGTGGCAAGCATTGAGACAAGTCCAGTGCATATTGCTGAATAGCCTGTGTCTGAACACAGTACACTTGCACCGTATGTTCTCCACCTGGCAAACTATCACTTGTTCCGGTAAGACTCAATATCGGCATTGTAACAGTAAACTCAGATATGTAATCCATGCGGGTTGCTGCTGGATTAGGCCCATAGTCTATGTGTACAGCATATATAGCATTCTTCTTGGCATTTGCAAGCAGAAACAAGCCTGCACGGGACAGTGCCACAACTTGATTAAAGAATGCATCCTCAACCCTTGATTCTGCAGAACTCCTCAACTCCAACGTCTGGGTACACTGCCATGGTTCACCATCGCTGGGCAACAACCAGCCCTCGTCACTTGTGGAGGCCCATATCTTAACTTCGCGGTTTAGTGGGCCCTATAAAATAAAGGAAAAATGCCATTGAGACATTTTACATGATGAAAAGGAGCTAAATTCAGAAACCATAAACATAATCAAAAGTATACTACGTCCAATATCATGCCACATTACTAGCAAAAAACAAAAAAAAGAAAAACAAAGTGTTTCTGTTCACATCCATAAGCTTAACATGATCATATGAAAGTTCTATAAAAAGAAAGAAAAACAAAAGCCCTTACTCCCGTGAGAGAACAATGTGATCAGGGCGATGTGGGGCAGTCAAGAACGTTGCTGAGTTTAACAGGATGACCCATCATGTGGGTCTCAACACTACAAGTGGTAAGGCCTTCGATCTTCCCAAATTTCCACCTGTAGCAGAAATTCAGGGTTTCCCATAATATCAGTGGCCAAAATGGAGAATGAATCAGGTCCATCTATCTGGCTCTAAAGCACATAAGCCTAGTGGAAAAATCTGACACAAGTCAGATCAAAATTTTAGTTTTCTGGGCCTTAGAAAAGTCATTTATAACAATAATGGCACAATCATAATTAAATGTTACAATCAGAAAACCACTTTTCAATAAAGATTAAATTGGACACACAAAAACCTTTTACATGCATTCGAAAGGCCCAACATACATCACCACAGCCATCAACACTAGTTGGAACTAAAACATTGTCAAGTTTACATGTTAACTTTCGCCATGATAGGAAGCATTTGAACTTCAAGGAGGATTTCTGTCTTCAAGAAATGACAATCATTCATTTTTTTTTTCTTTTTGCTGAAGCAATTACAATAACAAGAACTGAAAAACAGAGGACATTAAAACAGTAAACAAGGAAAAAATTTGGTACAAACCATGCCATCTACAGAAGCTGAAGCTAAACGGGTGGTCAACCATTGGCACATTGACAACTCTGTAATCTCACCATCATGTTTACCAACAAACTGAACCCCATCAATAAGCTTATCAACAGAGCAATTACGAGGTTCCTCTGCTGAAAACCCTTCAAGTTTTCCAACTTTCATGGTATCAATTTTCAGGATACGATTTCCAATAGCAACCATCAAAATCTCCTGTTAGATAATATTTGTTGAACATTTACAAGAAGGAATAAAAAATATCTAGAGAAAGCAAGACCATAGAATCAATACAAAGACATAGCATAATGTTTAGTATTTGATAACATAAATTACAAACCCATTTATTACTTGTTTGTGAGGATGCCAGCAGACTCGTGGATGTGTTGATTCTTCTTGACAGACAATCTGAATGGCGATAACAACTTTGCCAAAAAATTTGTGGCTTATCTTCATCATCAGGGCCTTCATTGATCTTCCATACAAAAACCCGGCCATCAACACTTGCACTGCATAAAATGAAAGATGAGCATGTTCTAGTAACACAAAATGAAGTCAATCTATTCCAGGAAATGAGTAACAAGAATGGAAAAGGAGTACCTGGCCAGGAGGTGGACATCCTCGGCAAAAAAAGCCATATCTGTTACCCTCTACATTTGGATAAACGAGTAATTAACAAGGCTGAGCTGGAACAAAATACTATAGTATAGAACTTTATAGAAGTACCTGAGTGTGACCACGAAGCAAGGATCGGAGGGCGGTATTGATGTTGAGGATACGGATATTCCCAAGCTTAAGACATAGCAAATATAATTCCTATTAACAGCGATCTGACGACCAAGAACAAGGCAGGATCAGAAGCATACTTGGTAATGGGAGTGACCTCAAGTTGGGGCTGGACTTCACCCGGCAGCCTGACATGAATATCATAAAGGAGATCGGTGCCAAAGAGATGCCCTGCCCTTGGGGGCCTTGCTGCTCAACAGTCGGACGGGAGAGGGAGAAGGGGCAGATGGGGTGACATTCATGCTAAGAGGTGGGGCAGAAGGCAGAGAAGCAGGAGTTTGCATTGGAGTTTGAATTTGAGTTTGCGTAGGTGTGCCAAAAAAGGCCGCCAAAAGGTCGCTTCCGGAAGTAGGAGTGGCCGGTGGTGAGGGCTGGGGTTGGACATGGTAAGGAATGGGTCTATTCATATTAAACTGGGGCTGAAGATGATGAGGATGAGGATGCAAGGGTTGTTGCTGTTGAAGAGGAGGCAGATAGGGAAGGTAGTGAGGGTGGTGGAACGGGTACAGCCCAGTGGGAGGAGGATAAGACGAGGAAGGTGTCAAATAGGGAGGAGGAGAAGGAGGTGTGGAGGATTGGGCCGGGAAGGATGGGGATGTGGTCAGGTTGGTAGTGTTAGGACTTGGAGTTGGACTTGGAGGAGTCGCTATCACGTTTACATTTTGATGATGATGATGATGATGCGGCTGCTGCAGCATAGGGCTGGAAGAAGGCTTATACAGTTTGTTCATATCGAATCCTCCGCCTCCACCTCCACCTCCACCTCCACCTCCAACCCCACCTGGTGGTTGTGGATTGGGATTTCCAGAGGAAGCCATTCAAATCCAATAATAACAATACTTCACTACTAGCCAATAATTACGGTAAGATTAGATTAAGGAAGCGGAGAGAGAGAGAGAGAGACTTGTTGAGAGCTTACGCGGAACACGAGGAAAAGGAGGGTTTCATGGATCTGCTGCTTCGATTCAGATCAGAATCGACTTTTGAGATATCCAATCTTAAATCTGTCTCCAAGTCTGCTCTCGTGTGGGTGACCCAGACTGGACGATGACTCAAAGACGCCGATAATTAAAAAAACCAAGTGAAAAGGCTTTAAGTTTTATTGTATAGTATAATTCATTTATTAAACCATTTCGGAACTGTTACAAAGTCAGCAGCACTGGTAAACGCCAACACACATTGTTTTTGATGCATTCATGTACGCAATTTCCTCTTAATCTAAAAAAAACTCAAAGCACTGAATTTGAACAACATAAATAAATAAATAAAAACTCCAAAATCCAGATCAAAGCCAAATAATGGGTCGCTTCAGCTCAGATCTCGTAGCTCCACCTCCCACTCTGCTGCTTCTATTTATTTTTTGCTTTTTCCTGCCCGAACTTCCTAACCCTCGGCTTGCTTCTCTTCTTCGCTGAGCAATCAATCAACCGTAACGCCTCATCATTATAAGCTTTCAAGGCAGGAGACACCAGCTTAGCAGCTAGACCGCAACACAACCCCTAACCCAATTCCCCCATCCGTCTTCCTACATTTGTGTATTACTGAAGGCAAATGCACTCTTCCCTAGTACTAAAAAATAAAAAACAAAACAAAACAAAAAGCACTCTTCCAACTCTTCTTACGCCTCTCACCCACACGGCACACCTGATCTCATTGCTTCACCTTAATAAGTTCTACATTTGCCACATACAAGATACGACTATCTCAAAACATCTACCACAATCTTATACACCAATCAATGCTTGCAACACAAAACCAAGCTCCACCAATTCATCTGCTACATCACACCACATACGTATGCTGAAACACATTCAAGATTCACGCGTTTCATAAGCATCCATCCATCTATTCATGCTGTTAATTTTACAAATTTTGACTTCGGACTTGCCAAGTGGCAAAGCTATAGTTTTTTTCTTACTCTAATTTTATTTTTTATATATTTAATAAATTATCTTAATTTTTTAAAATTCGCATCAAAACTCATTTGATATTATTAATTAAATTTTTTATTTTTTAATTAAATAATTTTATAAGAAAAAATATCGATAAAAATATCAGTGCAGCATTTGGATTTAATTTTTTAAAATTTTTTTAATTTTAAATCTTTTAAATTTATAAAATAAATTTTATAAAAAAAAAAGTCAATAAATGTCCGTACTACTTTTTTTTGGTACTTTTCTTTGTTTTGTAAATTTTTTTAATTAGATAAATTTTATAAAAAAATATAATTGAATGTAAAAATAACGGAATAGCCCATTTGGCCTTATTTTCTTTTCTTAATTTTTCTTGCCATTACATCTATCTTTTAGTTTTTTTAATTAAATAAATTTTATACAAGAATTATGAAATTAGGAATAATAGAATAATTTATATCTAATGAATTTTAATTCGTTTTAATTCAATATGTGTGTTTTTTTAAAATTTAGAATTGGGTTAAATTTTTTTATAATTCGAATAAAATAAAAACAAATTTAAAATATTTCATCCCATATCATATATTAAAAATATATTTTAATTATTTTTTATTTTTATATATTTTATTATTAATAAAATTATTTTTTAATATTATATTTAATAAAAATTATATTTATATAAAATTAAAATATAATTTATATAAAAATAATATTTTTATTAATATTATATTAAATTAAAATTATCAATTAATTTCTTATCAATTCGAATAACCTGAATATTATATGTTTTAGACTTTGGAAATTATTGAATTGTTTAAGTGGCACTCAGTTGATTTTTTTTTTTTTCCAAATCAAATGAACACCATATATTTACTAAAAAAACTATCAAATATAATATCTTTTATTTTTTCAACACATTAGTATCATCGAAATCAATAACTTTTTCTCTTTCTTCAATCCTTTCCCTTTTCTTCCTTTCACCACCAAATCAAAACCAATCAAAACACATTTTAACTTTTTCACACATAAACAACTGTCTCTTTCCTGTTCGTTTTCCAATTAAAGAAAAGAAAGTTTTTTATATTTACTAGAGTGCTTCAGCTACTTCACAAGGGATTTTTTCAAATATTTATAATTTTAATTAAATTAATAATAAAATAAATAAAAGAATATTATAAATAAAAGTAGTAATAATAAATCAAAGATAATTATTTTAATTATTAATTTTTATAATTTTTTATTAGTGTATTATTATGAGCATAAATTTTTTATTTAAATAAATTTTATTTTAAAAAATATTTAATTTTTATATATCTTAATATATGCTAATATTAATATAATCATATATTTGTTAATTATAAAAATTAAATATAATAAAATAATTATTTATAGTTGTATTGATTTTTTATTTATATTAACAGATAAAATAGTGAATTTGTAATATTAAATAGTATCAAACATTACTTTTAATCTATAGTAATATAGATTGTGAGAATAAATTCTTTATTTAAATAAATTTTATTTTCAGAAAATATTTAATTTTTGTAAAATCTTAATTTTTATTTGTTAATTATAAAAATTAAATATAATAAAAATAATTCTTTACAATTGTATTATTTTTTTATTTAGATTAATGGATAAAATAGTAAATTCATAATATTAAATAGTATCAACCATTTTACTTAAGGGGTAAAATGGTTATTTTGTAAATTTCGACGACTATTCCCTCTTATCTTTTTTGGGATACTTTTTAATCTATAATAACGTAGATTTTTCCAAAATAAAGTTTTGGCTTTCTTTCTTAAAAGAAAAAGTAAAAATTAAAGAAGAGATAGTAATGGAAAGATTTAACATGGGTTGCTTTTTTTTTTCTCTTTCTTTCTTCGCATTTTTTTCTCCGTTTCTTAGCTTCTTTAAAAAACATCTCATAACAATCAATTCCAAACAATAAAATTCACTGTTGGGATGTCAGCATTCAATCAATGCCAACATCTTTACATATTCATTCCTTTTGTTTTGCCTACACGCCACCTCTTTCATTCTTAAAAAATAAAAATAAAAAAAGGAAGCAGCAAGGGGTGTAGAGAATCAGGATAACAGAAGGTAAAGAACGAAAGAGTTGAAGGGCGAAAAAGAAGAAAGAGAAACGAAGAAAGGAATAAAAAAAGAAGTCTTGAGCATATCTGGTCAAGTCAAGAGATCCGACTATGGCAATGTTGGATTTAGCATGACGAACGGTGCTCCTTTCCTTCCCATGTTTTTCCTTTTTGGTGTTTTCTTACTCTCTTCCTCTTTACTTGCCAAAAATTCAATCTCCATGACTCTCTTTGCTTTCTTCAAAAATCTATTTTCAGATTTTTTTGTCTTTTTTATGTATATAAATTTCTTTTGCATTACGTTTTAAATTAATTGAAATTATTGTTTCCAATTTTGTTATCTTATCATTTTTTTAAAAAAATCACTTATAAAAAACTTTTTTCAAACTTTGGCCATTCTTTTTTTACGTTATTTTCATTTTTTCTCTCTTTAATTTTGAATTTTTTTAAAAAAAAATCTTTATATTTTTTAGTTTACATTTTGGTTGATTGTCTTGCAATTTTGCTTTATTTTTACTGATATAAATATTTTTTAATGAACTTTCGCAGATGTAGGAAGGGTTCCAAATTTTTTATTTTAGGTACTTTAAATCTCTCAAGCTTCTTTATATATTTTATCTATTTAAAATTTTGCACTTTCAATTTATTTTGAGTTAAAAGGAATGGATGTTGGTGTGCCTGATAGTCTTGATGTTCTTGTTGATGGAATAATTCCTGCATGTATTTTTTTACATCAATTGCATGTATACTAAAACTTCAATGCTAATTGAATGAAAGTTTACCTTCAAGTAGAGATAGCTGTTTTCTTTTATATATTGACTCTTATTTTGAGGTTTTATTCAATATTCCAATTTACCTAACTCTGGATGTTTTGTTTTCTCATCTACAATTGCTATTATGGCTACTTTGGTGTTAATTTTCGAAGACTTTTCTAATCAAAGTCAAACTAGGTAATTCTAGGTAACATTATATTTTATTGAGAACCATTTAGTAAATATAATTTGATTTTAGTTAGATTGTCTAATTTACTAAATTACTTTTTTTTTCTTTGGAAATTTGGTTGTCTTTTTCCTCTGTATTTGTTTACTGTTCAAAATTAACAATTCTTCACATTGGAAGTTGGTTTTTTTTTTTTCTTTTTTTACTTATTTGATGCTTATGATGGTTGTTTATGGTGGTTACTTTTCTAACAAAAATTTCCTTTTATTTTTGTCCTTTGGTTTTATTTGATCCTTCCATAAAGACAATTCAAGGGTAGTAAAACTTTCTTTCGTCCAATTCACTGCATATAATATCGTCACCGGAAATGCTTGTCCTCCAGTTGAAGAGCAATCTCAAGTTGATAGTAAAAACACATGGAAGAAACGCTTGAGAGAGTGTAAGCCATTGTCAGTGTCACCGCCTTACCATAACTTTGAAATTGAAGAAAATGGACTTCTCCTGTTTTGAACACCTAAAGAGAGTAACCTTGGGTCAAATTACCCATGGGCCCGTCAGAACTGGTTAGTATTGTGAGCAAAAACTATATATATATTGGTGATTTCTTTAGTGAATGAATATTTAATATATGCCATAAAAATAAAAATTGGGGTAAGAATTCATGTTGCTGGAGTTTAAGATCTATACAAGTCCATCAAATAGAGGCAAATGATTACAACAGCATGATTCATGGGGGTCTTAAGATAATAAATACATTTTTCCTAGATTATTGAACTGTTCCATTGGATGGGGCTGCACTGTTCCTATTTAGAAGGTTGCAGTTTCTAAATTGCGGTTGTAGTTTCTATTTCTAGCATTATATATCACTATTTCATAAAAAATACTTTATATTTGCCATATGTGCTTTGTATTTGATTGTGTTTTATCATATTAGTTGTGTCTAAGTATTGAATTTGGTTGTCAGTTTCTGTCATTCTATGACAACCTCATTTGGTTGGTGTTTGGATTATATTGAAACGTCATACCGCTTGGCCTATTAAACAACATAAATGATGGCATAAAGAGATCTAGCAGCTGCAGAAGAGCAAACCAGTACAGTTTGTTGTTCTTAGAACAACCTTGGGTCTAATTCAAATTAATACTTTCCTTAAATGAGGGGTATGCATTATCAGTTCATTACTTGGATTTATCTTTTTTCTTTAGCTTAATGTTTGCATTTTTTTCAAGAATTTATTTTGGGTCTTACTTATTCATCTGATTGGTTCTAGATCAAATAAAATTAGTTTTGGCAATAGTGATTAATTTTTTGCAATAACAAGCAATGTTTCACAATAATATTATCTTGCATAGCTATCATACGCTAGGATTTTATCTTCACCATAGGCGACAAGCATAGTTCACTCAGAAGATTTACCCCTATACCTTGCTTCTCAAAGTCGGCTCAGAGGTTAATCCATTTCCCGTATGTATCATTTGAAACATTCCATCGCAACAGCTTATACTGTTAAATTCTATATGTGGCTTTGTTCTTAGTACGTTCTGTAAGGGATTGTCAACTGCCTCTCAAAAAGAGGAAATGGAAAATTCAATGACTTAAATGGGTTCTGAATATTTTTGGATGGTATTACAAAATTGATATATTGACATGTCTTGATCATTTAGTTCTGTATGTTCAATTGTAAGATTTGATTGTGATTATCAACATTGTCTTTTAAAATTTAATAAATGTTTATTCTTGATGCTTTTATGTTTCTTCTCAAAGTTAATTTGGCATATAATGTGCCTAAGAGGTTGCTGATCATGTTGTTACTCATTGATAAAACATACGAATTTTATAAGGTAATCTGAGACACTGCTTAATAATCATGAGTTCCTACCTACGGCATTTCTATTTGTAAAAAAAAAAATTGTGAAATATTAAGTTTTCGATCTTTTACCAAATTTATGTGAAATTCTACAAATTGCTTTTGTTGCCTAAAATTTTAAGTGCTTTCACATTATGAAAAAAAGAGAAATCAAGTGAAATTTTGTTTGAATTTGATTTTTGATGTAATTATAATATGGTACTTGTGTAATTTACAAAAAAAAAACAAGAATGTCTCTTTTGGTCCAGAAATCGGTCACGAAAGAAAGTGAAGTATTTTGGGCACTTTTGAATCGATGACTTCGTAGCCTTATGCGAACAAGGAGAGCATTCCTTGGTGACTCTTACTAGGTTAGAAATCGAAAAAAGATTAAGATTGACTTTTTATACCTAATTTGTGACTTAACTTTTAGATTTTATTTATTTTAAGAGTTTAATTAATTTGATACAGTAATAATTGTAATATTTTGTACACAAGTTGTAAAAACTTATACCCATATCTCCCATGAAGGGTTAACCCTTTTATTTTGAATTATTTATAGCTTGAGCCCTATATATCATCAAGTACATTAGTTTTTTATGATAATTATTTATCGGTGATTTTTGCAAGCACACAGATTGTTCAAGTAATAATAAATTAATAGTGACTTAATTCAATGTATCGTTTTTATGAGAATTAATTAAAAGTCCAAGCTAAATACCTATAATTGCCACATTAAATAAAGTTAATCCCTACGATCACAAGAAGCATTATCAATCTAGTCTCAACAAGAAAGTAAAGACAAAGAAGTAAAGTACACATAACCGAAAGCATACTTAGTAAATGTAAAGAAAGCATACATGAAATTCAAAGGAAAACAGTAACCAAATTGCATTGATTGAAATCAAACATCAATGAAAAATAAATCTAAACTAATGAACATGAATTAGAAAGCTAAACAATAACCAAACAGCAAGTTAAAGTCAAGAAAATGAAAATTCAAACTACAATTGAATGTATCTAACTAAACCACCGCTAACTAACCATTAAACTTCCATTGAAAACACACTTTTAACTTTTGAAATGCAATAAATTCAAAATTAAAACTTAGATCTACAATCTTAGAATGTGAAGAACTTAAATTGAGTTAAGGCAATTTAGATTTACAAGTTAACTACAAGATACAACAAAAACATCAATCAAAACAATGCACTTACAAACTCAAAGAACTTCCACAAGAATCAAGTACATAAATTGTAAAAACAAAGTAATCAAGAGAAAATTAGCCAAACAGTCTTAGAAAACATCAATTTTAAAGCAAGGAATTGAATCTAAGCAAGTAAAAAAAAGAATTAACAAGATTAAAGTAAGGATAGAGTGGACCGAATGCCAAGTAATGAGAAAAAACTTCCTCAAGTGTAACACTTGATGCCACCTTTGTTGCCAAATCTCCAGCCGAATCTTCTAAAAATTTTAGAAAAACTTTGTGTAATGAATTTGAAAGTGAAAATTTTCAAATTTGTAGTACTATGAATTGAGAATTTACCAAAAAAAATTGAGATCAAAACTCACAAGAAATCAATGAGATATGATGTGAAAACCAAAGGTAAGTCAGTGAAGAAAATTGCCAAACAACATTGAATAATCAATGAAAAAGCTTGAAATTGTGCAAGAAAACTTAGAAAAAAAAAGTAAATTACGTTGATTGAATCTTAAAGTGCATGAAAAGTGAATGCAAAAAAAGTAAATTTAGCTTAATAAAGAGGAAACTACCAGAGAGAAAATTAACAAGAAAGTAAAATGTCAGAAATGAAAAAAAGCTAAAACTTCCTAAAACTTTTCTCCATTGGTTCACCATCCCTTCTATTTATAGGCTAAGGAGGATGTGTTCCAACCAATCAAATTACAATAAATAGTCAGCTAGGATGTCACATAAGCTAGATATTTTCATGTCATCCATTCTTGTTTCATAAGCTTCCCAATTTGCTTCTCTTCACTACACTTCACTTTAAACTCTCTTCTTTTAATCCATTTATTTTCAAAAAGTCATCATTATGGCCAATTAGGAGCCTCCAAGTTACCAACTAAGTAGCTGCCTTTTGGCTTTCCTTTTTGAATCCAAGAAGTGATGCCAATCTCTTATGATCATCACAAATGCATCCAACGGCGCTGCTTGAATATTTGTCTCCAAATTAGATGCCCATCGTCTTCTATTTAATCTTCAATTTTTAGCCAATTGAAGCTATTTAATTTTCAAATTAGCCTTGTAAAAATCTAGAAATTTTTAGCTCTAATTCAAGCTCCCAAAATCGCATTTATGCATTACATCCATTTTAGCTCATGCAACTTTACTATAAGAATGACAAAACACTAATGAGCTAAAAGGAATATTCAAACAAGGAAAATATGAAGAACATTGAATTAAAGTTCATTTAAACTTAAATAAGCAAAGGAAGTAATGAAGAAAAACTAAGAAAAACTCATGAATATGGCATCGAAGCAAGTTCACACTAGTTTCAGCCAAATATAGTTTTTTTGCACTAAATTGCATCCAAATGAGTCTCAAAGCTGCATATTTCCTCTTTTCACATATTTTTATCTACACATTGAATATTTTAAATAATTTGGAGTACTTTTGCTAAATTTCTCAAAGAACAAGCAAATATTCACTAGAAATTGTACTAAAAAGATATAATAAATCACTAAAATTTTAGAGTAATCAAATCCCTAACTTAAGTTTTTACTTGTCCTCAAGCAAAACAAGATTGAGCAAAAATCATTATTAACTTTCAATACTTCATTCAACATGAATGCCTCATGGATTGACTATTAGACATAACTAAAGCAAAATCATGAACTTGAGCTAATCTACAAAAATCAACATAAACTAAGTTCTTTCCTAATTATGGTTCCAAATGCAAGCAACAATTCTCTCAAATCCTTGCATGAAATATGATGATGCTATGTAAAATATGAAAATTCTAAAACAAAAATCAATAAGGTGTGATCAAGTTTCATATTTGCTTATCACATCACATGACTAAAGATCATTTAGAACTTTAGAAGCTTGTAATGTAAGGCTAGAGTTAAGATATGATAAAAAATATTTTAGGCTTAAGTATCCTAACAATGCATTACTTTCATAGGATTATTCAGTGTTGAGCTTTCAAGGTAAAGAAAGGTAAAAGCTTCTCTAAAAACTCACCCCTAAACTTAATTTTTTGCCTACTTTCTCTTTTCTTTTCTTTATTTGCTATTTCACCACTTTATTATTATTTTTTCTTTTCCAAGCTATCTTGTTTCTTTTCTTTTTCATTTAAAAATTTTTTTTTTCATTCTTTTCTCCAAGCTTCACCTTTCCTCTCTAATAATGCATAACTCAAAAAATGATACATGAATATCTTAATGTATATAGAATAAGTGACCAAAAGATAGGAAATATCAAACTAAGGCTATAGTTTATAATGTGGTTTTATAATAAAAAGAGGCATCATTGGGCTAAAAAAGATGACTATGGAAAAATTAAATTAAGATTAGCTCGAAAGGCTCAAACAATCCAAATATGGTTTATATTATTTTTTTTAATTATATGTCCTATAGGATTTCACCTTGAGATATAATCAAAACAAATTTTAAAACATGATACATAACTTTAAAGACTAATGAAAAAAAAATCTCATGTTCACATAATCATGCATTAGATAAAAAAATACAATTTAATGATCAAAATATTAACTCACAAATAAAAACTTATATTGAAAAAGTCACTAAACCTAAGCATCATCTTATATTTCACACAACATTCAATTTTTTTCTAAAGCTATATTCATTCTCAATCTCTACCTATCATTGCCTTCATAAAGAATTAATCAAAGAAAGCATACTAATGATTCAAGTTACAACAAGTAAAGTTTAATTTCAAGGCAAAACAAAGAAAACTTTGAAAAATTTAACAAAAATTTTTAAGCAATTTTCCCATACCCCAAAACCTAAAGAACACATTATGCTCAATGCATAAGGAAAAAGATATAAAACACACAAAAAGAACAAGGGAACTCTTCTATCATCTTGGAAGCATGGTGATTGAATGTAAAGTGCAAGTATAGTTGAACCATGTTATGCTCCTAGCTTTAAACTTTCAAGCTTTTATTTACCTACAAAACAAAAGAAAGTACCTATAAAAGGAACAAACATCAATATGTACAAGAGAGTATAACGAAAATGAGCTAAAAAAATTTAATACATTATCAACAACTTCACAATATATTTTCAATAGCTAAGATGAATTTTATTAACAAAAACTTCACCAACCTTAATAAGAAAATAACAACAAATGAACCTAAAACCATATCAAACCTTAAAACTCTAAATAGTGCACTGATAAGCCATAAACAAGACATATTCACACATTTTCTATCTTAACAATCATTATCGATACATAAAATCAAGGCATTCAATCAAAATCTTACTAGTAACATTCAAGACTAAGGATTAAATGAGAAAAGAAGACAAATAGAATTTCACAATGGAAACAGAACTACACCAACTAGAACCAATTTCCATGCTTAGCACTTTATAGCTTGAATCTAGATTTGATTGTTTCTACTTTTAGCTGGGTCAAAGATATGAAGAATTTTTGAATCTTAGGAACCTACAAAAACAAAATCTCAACAAGATCTAACTAGTTTTTGATAAGTTCCACTGCAACAAAAAATAAAATCTTCAACCTAAATAATTCATTAAACAAGTAGAAAAGTGTCCCTATGTGCATTGGTTTGATTTAGCAAACATGTACTTTTTCACGTTTTATTGCAAGCTTTGGAAAGATCATGTGAAAATACAATGAATCATGAACATTTGTTAATAAAATGCAATAAAAAAAGTTGAAAACAAAACTATTTAGAAGTTTGGAAAATAGGAAAAAAATGTAGAGAAAAAAATTGAAAATTAAAATCCTAAGCTTCTGAAAAATAAATCCCCCTTCTAAGGTCAACCCTCTCCCTTAATTATAGCCAAAGATGAGGGACTTTAGGTGCTAAAAAAATCAGTATGGTGCGTGCCTGCAACTTGACCACATGAACTTTTTTTCTATTGGTGCATCAGCCCTGGTGTGCACGCCTGGGACTAACTTTGTGTTGCACAGCTAGGTTGCTTTTGTATTGCACGACTGGGTTGCCAAATGTGTTACATGGCTAGGTAGCTAAATGTTGACTCTCTCGTTTGCTCTTCATCAACCAATGCCATGTTTCCTTTGTGCCAAGTCAACTCCTTTTATTATTTTTTATATATTCTTGTTTTCTGTAAAAAAAAAATTCCACAATTAATGAATATCTTTATCACAAGTCTTACTAAAAAAAAATTTAAGAGAATAAAACTAAAAAATTTTAAGCAAGAGAAGTAAAAAAATAAAAAAACTCCCTAAATATCATTGTGATCAAATGACACCAATGAAGGCCATTAGCTCCAAAATGCTCCATTTTATGTTCAAAATTTCTTCATCTTCTTCACTTTCGCCTACATATAAGACAACTACGATTTTAGGAATATTTTCATTGAGAAATGCTAAAAAACAAGCTAAAATAATAGTCAAATTACATTAAAATTAAACACTAAGAAGCCAAAATTTTTAATGCGATCACACCTATTGTCAACCATAGTGAATAGGATGAAATAAAAGCATTCTTGAGAGAAATGCCAAAAGATTACAATGGAGAGGAGTTGAATGATGACAAGATTAAGGAATTTTTCAATAGACACTTGATTTAGAAGATAATGATGATATGGATAAACTTAGGGTTATAGAATTCCTTACTTGTCTATAAATTTTCCCAACCTCTGATCCTCAATTAAAACCTTTAATCATTTCATCCTTTTTATTCACTCATACTACATAATCTATAGAGGAATCGTTTGCTTTAGAGGCCAATACTACATTCTCTATGGTGCTACCTATCTTATTAGCGCTGAAGCTTAGCCCTTTTAGAAGAATGCTTAACACATTACTAAAGGTGGGGCACCTATCCACTTTCACTATTATCATTGAACACCATCACTTTGAATTTATTGTTGAAAATGTGGTGAAAAGAAAAAAAATCATAAAGTTGGTAGATGCTGGTACAAAGTGTGAGGTAATCACATAACCTTGGTGAAAGTTAAGCTAATGACTATAAAGTAGTGCTTCTTAAAAGGCAACCTAAGTATTTGATGTCTTTTATTTTTTCTTTTATATTTTCATTGTTGCTTTTAGAAGTGTTAATGTTTGTGTTTCTTGTTTTGTAAGTAATAATAAAGGTAGCTGATATTGGGATCATTAAAATGGACATTAGTAGCAGTCCGAGGAGTTTTCTTCACCTTTTACAATTAATTTCTATATTAGCTACACATTGAAGATAAAGTGTACTTTAAGTTTGGGAATGGAGAAAATTTTGCCAAAATTTTTTTAAAAAATATTCTTAATTTGCTTTGCCATAAGTTAATAGTATGCTTCCATGGGTTGATTTTCTATGATCTCATGAATGACTTAGATTATAGCCTTAGGAAAAGAATAAATGTTATGCAAAACATGAGATGAATTTATGAGTTTGTGACTATTTGATTGTTAGATTTCATTTGTAAGTAACTGTTTTATCATTAATCTACATAGATCCCATGAATGACTTGGATTATAGCCTTAGGAAAAGAATAAATGTTATGCAAAACATGAGATGAATTTATGAGTTTGTGACTATTTGATTGTTAGATTTCATTTGTAAGTAACTGTTTTTATCATTAATCTACATATCATTTGGTGAATGATAATGTGATTGTGAAATTTTTGCATTCATCATTAAAGTTATGCTTATATTTTAAAATTTGTTTAATTATCACTTAAGGCAAAATCCTAGACTGCACTTAATTAGGGAGATGACTTAGGTTATATTTGAATAATTAAGCCTTTCAAGCTAACTCTTATATGAATATTCTAATCACCACTTTTAAGGCTTTCATTATCCTTTCTTTATTTTGCACCAAAATTAATAAACCCCAGCCTTTTATTTTTATATTTCCTACCTTTTGTCCCTATTCTATGTGAATGTGGATCATGTATGATATATTAAAGAGTTATGCACAAGGAGGTTGAAGTTCTTAAAAAATAATAAAAAAAAAAGAAAAAGAAAGAAATAAAAGTGTGCAAAAATAAAGAATGAGAAAGTTCAAGTTTAGGGGTTTACTATTCTTGGAAAGCTCTCATTTATTGAAAATCAAAATGATTCTAGCCCTAGTAACACTTGTTTAGGGTAATTGAGCCTATATTGCCTTTCATCCTACTTTTACCCTAACATTACTAGTTTACTAAAGATCGAAAGATCCTTAGATGTGTGTGTGTTTACGTTATTGGAGAGAGATTTGAAAGGCAAGCTTATGAAATATGTTTGTTCTATAATGATGCTTTATTTGATTTTTTGATTGCATAATCACAAGTGAATTTCATGTGAAGAAGTGTGATGGACATTGCACACATAATAGAACTTCAATTAGTAGAAGCTTACTCTTAAATAAGTTTTGTGTAAGCCATTGTTTATGATTTTCTTTAAGCTATAGTCACTATGCAATTATTGTGGAAATCATTATAGATTGATCTTTAGGAAGTTGAATTTGGCTCTAGCATGATTTCTGCTTTGCTTGAAGACAAGCAAAAGTTCAAGATTGGGGGTGTGATAATTTTACTTTTATAGAATTATCATGAACTTATTTGATTAATTGTGATACTTACTTGGTTAATTTTGCTTGATTCTAAGCAAATTAATTTAATTATCTATCTAATTGTATTTAATTGTCACACGTGTAGGAAATTAGAAGATTAAAAAGACAAGGTGAAATTTGCTTGAATCCATGTTGCACATGCATGAAGTGCATGGCACATCCTATGGTGGACCATTGGAACAAATAGACAAGGATGCTGCGAGTTACGATTGTTTTTAACTAAATTGGTGCTGCTGATTAGGAGGTTGACTTGACCATTTCATGTAAAGGCATTGGCTGAAATAAAGAAGAGAGGATCATCACATTCTATGCATAGAAGAGCTGCCCATTTCTTGCTTGAAAATAAACTATAGCACAACTGCTACTTGCTCTATATACAACTTAAATGTTCAAGAATGGTGTAAAATTAAAGCTAAAAAATTCAGCTTTCTTGCTTGGCATTGAGATGGAGTGCATTAGTGCATATAAGACACCTAATCAGCTGCAAATTTCATCCAAGAAAAGAGGAAAAGCCAACTAAGTAGCAAGGCGTCACAATTTGAATATTACCTTGGCTAAAACTGTGACTAGTACTCTCCACAAATTTGATGCCTAAGTTTTTGCCAAAAACATGTGCTGTTACTCCATTAAAATTTTAACAAGATTAGATAGTTAACTTGGAAGACGATATGAGCTAACCAAGAACCAAGTGAAGTTATATTTTGACCTTGATTAAGTCATAAAAATAAAGGGTGAAAATTGGCATCACATGATAACCATGATAGAGAGCACATGTAGTAGAACATAAAAGAAGTAATTTGTTCTGCTTTAACTATTTACTTTTAAAATGAATTTTGTGCTAGAAAATTCAAAAATGATATGCAATAAAAATTTTTTCCTATTGATCAAGAGGATAGCATGAGGCTTACCAACTTAAAAAATGTTTTGAATGTGAAATTATTAAAATTTGCAAGTTGTCCTCTCCCCTTAACTCACGGTTTGTGCTAGTTTTTAATTGCAAAAATTTCTTGTGAGTTGACCTACTAGTTGACATAAGGGAGTATGATTATTCCAAGAATTGAACTTGACATAATTCACAAAAAGATAAATAAAGCCAACTAGCAAAGAAGGCAGTTGTTACTCTTAAAAATTCAGCCTAAAAATGATGCACAAGAGAGGAAAATTTAAGGCTACTTTCTTGACTTCTTGGGACATTCTAATTATAGTAGCAAAGATCTAGGGGAGGCATATTAAAGTCACATTTTTCAGCTGCAAATGGAGACTTCCAAGGCCATTCCTTATTTGTTTTCCTTTCCTTCTTGTTTTTGGGACACTATTAGAAAAAGTAGTTTTAGTAACATTAAATATTGTTGCAAAATGATAATTTATAGTTGCTAAACTTTTTTGCAACGAAAAAAAGTCATTAAAAGGTCATTGCATGCATTTTCGTTGTTAAACATATACATAACAATTTTTATCATTTTGAAAATCATTTTAAAAAAATGTTTATTTTTCTCATTGGTAAATTACTAGTATTAAAGCAACGACTTAATATAATTGTTAAAACTTTCATTTTGCAATCACATATTTGGTTATCAAAATTTTTACATATCAATATTATTTTGGTTGCTTAAAAATTTTTTGCAACATAATATTTTTTATTGCAAATTACTTTAGCAATAATTATTTTGTCATTGCAATAAGTAGTCTAACAATGAAAATCATTGTTGTAAAAAATTCTTATGAAACCATAATTGTCATTTCTAATTTTTTTTGCAACAATGTAAATTAATTTAATAATCAATATTATTATTGCAAACAAACTTTTCACAAAAAATTGATAATTTAAATATTTACTATTAATAAAATTTAAAATTTAATAAAATTTCAAGTTAAAAAAAGAGAAACCATTTAAAAAGAAAAGTAACGTTAAAATGCCATCATTTACAATACATTTTTCTTAAAATATATAACAACTAAAATTCATAAATTAGTAAAGTAAAACAATTACAAATGTAATCTTGCTCTATTACAATGAAACAATATTCCATGTAGTAAATAACTTGAAAAAATGAGCATAAAACTCATACCAAAGTTGATTAGATCTTTTGGATAATAGAAGAGTTACTTGTAGAAAGTAGTTAACTTGCAACCAAAAAGCAAGAGTGTTAGTAAGATAACATTTTATGTCCATAAGCTTTGTATATTGTCAAACAACATATAAATCTAAAGTCTTTTGATATTGTACACTTTCTAGCAATTTGATTGATTTCACCAATTGGATCTTCACTAAAAAAAAATTTCATTAATAAACTAACTTTATTCTCAAGATTAACTTGCTAATATAAGATTTAAAACCTACAACTCCAATGAGTTTGTTTAATGGTTGATGGAGTAGCAAATCCTTGCTCATTTGGATGGGCTAGATAGTCTCTATAAAACCAACATTAGTAAAAAAAAAAAGTTCTATCAAGTCAAAGCTATATAGGTTCAAAAATATGAAAGCTAATTAAGAAAAATAAAGCAAAGGGAATATGTTTGAATGTCAAATACTACTAGTAAAGAACTTTAATTAACTAGAGAAAAGATGGGGTCAAAAGGAAACATTTTTAGAAAACTGATTAGTTCTTTCCTTTTTCTTTCTAGTATGATCTCATGCTTTTATCCCTATAGCAGAGCTACAAGCAACCATCTAATCCCCAATTCTTCACCTTTTTTACCTCATCACCTCCTGAGATTTTCCTTCATAGATGGATCATTACCTTTCTACATTGGTACATCACCAGTTTAAGATATATGTCCAATTAAACAAACAAACTTAATTATGCTTACAGAGCAATGAATCCTTAAAATACATGTCTAACAATATTATTGAAAGAGAATCAAGGAAAGTTCAAGATAGCATCAATAAATCCCCTATATGCATTTATTCATCCAAAATAATTACTCCTATTTCAGATTTCTTTATGCTTCCCTTTTCAATTTCATAAGCTTCGCTTACCAATAATTTTATTTCTGCAATTAAAAAAGTTAAAAAATCATAAAGTGTTAGAAATTTAGGAATATTTAAAAATTCAGTTCTTTCATACTCGTACTCCTATTATTATTTTAGGGAATTGACATTGTTAAAAGAATAAAATTTGAAAAATGCATTGTAACTTATCAATCACCTATGATTTAATGATGGAAAATGATTACTGAGATTTTAAAATTAAGGAAATCAAAAGAACAAAAATTGAATAACCATAAGAAAGAATTTATCCCCTAAATTGGTCAACTTCAAAAAGCTAAAAAATCTATCAGTTATTGCCTTTAAATCATGCCAAAGGAAGAAGCAACATTAGGAGTTGGTACTTGGGTAAAACCTCCATAACAAGGCACCAAAAGAAACACATATTTTCCACCAATCAGGAGAGTAAGAGTTTGAAAGGTAGCAAAAGGAATGGATGTCACTTGGTTTGGAGCCTAAGGATCGTCGAAAATGGTGGTTGTAAATGCTAGGATGGGATAGAATAGAATGATAAAATCTAAGAGAAGAAGAGGGCACATTGGGTTTGGGTCTTTGAGAATGTGGTTAGAACATAGGAGAAAAAGCAAAGATGGAGAGGGAGAAAGAGCAAAAAGATGTAGAGTGATGCAGGATAATTTTAGGGTTTTTTAGCCTTTTTGAGTTTTGATCTTAGGGGTTTTTTGTTAGGTTAAAAAACTTAAGAGGGAAAGAGAAAATTTTAGAGCTACTGGTGGGAGAGGTGGGCGTGTAGCTTTTAAAAAACTTGAAAGGGAGAATCTTTATGTTTTCTAATATCTCTCATTGGTAATAGTTAAGAATTAGAATGTAAAAACAAAAGACAAAATTTTGTGATTTTTTTATAAAAAAATTAACACTAAGACAAAAATTAAATTTATAAATTATAATTGTACATTGAATATTGACCTTTACTTAGAAAATCTTTAAAAATAAATTCAATTTTTTTTAGGAAAAAAATAAATTTAATTCAAATACTCTTATAACATTATATATATATGGGTTATGAAAAAATTTTTTAGTTTTAAATTATATAAAAAATTTAAAATAGAAAACAAATAATAGTAAGGACACCAAAAACATGATGTTGATGATAATTAAAATATGATAAATTGACAGAATACAAAATTATTTATCTTATTGAATTTTTTATTATGTTATTTAATTTCTTTGAACTTTATAATACATAAAAATAAATTAATAATCTATCTCTTGGGATAGAGTAGTTATTTCTAACAATGATAGATTGTCAACATAATATGTGAAATTATTAATGTAATTTTTAAGTTGATAAATATGCTTAAACAATTACTTGTGATATCCATAAATGAAATTTAATTTTAATTATTAATTTTTTTATGTGTCCATTGTTACATCACGTGATTTATAAATTATTCTATAATATTGTAACCCTTCAATTGCTTTAAAAAGTTAAACATTTCTTAAACTAAATTAGGTAGAATTTAAAGAAATAAAATTTTAGTTTTTTGTGAAACTAATTTTACAACGACATTTTTTTTTAAAATTAATAGAAATTTTGTAACACTATTTGATCATTGTTTAAAATATTAAAAAAAATCTTAATTTGACAACGGAAATGAAAAATTGTTATAAATATGATAAAGTTTTAGAATGATTTTTTTGGTGTTATAAATATAATAGAATTATTATAACAATTTTTTTTTGTTGTTGTATAAAATATTGAAAGAATTTTAATTGACAGCAACTATGAAAAATCATTGTAAATCTGATAAGATTTTAAAGCGACTTTTTTTTGTTGTTATGAATATGTTAGAGATATCGTAACTATTTTTTTATCATTGTATAAAATATTTAAAAAGTCAATTAGTCAATGATAATAAAATATCGTTGCAAACATAATAAGCCAATGATAATAAAAAATTGTCGCAAACATAAGAAGCTTTGGTAATGACTTTCTTTATCATTTGCAATTTTATAGGAATTAGCAATGACGAACATTATTGTTTTGAAAAAAATAAAAAAAAAATAAAATTAACAACAATAGTAAAAGCTTGTTGCAAATATAGTGAGATTTTGCAAAGGTAATTTCAATCGTTGCAAATTGTGGTTGCTGAAACCCCAATTTCTAGTAATGGAATCTCCTTCATTTTTTTTCTTTCATTTTTTGTTTTAATGCCACTAGCAGGTAGCACTCTTATTGACCTTGCTGTGGCTTTTAGGGTCTCCATTTTATATGCTTTTTATTTTATTTAGTTGCTTTTCATGTCATTTAATTGTTACTTTCCCAACACTAGTACTTTGTTTTTCATCTAAGCTTGTTTATTTACCTTTGCATGAATGCATTTTTTTTTTTTACTTTTTGTCCAAATTTTTCCTACACTATTTTATGTATTTGCTAGCCTTATTCTAATGTGTATTAAGCTTGTAAAGGTGGAGCGATGGTTTTTGATAACTGGATGAACTCTTGTTCATCATTGGCATCAAAATAGCTAGACTCTTGTAAGATAATTTTATTTTCTTTGCAATTTTGGTTTTCACTTTGTTTATTTTTGCCCAAAGTTAGTTTCCATTCTGCCTCTTTTTTTTTTTTTTTGCAAGTTAATGTTAGTTATCATGCTTGTGAGTTGGTTTAAATAGTGTTTGTTTGATCTTTATTACATGTTTTTGTTTCCATGCATTTTATTGCATTTTTCTTACCACCTTTCAAACCAATTTTTATATCATTTTCAGGTTTGTTTTAGGGATAGTCCCTTGCATCTTGTTTATCCATTTGCATGTCTATTTTATGGTTCTAGGCTTAGATTTCATGTTACATGAGTGCATTTTTTTACTTCGGTAGCATTTAGCTCATAAGGTTGTCATTTTAAGCCAAGTTCATGCTTATAGTTTGCACTTGTTTTTTTTTTTTTTGGTCAATTTTAAAAAATGTTTACCTACACCTTTTTGGTTCATTTTCATGTCTATTTTTATGTTAGTTAACCCAGATTATGTAATTCCTTTAGAGTAATACGTATTCTCATATAATTTTTAGTCATGGCTTTTAATTACATTGCACTTTAAGGTCTTGGTTTGCATGAATTTTATTTCCATTTGTGTTCAGTTTTTGCATATAGTTTCCTATAGATTTTTTGTTCCATTTTAGGTCTATATTAATTGTGTGAAATAGTTTTTATTTTTATTTACATTTCATGCATGTTTAGGTGGTAAATAGTTACATAGGTCATGTAGGAATTTAGGTTGGTTTACTTGCAAGTTTAATTTTTGTTTGTTTTTACTTTAATTTTCTGCATTTAAATTATTAGGCTTTCATGTTTAATTTCTTGTTTAAGTGTGTTTAAATTATTTTTCATGCCTTAGTTAATTTTTGCTTAATTGTTTAATTTTCTATTTTTAGCAACTTTTCATTTTTTTAGTAATTTGTATATTTAATAAGCTTTAGTTCTTAATTAGTTAGCTTTTTTATAATTTGTACTAATTAGATTTTTAAATATTCAATAATGATTAATTTTCATGTAGGATAATTAATTAAAAAGATAACTTTTTGTTTAACTAGATTTATAGTAGGTGTAAAAAAAATACTTAGCCCTTGTTCTAGAAATCCTAATTCCTGTGGAAACGATACTCGATACTTCTTATCTATATTACTTGTGTGACCCATATACTTGCGGATGCTTAACAACAAACTTCCAAAGTCACAGTTTGTTTAGAAACTTCATTCTCTCTAGCTAAAGAATTTAATTATGTAAGGCAATTTTGTTGACCATTTTGAAAAATATTAAATAACCAATCATGCATTTTTGTGTAAAATAAAAAAAAATCATGTTTGGTACCAAAAGAAAATTATTGAATTATGAATATTTAGGCTAGTTCAGATTTAAGAAAAAAAAGAAAAGAAAAAAAAGAAAAAAATGTGTTTTTCACTGAGAAATTAATGGTATTAATAAGGAAAGAGAAAAAAAAAGGAAAAAATATTTTTAGGAATGGTGGTATGCCTTCTTGTTTTCACAATCAAGTCTAAAACACATGTTGCATGTTTGTGTGTTGAAACTAAAAATAAAAGAAAGCATGTTGAAAATAAAAAGAAGATTAAGAAAACCTATTTGAAAGTAATGAAGGTAAAAACTGGTAAAGAAACAAGATAGAATAGGTTAAGGAATATAAAAATGGTAAGTTATGATCATTTTAGGTAGAAATTGAAGATTTAATTGGATGGGGAACTGGACATAAGCAAAAATTTTCTTTTGAAAAAAGGAGTATTTTTGTTATTTACATTCATGTTAGGGCATATACATCATAAAGTTCCTACATTTGCATGGGTATATGTGAAATAAAATTTTATGGATGCAAAGAGTACTACAAAAAAAAAAAAAGAAAAAAAGAAAAAAATTTAAATGTTGAATTTTGAATTTGCAGTTATATCTTTTGGGCATCCATATCATGTGTGAACATCGACATTTGCATCATTGAAAAGAAATTCACTAGTAAGAAAATTTGGTATACATCTTCTTAAATACATTTGTGTCATAAAAAAATTAACATTTGCATCATAATAGGGTCATCTACAAGAAAAAAAAATGGTATCCAAATCATAAAAAAATCCCTTGTATTTGTATTGACCATTTGCCTCATGAAAAAGCTTTGTCATAACATGAAATTTTGCATTTGCATAAATACATTTACATTTGCATCATTTGTTGGAAATAGACATTTATGTCATGATTACATTTGTTAACTTTGTAAATATTAGAAAAAGGGAAAAGAAAAGAAACAAAAACATTTTACATAGTAGAAAATAAAAGAAGAAAGTTTTCAAAAAAGAGTTTGAAAGAAAAAAAAAAACAACAAAAATAAAAACAAAAAAAGGGAGAGTCTGTTAAAGAAAAAATTTGAAAAGAAAAGGAGTCCTTAGTTTGAAACACAAGAAAAGAAAAGTTTTTCTAGTAACAAAATGAAGGAAAAAAGTTTAGAAAAAAAGAGAAAAGAAAATAAAGAAAAATAGAAAAAGAATAAAGAAAGGGACAAAAGGAAAAAGAAAAAAAGCATAAAAAGACAATGAAGCAATCATGGAAAATAAGAGTAAAATAAGAAAAGGAAAAAATAGTTTGATGAAAGGAAAAATGATAAAAGAATTCAAAGAATTGAAAATGAATTTGCAAAAGATAAAGGGTTGCTGAAGAAATGAATAAAAAAATGAGATATGATAACAAGTTGAGTTTTTAGAAAAAAGTAAATGTTAAAAAGTTTTGAAAGAAATGAATCTTAAGCCCAGTCTAGTTGGCACTGAGGAGAATCAAAATTTGTTTAGTTGGCATCAAGGAAACTTAAGCCTAGTTTAGCTAGCATCAAGTAGAATTAAGCCTAGTCTAACTAGCACATAGATTTAAGCTCAGTTTAGTTGGCATCGAGGAAAATTAAGCCTAATTTAGCTAAAAACTATGAAAATTTAAACCATTCAACTAGCATCGATGATATATCCTTAGTTTACCTAAAATCAAGGATTTTAAAGTCCAATTTAACTGGCATTGAGAAATATTAAGCCCCGTTTAGCTACCACTAGTGAGAATTAAGCTGGGCTTAGCTGGCACCAATGAGATTTTAAGCCTAGTCTAGTTAGCACTGATAAGATGTAAGCCTAAATTAGCTGGCATTGATGAGAATTAAGCTTAGCTTAGTTGGCACTAATGAGATTTTCGGCCAACCGATAAGATGTAATCCTAAATTAGTTGGCATCAAGATAAAATTAAATCTAGGTTAGCCAGAACTAAGATATGACCATTAGGCCTAAGGAATTTGGCACCAATTAAGATAAAAATGTCCATTAAATGAGAATATTGCCCGTTCAATAAAATCTCACCTATAATCAAAAGCTTAAAGGCAATTTATGGTTAAGAAAACCTTGTTACCACAGTTATAAACACATGATGTGAACAAAATTATTTAAATCACATGCACTGTGTTCCTTGCATTCATTACTTACATTACATGCAAAATCAACTTGATTTAAAAAAAAAATGTCATTTGGAAAATCAACATTTCCAAGAAAAAATTAAAGAGAAGAAATAGTTTTTAGGGAAAAGAAATCCTCTTTAAAGGCCCTAGATACAACCAAACTTTCCAAAAATGAGATTTTTAAAGTTTCCTAACCTTACTTTAAAAGAGCTTTTCAAAACTGATATTTTTAAAGTTTCCTAGCCTTTCCTTGAATGAGTTTTTCAAATTTTGGTTTTTTAAAGTTTCCTAGCCTTTATTTACAAGGGCTTTTTAAAATTAAGATTTTTGAAAGTTTTTTAGCCTTTCTTAAAATGAGCTTTTCAAATTTGGGATTTTCAAAATTCCTAGTCTTTTTTCAAATGAGTTTTTCAAAATTTAGATTTTTAAAGTTTTCTAAACTTTCTAGAAAAGAGCTTTTCAAAATTGGGATTTTTAAAGTTTCCTAGCATTTTTTTAAAAGAAGTTTTCCAAAGTTGAGATTTTTAAATTTTCATAGCCTCTCTTTAGAGGAGTTTTTCAAATTTAAGATTTTAAAGTTTTAAAGCCTCTATTTAAAAGAGTTTTTCGAAAGTTAAAATTGTTTTTAAAGTTTTTAGAGCCTTTATTTAAAAGAATTTTTTAAAGTTCAAGTTTTTAAAGTTTTTAAAACTTCTGATGGCTCAAAAATGTGAAAACAAAACATAAAAACAAATAAAAAAATAACACAAAAAAACAAATAAAAAAAAGCAAAAGTTAAAAGGTAAAAGCAAAAACCTTTCATACCCCCTGGTCTTAGACAAAATTGATACCTTTATTTTAGCATTTTTTCTTATTCTTGAAAATATACAAAGAGGGCTAGCTGTAAACACCTAATTTTATCCAAGCAAAATTTAGCTAGTTTCGAGACCCTTAAAATCTGACCTAGTTCAGGCCCAACATTTCTTTAACTTTGACGAGTTTCTAAAATTGAATTTAGAACCAACTTAACCAAATGTCTTAGGGTCAAATTTGGTCAAACAAAATCCAAGATTATAAAAATCAATTAAACTAAGTTGAACTTTGGTCACTCCCTAAATTTTATGACTAAATAGGATTAACAAGGCCAGGGATTGAAATTTGTGATTTTAATGCACCAAAAATCTTGATTGCACTTCAGAAGGGTAAAATAATCAAAATGCCTTTCAAGGTTTTTTTATAATTTGACTTTTTTGAAGTTGGCTCTTCATGAAAACTTTTAGATCATGTTTAAATATTGTTTGATAACTTCTCATGCATTAAAAACATTGATCTTACCTTAAAAGGTGTGAAATTACTAAAATATCTTTTAGAGGTATTTTCATAATTTAACCTTTTTGATGTTGGTTTTTCATGAAAAGTTCCAAATCATGATTTGATATTCTTTGAAGACTTTTGATGTATTGAAAACCTCCATCACACCTCAGTAAGTGTGAAATTACAAAAATACCCTTTAAGGGTATTTTTATACTTTGACTTTCCTAAGGTTGGCTTTTCATGAAACGCTCTAAATCTTATTTTGAAATTATTTCATGATTTTTAGTACATTGAAAACCTTAATCACACCTCGAAAGGTGTGAAATTACTATACCTTTTAGAGGTATTTTTGTAATTTAATTTCTTGAGATCGATTTTTTACAAAAACTTTCATATCACGATTTCATATTATTCTAAGATTTTTTGTGCTTTAAAATCACAAAAACAAATAAAGGATCAGGGTTTTCTAAGGAAATTCCATAAAAAGATCAAAACTTTCAAAAAGACAAATTAGTCATTTCACACTATTCCAATTGCACTCATAAACTCATATTCTGCCAAATTCATCATGAACCATTGATAATTTAAAGGCCTAGATCTAAGTTTCAAAGGTGATTGCATGCAAAATAAACCAAGGGGGAATACTAGTTTTAGGATGTATTTTTTATCAAGGGCCTTCATGCATTTGCATGGCATATATATTCATAATTTAGGACTGAAATGAGGGAAGTAGGTAACCTTGAAAGTGGTGTGAAAATAAGGAAAAAGGAAAAAAATAAAAAAAAATTGTGAAAGCTTTATGGAGGTATAATTTTTACTATTTCTTCATTGCATTTCACACCATTTCATATCATTTTCCATAGTTTTCACATTGTTTATCCATTAATTTTTCTTTCTTTTTTTGTGAGAAAACAACTTTCTTTATAGTTGTTTGCCTTCATAACTCCTAAGGTTGACTCTTCACGAAACACTCTAAATCATATTTTGAAATTATTTCATGATTTTTGGTGCATTGAAAACCCTGATCGCATTTCTAAATGTGTGAAATTACTATGCCTTTTAGGAGTATTTTTGTAATTTGATTTCTTAAGACCGATTTTTCATGAAAACTTTCATATCATGATCTCATATTATTCTAAGATTTTTGATGCTTTAAAATCATGCAAAACAAAGAAAGGATCAAGGCTTTCCAAGAAAATTCCATAAACAATCAAAACTTTCAAAAGGGTAAATTGGTCACTTCACACTATTCTAGTTGCACTTGAGCCTCATTTTCTGTTGTATTCATCATGAACCATTGATCATTTAAAGGCCTAGATCTAAGTTTGAAAGGTGATTGCTTGCAAAATAAACCAAAGGGGAATACTAGCCTTAGGTGCATTTTTTATCAAAGGCCTTTATACATTTGCATGGCATATGTATTCATAATTTAAGGTTGAAAGAAAGGGAGCATGTAGCCTTGAAAGTGGTGTGGAAATGAGGAAAAAGGAAGAAAAAATAGAAAAATTTAGGAAAGCTTTGTGGAGGTGTAATTTCTACTATTTCTTCATTGCATTTCATACCATTTCATATAATTTTCCTTAGTTTTCATATTGTTTACCCATTAATTTTTCTTTTTTTTTTGTGAGAAAACAACTTCCTTTATAGTTGTTTTAAACACCTCTATAACTCCTAAGGTTGGCTTTTAATGAAATGCTCTAAATCATATTTTGAAATTGTTTCATGATTTTTGGTACAGTGAAAACCTAATCGCACTTTGAAAGGTGTAAAATTACTATACCTTTTAGGGATATTTTTGTAATTTGATTTCTTGAGATCGATTTTCATGACAACTTTCAAATGATGATTTCATATTATTCTAAGATTTTTGGTGCTTTAAAATCACAAAAACAAAGAAGAGATCAAGATTTTCCAAGAAAATTCCATAAAAGGATCAAAACTTTCAAAAGGGCAAATTGACCATTTCACACTGTTCCAGTTGCACTTAAAGCCTCATTTTCTATTGGATTCATCATGAACCATTGATCATTTAAAGGCATAGATCTAAGTTTGAAAGGTGATTGCTTGCAAAATAAACCAAGGGGGGAGTACTAGCTTTAAGATGCATTTTTTATTAAGGGCCTTCATGCCTTTACATGGCATATATATTCATAATTTTAGGCTGAAAGAAGGGAAGCAGGCAACCTTAAAAATGGTTTCGAAATGAGGAAAAAGGAAGAAAAAATAGAAAATTTTGGGAAAGCTTTGTGGAGGTGTAATTTTTACTATTTTTTCATTCCATTTCATATCATTTTCCATAGTTTTCATATTGTTTATCCATTAGTTTTTCTTTTTTTTTTGTGTGAGAAAACAACTTCCTCTATAGTTGTTTGCCTCCATAACTCATAAGGTTGGCTTTTCACAAAATGTTCTAAATCATATTTTGAAATTGTTTCATGATTTTTAGTACACTAAAAACCTTGATCACACTTCAAAAGATGTGAAATTACTATACCTTTTAGGGGTATTTTTATAATTTGATTTCTTGAGATCGATTTTTCTCAAAAACTTTCAAACCATGATTTAATATTATTCTTAGATTTTTGGTGCTTTAAAATCACAAAAACAAAGAAGAGATCAGGGTTTTCCAAGAAAATTCCATAAAAAGATCAAAACTTTCAAAAGGGCAAATTGGTCATTTCACACTATTTCAGCTGCACTCAGAGCCTCATTTTCTGTTGGATTCATCATGAACTATTGATCATTTAAAGGCCTAGATCTAAGTTTGAAAGGTGATTGCTTGCAAAAAAAACCAAGAGCGGAATACTAGCTTTAGGATGCATTTTTCATCAAGGGCCTTCATGCATTAGCATGGCATATATATTCATAATTTAGGGATGAAAAAAATAGAGTAGGTAGCCTTGAAAGTGGTGTGGAAAGGAGGAAAAAGGAAGAAAATATAAAAAAATTTGGGAAAGATTTGTGGAGGTATAATTTCTACTATTTCTTCATTGTATTTAATACCATTTCATATCATTTTTCATAGTTTTCATATTGTTTATCCATTAATTTGTCTTTTTTTTTTTGTGAGGAACAACATATCCTTGAAAGTTTTTTGCCTCCATTACTCCAAGCTGTGAGTTCCAAGAATTTGAATCAACTAGTCATAGTTATGATTTGAAGCAAGACAAGATCGAGCCATAGTAAAAATTCACCATTAAAATGCTTAAAGAGGTGTAGCTTAAGCTCCCACCCTCCATGGTTGAACCTCTTTGGTTGTTTTGTATATATTTTCCTTTCTTTGAATAATAATCTTAATGGTTTTAGTGTTATATTACTTGTTATTTGCATGATTATTGATTATGTTAGTAGCTTACGTGATGCGTTTGGTTGGCTTGCACGTTCTTATTACTTCCTGTTTAGGTAGTTTATTACATGTTTGATGAAATTCTTTTATAATAAAAAGTGCTTGTATATGATAGCTTTATAAGTGTTTAAACCATATTCTAGCTAAATAAAACATTGAAATGATTGCAGGTAGCCATAATAGGCATTCAGCTAAGTTCCCTCCATTCTTGGTCAAACCTTCATTTTATATTTGGTGGATAAATGTTTGTTCATTTCATGTGTGTTGCTTGTGTTTTTGGTTTGTTCTTTAAAGTTTTGTATGTGTTTGATGAATCCTCAATGAATTAAAGCGTTTGAATTAGTAAACTTTATCAGGTGATGCTATCTTGTTTGGAAATGCTTTGGCCAAACCTTATTTTGTTTCTAAACCCTTGGTGTTTGATCCATTTGTACTTGTCATTACATGCATGTTTAGTTTGTAATATATTTGTAAATATGCCTAAGTTTGTATTATGTTGTTTCCATATTCATTCATGTTCCATTTTTATCAATGGCATTTTTTTTTTTTATTTTCATACATGCATTCCCCACCCAAACCTTAAACCCTAAATTAAAACCCTAAAACCCTAACCATAAATCCTAACCAAACCCTAAACCTTAACCCCAAATCATAAAACATACACTACAGGGGTTTAGATTTTTAGTGACATTTTTTTTAACGTTTAGCGGCTTTTATAGACAACACTAAAAGATTTGCGGCGTTTGCGAAAAATGCTAGTCAAAATGCCGGCTATATACGTGTTGCCGAAAAATAACGGCATTTTTCTATAAAATACTATTATATTAGCCGACATTTGTATCAGAAAAAACATCACTATATTAACGGCATTTGCATTTGAAAAATGTCGGCTATATTAATAGCATTTGTATCTAGAAAATGCCACTATTTTAATGGTGTTTGTATCTTTGAGACAACCGCTAATTTAGTGACATTTTTATCATAAAAATGCCATTAATTTGGTGGTGTTTGTATAAAAAAAACACTACTAATTTAATGACGTTTGTGTTTAAAAATGCTACTAAATTCTAAAAAATATGGGCATTTATAGTAAAATGCCATAAATGTAATGGTATTTTCTGATACAAATGTCACTAAATTCAGCATTTAGTGGTATTTTTAAATACAAACGGCCGTTAAATAACAAATTTTACTTTTTTTTAATTTTTGTTAATATTTATTATAATTAAATAAAAATTGTTAAAAGAAATAAAAATGAATTTTAAATTCATAAAACTGAATATTATAAATATTTAAATATCTAAATACATAATTTGTTCCAATATGCATGTAACATAAAGTTTAATACAGACAATAACATTCCACTTTGCATTTGTTTGCCTCTTGCTCATCAATGGACTCCATGGAAGGAGTCGCACTTGCTTTGAGTGGAGCCTACAACGCTCATTCCTCCTTTTGGCTTTCATTGCTAAATAGAACATTTCTCCAAGAACCTCAAAATGTGCTGTTAGAAATGCATCACTGTACATTTCATTTATCTTCTTCGCAACTTCATGTTCCATCCTGATTGAAAAATGTCACTGGGTAAGCTATAAAAAGTACCATAAAATTTGTAATGCAAGATAAAATTAGGGAAGATATACAAGATCTCATTGTTACATACATGCAAAAATAATAGAGAAACAGATTTAACCAAAGCAACAAACTAAGATATATTTTTTGGCCAATGATCAAGATAAATGCATAAGGCAAAAGGATGTACACTTTCTCTCTGAGTGCATTCACAAAAATGCCTTTCATATTCATAGTTCTTCCATTTGCATATTTCATTATGAAATTGCTAGACTTGGAATGCAGTGTCATATAATTTGAGGGAAGAAAAATATACGAAAGGCTAAGAGATAGATCTTCAATCAAGTTCAATGTTTGGATTGCATTGGAAAAAGATAAAGATTATTGATTCCATGAAGTTTATAGATAAACCATTTCAAATCATGTTTTTCAGCTCGTAAATAAATTCAATAAATGGATTCAAATGCTTCAAGAGGGAAATAAACCAATCCTTCAAAAATAAATGACCAACGCAATAGAGTTTCAAGAGGGAAATGCAAAATTGTGTAATTGATAAATCATTATGCTACACCTTGAATTGATGGTACAACTGTGTCTATAAAGATCAATGTTTTTTTAGACTTAGCAGTAGCAAAAACTGTATCATGGAATCATTAGAAAGTAATTGGAAAAAGTATAGAGGACCAATCCAAGTTGATAGGTCTACAGTATGCACTTTTCAACTGCAAAGGCTTCGTAATAAAATCCAGAATAGCAAATGAAAGCATCACAATGGTTTCCACCCGAAATGCAAAATGCCAATCTAAATGATAGCCAACCTGTTAGCTAGTTATCTCAGATTAACGTATGCACAGAGCATAGAGCATCATAAAATATGGACAATAGTAAAACTTGGCATATTTGAAATAAGGATGGTTCTTTTATTCTTAAACTGGGAAGGAATTAAGGAGATCAATTTAATAAATACCTATAAAAAATCTAGAAAAGAAAACTTACTATTCCACCGTAAACACATCCAAGTGCATATCCAATTGGCATACACATGTAAAATATTGCTAGCCATGCTGTTTTATGATACAAAAGTAGAAGAATAAGATTCAAGAGGATGGCATCAACAAAAAAGTTTCTAATTGAAAGAGATACAAACACAAAGGGCATGTTGCATATAACTCCAAATCTCAATAGTAATAGCAAGATGACTGTGATTTATAGGTGTGACAAAATAATTAGATTGAACCCTAAAACTAAAATTTTTATAATGGGTCATACTAAAACAATTAACTTAATTTCTTGTTTCAACATTAAAAGCTTGAAGCTAGAACATCCTTTTTTTTACCTTTTTTAATCATACCATTTATGGAAAAAAACCAAAATTCCTTGACTTTTGGGATAAAATAACCCTTTGCCACATTTAGATCTTCATTCAAATAAACAAGTAAGAGTATCTTAACACATACAACTTTA
>NW_019167982.1:13978731-14039339 GCF_002303985.1 Durio zibethinus | reverse complement strand
AAAGGGGTATGCAAGGCAAGAGAGATGGTGAAAGAAGTAGAGGCATTGAAACAAGTGATGGCTCCAATAAGAGAACATAGACAACGTTTGTTGAACTTTATCGAATAAGCCAAGGCCCAGTATGAACAGATCAAGCAATTTTATGGTTATAGTTCTAGGATGATAAACTCAATGTAAATAAAAGTTTTTTGGAATAAATGAAATCTTTAGTTGAATATCATCTTTAAGGTAAATATTCTTTGCATACATGCATTTTTCATTCATTGCATTCTCATTCATTACATTTAACAAAGTAATCATGTGATAGTCATGCAAATTTACTAATTCAAAAATATGGTACTCAAGGTTCAATGATAGCTCTATCTAGTGAAAACCCTGTCTATCGATACAACACAAGATCCAGAATCAAACAAATGGAGCAGAAAAATTTTTACAGATTTGAAAAGATAAAAAAAACACAGAAGAATATGGAAAATAAGCTGAGCAAGATTTTGGATGCTCTCAATAAGATGAATAAGGGAAAAAGAGTTGAAGAAAATACAAGCCAAAAAGTTCTCCTATTACAAGAAGTGGCTGACCCTTTGTATCCTCTAGGTTTTGACCCACCTCAAGCCCAGTTTGCATAAGAGGTTCCACCACAATACTTCGCATATCTCACATATCCTAGAATGCCATCAGCCTCAAACCCAGGACATTACCATAGTTATGTAAATCTTATCTTTACTGAAAGGGCAGTAGAATTGATTCTTGATCTAGATGATTTAAAAGAGAAAGAGAAAGAAAAGATAAGAGTGAAAACTCAAGAAAGCTTCAAAATTAGTATGCTAGAATAAAGGCTACGGGTTGTGGAAGGCATTGGTTTCTATGGTTCAGTTGATGTTGCTGGGCTCTGCTTAGTTCTTGATGTGGTCATTCCTCCTAAGTTCAAAGTACCAGAATTTAAAAAATATGATGATACGAAGTGCCCCAAAACCTACATCACCATGTATTACCGGAAGATGGTAGCCCATGCTCATGATGAAAAACTTTTGATGCATGTCTTTTAGGATAACCTTATAGGCTCTACTGCCAGATGGTATGTTCAGCTAGATAGAACCTGCATTTGCTCTTGGAGCGATATGGCTCATGACTTCATTAGCCAATATCGACATATTATCGATTTGGCTCCAGATCATTTGTCTTTACAAAACCTGAAAAAAAAGGCAAATAAATCTTTTAAAGAATATGCCCAGAAATGGAGGGATGTAGCTTTTCAAGTACAACCTCCTCTGACTGAAAAAGAAACTACGTGCTATTTGTTAGCACTTTAAAACTTTTCTATTATGAAAAGATGATAAAAAATGCCATAAAAAATTTTACTGATATGGTAATTTCAAGAGAAATTATCGAGAGTGCCATCAAGAATGGTAAGCTGAAAGAAAGTGAAGCATCTAGCAAGAGAGTCTTAAAGAAGAAAAAGACTAAAGCTCAGGCTGTGAGCTTTGATAGACAATAATTTAGGGGCTATCAATCCTACTCACCACCAGGATACCTGCCATATTACCCTATTATAAATAACACCTCCCCTTACCCATACCAACCATTTGTACAGTCACCTTACCCTTAAACATATCAAACCCCTCTTAGGCCTCAAAGTATCATATATAGTCCTAACACTCAACCTACCTCAAGACCTCAAAATCACCCAAATAACCCTATTGGTGGTTCACGAGAGCAATGAACTACCCGTGAGAAACCTGTGTTTAACCCAATTCCAATAACTTATACAAAATTATATAAGAAGCTTTACAACAGTCATTTGATTGCTCTTAGTAAATTGGAACCCCTCAAGCCATTTTACCCCAAGTGATACGATCCCACAGCCCATTGTGACTACCATTATGGGATTACTGATCACTTCATCGAAAATTACACTGCCTTAAAACATAAAGTGCAATGGTTGATCAAGGATAAAATGATTTGCTTTGATACGGAAGGGGTGACTGCACCGAATGTTAGTGGCAATCCCTTGTCGAATCATAATGTGAATGCTCTAAGTGAAGAACATGAGCATCATTTGAAAAAATAAGTGGCAGATATCAAGACACCTCTCAGCCAACTGTTTGATATTTTATGGAAGGCTGACATGATACAATTGGTGAGTCCGCATAATTATCATGAAGTATTTATAGTCGAAACTAGTTGTAAATATCATAATGGAGCAATGGGCCATTCTATCGAAACTTATGAGTAGTTTCACCAAGAGGTGCAAAAACTTTTGGATTCATACCAGATGGAGGTCTATGAAAGAAGAGAAGACTTAAAAAGTATTGAGGTGTCTATAACTGATAAGCCTGCAAAGCTGTTTCCAAAGCCAGTGACAATTCATTGTGAGAACAAGCCGAAGTCAATCACAGAAAAACTCATCCCCAGGTTAGTAACTTTTAAAGTCTCGACTCTTTTCCCGTACAAAGATGATAAAGTTGTAACCTAGAGATATGGCTGTGACACAATAGTTCAGAGATAAGAATGGAATGTTTCTAAAGCTGATGCTTCCAATATAATTGGTGTATGAGGTATTACCTAAACTGAAAGGTGTTAAACTCCAAAAATGTTGAAGAAGGCTAGAAAAGAGAAGGCCAAAAAAAAAGAAAGATGAAATAACCTTGAAATAGAACCTGAAGAAGATCGCCTGAAGTCAATGTCAAAAAAAGAGGTTTGTAAATTCCTGAAGCTGGTAAAACATAGTGAGTATTCACATGCTGAACAGTTGAATAAAATGCCAGCTCGAATCTCATTACTATCATTACTGTTAACTCAGAGCCACACCGAAATGCCCTGCTGAAAATATTGAATCAGGCATACATGGCACATAATGTATCTGTTGAGTATATGAATCACCTGACTGGAAATCTAGTCATGTCAAACCATATTTTCATTCAACGATGATGAGATTCCCTTGGAAGGAAAAAAAATGCTAAGGCTTTGCATATTACGACCAAGTGCAAAAGCCATATCATAGCCAAGGTCTTTATTGATAATGGTTCTGCTATCAATGTCATGTCTATGTCAACTTTGGCAAGGCTACCCATTGACCACTCTTATATAAAGAACAACCAGATTATCGTGAGAGCTTTCAATGGGATAAAAAGAGAAGTCTTGGGGGATATTGAGATGCCCTTACAAATTGGGCTATACACTTTTAATGTGAAGTTTCAAGTAATGGATATCTCTCCATCTTACAGTTATCTATTAGAAAGGCCATGGATTCACATGGCAGAAGCTGTGCCCTCTACTTTGCACTAAAAGATTAAGTTTAATGTAGAAGGTTAACTAGTAGTGGTAGTTGGAAAGAAAGACATGCTAGTGACCTAACCATTGAATACTCCATATGTAGAGGCTGTCGAAGAAGCATTAGAATGCTCCTATCGATCTTTTAAATTGGTTAATTTTGTAGGTGAAGGATTTAAAAATCAACCTTTTTCAAGGATAGTGATAAGCAAAGTCATCAATAAGGGTTGGGCAAGAACTCGTAGGGAATAAAAAAACCATTGACGGTGATAGACAATAGCAACAGGTTAGGCCTAGGCTATGAGATGGCAGAATGAGAGATCAAGAGAAGGCTAACGAGAAGACAGCAAAACTAATGGTTATCCCCTACCTATATGAGATTTTCAGACCTAAAGGATTCATGTATCTAGATACAGGAAAAAACGTGGAAAACACTTTTGCCAGTTAACCATTGATGCTATTAAAGATAAATGAGAGATTAATCAAGAGGGGTGGGTTCTCCTTTGTCCGCCAGATTATGAGCTAAATAATTGGAGTGCCATCAAGATGCCTGTGACTTTTGAAACTAATGTAATGTAATTGTAACATCCCAATAGCTATTGCCTAGGCATTGGGGTGATCTTTCTTGTTTGGGCCATTTATCTTTTATTATTTTTAATAAAAATTAAGAAGGATGTATTTTCATTCATTTTTTCTTGTGTCTTTATTATTTCCATCTTTCTAAACACATCTTGCCAACATATCCCATTTCATTCAATTTCAGGTCTTTAAATGAACATGAAGATAATTATGATAACAATCAAGAGGTTAGTTTTGAGAATTCAATTAACACTGATGAACTTGACAATGAAGAGAATTATGAGGAATATGTTATGCCTCCAGACCTAATGAGATTGATTGAACAAGAAAACAAGCCAATTGAGCCTCATCAGGAGATATTGAACTTAGTGAATCTAGAAGATGAAGAGAATAAGAAGGATGTCAGAATTGGTACTTCACTTTCATTAAAAGATAGACAGCATTTGGCAAATCTACTTTGGAAATTCATAGATGTATTAGCTTGGTCTTACCAGGATATGTCAGGGTTGAATACGGAGATAGTGGAGCATAGATTATCCTTAAAGCTAGAATGTAAGCCAGTTTAACAGAAGCTGAGATGAATGAAGCCTGAATGCTACTAAAGATCAAAGAAGAGGTGAAAAAATAATTTAATGCAGGTTTTCTAGAAGTGGCCAAGTATCCAGATTGGGTAACCAATATAGTACCTATTTTTAAAAAAGATAGAAAGGTACGAATATGTGTAGACTATTGTGACTTGAATAAAGCTAGTCCAAAGGATAAGTTTTCTTTGCCTCATATCGACACACTGGTAAATAACACGGCTAAGCATTCAATTTTCTCCTTTATAAATGGTTTCTCAGGGTATAATCGATAAAAATGGCTGTAGATGATATGGAAAAGACCACTTTCATGACTATATGGGGAACCTTTTATTACAAGGTCATGCCTTTTAGGTTAAAGAATGCTAAGGCAACATATCAAAAGGCCATGGTAACACTCTTCCATGATATGATGATAAAGAGATTGAGGTGTATGCAGATGCTATGATTGTAAAATCATGTGAGGATGAAGATCATGTCACCAGCCTAAAAAAATTATTTAAGAGGTTAAGAAGATTTCAGCTCAAATTAAACCCAGCCAAGTGCACCTTTAGGGTAAAGTCAGAGAAGTTGCTAGGCTTTGTGGTCAGTGAAAGAAGAATTGAAGTCGATCTAGATAAGATACGGGCCATTCAGAATTTGTCACCTCTCAGCACACCAAAAGAAGTTTGAGGTTTTCTAGGGAAGTTGAACTGCATTTTTTTATTTATCTTTCAACTTATTTACAAATGTGATCCCATATTTAAGCTTTTTCACAAGAATAATCTTGTAAAATAGAATGAAAAATGTCAAGAGGCGTTTAATAAAATTAAGCAATACTTGTCAAACCCTGCAGTGTTGGTGCCACCTGTTCTAGAAAAACTTTTAATTCTATACTTGACAGTATGTGAAAACTCAATAGAATGTGTACTGGGGTAACAAGATAAGTCTAGTCGAAAGGAGAGAGCTATTTACTATCTAAGTAAAAAGTTCATAGAGTACGAATCTAAGTATTCTTCATTGAAAAAATATGTTGTGCATTAATGTGGACTGTCAAAAGACTCAGACAGTATATGCTCTATCATACCACATGGCTTATAGTAAAATTAGATCCAATTAAATATATCTTTGATAAGCCTTCTTTGCCTGAAAGAATTATTAGATGGTAAGTAATGCTTTCGGTGTATGATATTATATATATGAGCCAAAAAGTAATAAAATAGGGGGCTCTAGCAGAGTTTCTTGTAGATCGTGCTACTGAAGAGTATGAGCGAATGAAGTTGAAATTTTCTGATGAAGACCTAATGACTATTTCCCAACTAGAGAAAGGGGAGCATAGAGAAAAATGCTGGAGAATGTATTTTGATGGAGCTACTAATATCTTGGGACATGGAATTGGGGTAATTTTAATTTTTTCAGAAGAGCAATACTGTCCTGTAACAGTAAGGTTAAATTTCAATTGCACAAATAACATCGTTAAATATGAAGCATGTGTCATGGGCTTACAAGCTACTATAGATAGAAGAGTGAAAGCATTAAAAGTGTTCGGGGACTCAGCTCTAGTTATATATCAGTTGAAAGGAGAATGGGAGACGAGAGATTCAAAACTCGTTCCATATCATAAGTATATTCTAGAGTTGACGAAACAATTTGAAGATATCCAGTTTGACCACTTACCTCGAGAAGAGAATCTGATTGTTGATACATTGGCTACTCTGGTTGCAATGATTTGAATTAATGATAATAATGACATTCAGCCCATCAAGCCAGATGTTAAAGATATACCAGCTCATTGTTCCAATGTAGAAGAAAAAAAGATGGGAAGCCCTGGTATTACGATATCCTATAGTATGTTAAAGATCAACAATACTAGTTCAAATAACAAAAAATGATAAAAGGGTCATCCGAAGGTTGGCTATAACCTTTTTCTTGGATGGGGATGTTCTGTATAAAAAAAGTCGAGATTAAGTATTACTAAGGTACATAAACAAGGTTGAAGCGAGAAAAATCATTGAATAGGTGCATGATGGAATATGTGAGGTACATACCAGTGGACATATGATGACGAGACAGATTATGAGAGTAAACTATTACTGATTGACAATAGAGAGTGATTGCATTAATTATGCTCATAAGTACCATAAATGCCAGATATATGCTGATAAGATTCATGCTCCGTCATTTGCTTTACATGTTATGGTACCACTTTGACCATTCTTAATGTGAGGCATGGATGTCATTGGTTTTATCACCCCAAAGGCTTCTAATGGATATAGATTTATTTTTATGATGATAGATTACTTCACAAAGTGAGTGAAGGTAGCATCATATGCAAGTGTAACACGATTTATGGTTTGCAAGTTCATAAACAGAAAGATCATCTATAGATATAGACTTTCAAAAAGAATTATTTCAGACAATGCTAAGAATCTAAATAGTAAGATGATGCAAGAAATATGTGCTTAATACAAGATCAAGCGTCATAACTCGACACCCTATCATCCGAAAATGAATGGGGTAGTTGAGGCAACCAACAAGAACATAAAAAGGACTCTGGAGAAGATGATCGAGACTTATAAAAATTGGTATGAGAAGTTGCCATTTGCATTGTACGCATATCGAACATCAGTGCGTACCTCTATTGGGGCAACTTCATTTTTTTAGTTTATGGGATGAAAGCTGTACTACTAGTGAAAGTGAAGATCCCCTCCTTGAGGGTTCTAAAAAAAATTGAGTTGAAAGAAGCTAAATAGATTTGAGAACGCTATGAACAGTTAAATTTCATAGAAAAAAAAGATTGACTGCATTGTGCCATGGTCAGCTATATCAAAGAAGAATGATGAGGGCTCATGATAAGAAGATTCGACCCTGTTACATTTGAGAAAGAGAATTGGTCTTGAAGAAAATCCTCTCAATCCAGCACGATAGTAGAGAAAAATAAACTTCGAATTGGGAAAGGTCGTATGTGGTGAGATGAATTTTTTCGGGTGAAATGCTGATACTGATTGAGATTGATGGAAATGATTTATCCCATTCTATAAATTCTGATGCTGTGAAGAAATACTATGCTTGAAATAAAAAAAAGGAAAAAAGAAATGAAAATGAAAAAAAAAATGAAAAGAAAAAAAAAAGAAAAAAATGAATGAAAAAGGAATACTCAAGGCAAAAACCCTAAAAGGGCAGTTTGAGTCATAGGGGGTTTGTCTAAGTTGCAAACCTGAAAAGATAGATTAGATAAAGAGAATACAATAATGAATTTAAAAATTTGTTGGCATGGAGACTAGCAAATTTGAAGAAGCTCCAAGTTGTTAAATACATCAAAGGGTTAGGTTTTCAGAAAAATCTTAAGATATGTTATCATGATTATCCGATTGTTCATTTTTAGGCTTTGTCCCACACTTATCCTTGTAATTCTTTCTTTGCCAAAGTTTGCTAATATTTTGCTAATAAAAGACATTCTATTTCACTCTTTGTGTCTTTTTTTTTTTCTGGTGACTATTTCTCAACCATTCATATTCTTTTCTTCCTAATACCTTACAATGGAAAAAATGTGCAAATACATTCTTACTTTTTGAGTTTGAAATAATGATTGATGAATGAATAACAGCATGAAAGATTTTTACATTACATTGAATAAAGTCAAGAGTGATAAAGGCAAAATCAAGATGTTCAGTTCCTGATAAAGACATTGAATTTGGAAAGAGATTTCTTACAGTAAGAATGTGAGTGGAAGAGACAATTAAGAGCTACACTGGCTCGATCTTAAAAGAACAGCATAATCTGGTTTTTAAAGAATTAAAGGGTTTGATGCCCAGGAAAAAAACTTGAGAAACTTGAGTACCACAATTGAATAAGAGTTAATTAGCCAACATTTGCATAACATGCATTGAATTTCATATGCATTGCATAGCATATACTACATAAATTCAAGAAGTAGGAGTATTCCAAAACCTCACATAGAGGAGATAGATGTGAATACATTTTCAAATTTGAAAAAAAACTTATCAGGTAAGTTCCTAATCCTTGAAATAAGATGTCTCTTGGTATCATGATTGATTTATAAGACCTTTGGGCATAATCTCCTGAAATTCCTTCAAAAATGATTTTCAACTCCTTTGGACATGATTGTCAAGGAGCAATTTATTTTCCAAAGTTGTGAGCCTCTGATTAGAGGAGCCATTTATTTTTCAAAAGTCGCTGAGCCTCTGATTAGAGGAGCCGTTTATTTTCCAAATTCATTGAGCCTCTGTTTAGAGGAGTTTTACTCATTTTCAAAGTCGTTGAGTCTTTGATTAGAGGAGCTTTATTTATTTTTCAAAATCATTGAGCCTCTGATTAGAGGAACTTTATTTATTTTTCAAAGTCTTTGAGCCTCTGATTAGATGAGCTTTATTTATTTTTCAAAGTTATTGAGCCTCTGATTAGAGATGCTTTATTCATTTTCAAAGTCATTGAGCCTCTGATTAGAGGAGCATTGTTTATGTTTTCCAAAGTCGTTGAGCCTCTGCTTAGAGAAGCCTTGATCAAATCCTAAACACAAAAAAATGAAAAAAAAAAAAGTGGTCGAGTTGAGTCTTGAATGGGTGTCTACGTTTTTGCGCAATTTCTGTTTCATAGAAAATGTGCAAAGAGGGGTAGCTGTAGACATCCAATTTGGTTCAGGCTCAGATCATTTGGGCCTGGTCCAAGTGGGTAGGTCTACATTGTTTTTTTTATTATTTTGTATTTTATTATTTTTATTTTTATTTTATATTATATATATTTCTTTATATCTTATATATTTATTATTTATTTATTTATTATTACTATTTATTAATATTTTTTTATTTTTTATTTTTATGTTAATATATATTTTATTTATCTAGTTATATATTTATTATTATTTATCTATTATAATTTATCTAGTATTATTTTTATCTGTTAATATTTTGATTTATCTGATTTTTTTTCTCTTTAATTATCTATTAATATTTTTTTTATTTGATTTTTTATTTTTTTTTATTTTTTTTCGACTGAAGATTAGATTGGTTTTGGAGGAATCCCACCGTGAATTGGGATTCAATCAAAGTCCATATTGGATTCAATGATTGAATCCCAATCCAATGAGGAGTTGGGATTGATCAGAAACTCTTCTGATCAATCCCTACAAAAGGACCCACGGATCAAAGCAAAAAGGGACAGAGAAAAGAGTTACTGGCTGAGAGAAAAGGCAGACACAGTGAAGATTTAAAAGCTAAAAAGGTTTTGGTGCATCTAGAACAACTCTAAGAATTGATAAGAATTTTTGGAGAATTCTTTTTGAATTTTTTTCTGGAAATTTTTGGAAAATTTTCAGATTTCGATTGAATTTTTCAGCGAAGATTGAATTTTTCGATGATTACTCTGGTCGAGTTTGAATTTTTCGACCAACTTTCCAGTTTTCGGCAACCATTTCTAGAAACCGATAAGTTTTTCGGTGAACTTTCGACAAAAAACCTAGATTCTGATGAAAATTTCTAGAATCCGACAGGCATTCAATCAGAGTTCTTCGAGTTTTTATAGATAAGGGAGAGAAGAGGAAGGAACAGAGAGAGAGGGAAAGAGGGTTCTGCTGAAAAAATGAAGGAATCAGCCTTATATACCCTCTCAAAACGACTTCGTTTCTACGTTAAGTAACCAAGAAGATTTGCGCGTTTTGCCAAGATCCGACCCGACCCGAGTGTCGACCCGCTTTCGACCTACATGTGACCCTCGTCTCCGAGCCGTTAGCTGAGCTGAGCCGACACCTCTGAGCTGTGTCTCCGAGCCATTTTTCTTTCTCAAGCCGAGCCGAGCCAAACCGTTAGTCGAGCCGAGCCAAACCGTTAGTCGAGCCGTTGCTAGATTTTTTTTTTCGTTTATTTATTTGTTTATTTTTATTATTATATTAGAATTGTTTAATATTTTTATTTATTTATTTTATTTATTTTCATTTTTATTATTTTTATTATTTTATTTTCTTTAAATAAAATTAAAAAAAAAAATTTTGAGGAAAAGTTAAAGTATCAATTTTCCTCAAAATTAAAAGTTTTCAAAAAAAATTTTTTAAAAATAAATTTTCAAAAAAAAGGTTTTAAGGAAAAGTTGAAAGTATCAATTTTCCTCGAAATTAAAAGTTTCCAAAAAATATTTTTGGGAAAAAGTCGAAAGTATCAATTTTCCTTAAAAATAAATTTTCAAAAAAAGGTTTTGAGGAAAAGTTGAAAGTATCAATTTCTTTAAAGATAAATTTTCAAAAAAAGGATTTTTGAGGAAAAGTTGAAAGTATCAATTTTCCTTGAAATTAAAGTTTCCAAAAAAAAATATTTTTGGGGAAAAGTTGAAAGTATCAATTTTCCTTGAAAATAAACTTTCCAAAAAAAATATATTTTTCAAAATTAAAGTTTCAGAAGAATATTTTTGGGAAAAAGTTGAAAGTATTAATTTTCCTTGCACAAAAATAATCATTTTTTTCTTCCTTTTTTTTTAATGTTAAATAATCCGACGATGGAGCCTCTGCAAGTGAAACAGTAGTTTTCTTGCATACTCTTGAGGTGAGGAGATTTTCTCAATTTTTTGCTAAAAGTATTGAGTCAATTGAGAATAATTTTCAATAATTAATTACCTGGTAAATTTTTAAGGCTTATTTGATAACATAAAATTAATCTAGTACCATTTTTCGATGGGCGTTGTGAGGGTGCTATAACCTTCCTCACATGTAACTGAACTCCCGAACCTTATTCTGGTTAGTAGACATAAACCTATTCTTTTAAGGACCCTTAAACTTAGGTGTTCCCTGTAAGAATAGATTCTTTAGGTAGCTAATCGCACCTAAATAAAAAAGATTGGTGGCGACTCTTTTAAGTTAATGTCTAGCGATAGATCCCCGGTCTAGATGTTATGACACTGTTTTCTCTCTATATATTATTTGCATGTTAACCCTTTATGTTGTTCTTGGTATTTATACATTATTCTTTGTATATATTATTTGGTTATTAACTATTTTCTTTTACTATGTATGTATTCATATCATTAGGTTTAACATAAGGAGTAATTGTTACAAAACAATTTTAACAAAAAAAAAATCTTAGTTACATTTATAAAGCCTAGCAATGCCCTCTATTGGCCTGAAAAAAGAGTCCGAAGAGTTGAAAGTTGTAAACAAAAGGCTTAAAAAGGAAGTTCAAGCACTTGAACAAGAAAAGGATGAGTGGAAAATTTTGTTCACTGACTTTAAGACAACACGGTCATCTAACAATCAATAATTAGTCAAACTTTTGAAAAAAAAATGGATAGTTGCAAGCAAAGCTATAAGAAATAGAGGAAACACTATCCAAATGCTGAATGGAGTTGTGGTTGAAATTAGAACACAAATAGGAGCCGTGAATGAAGAGCGTGAGTAATTAAATGAGTCTTTGCTTGACCAAATCATTATAGCTGCTTACAAAGCCAAGGACACGATAGAAAAGATTGACGAATAAAAAAAAAGGGTGCCAACGATGGGAATGTATGGCTAAGAACTACTAGATTTCCTTAATAAAGTGCAAAGTCAGTATCAATAAATTAGTTATTTCTTTTCTCAGTAAATTCTAGATTTTTCATGGATATGATATTGGATTTGATTAAAAATAAATTTTAATTCAATAAAGATTTTCTTTGATAACAATTGTTATGTGGTAAATTTTGTTATTACATTCATGCTCTTTTTGTATTCATTCTCATGCATAATTTGATGGTTCCATAAACAGCATTCTAAGTTTGCACTCTAATTATGAGGAATCAAGATTCAAGGATAGCTCAACACCCAAGCCCAAGCTAGAAGAATGGAACAAGATAATTCAAGCCCTGTTAAGTAATTAGAAAAGGCCCAAGAAAAAATTAAGGGAGAGCTTAACAAAATCCTTAAGGCATTAGGCAAGTTGAATAAAGGAAAAATAGTAGAAGAAGATGTTTGACATGACTTTGTTGATCTTTTATATCTTCAAGTTGTGGCCCATATTAGGCCAATCCACTCCAAGCTTTCCATCACAACAATTTGCATTTTTGACAAGCTATACTTAGAAATGTCGCCTGTACCCAACAAAGGAAATGTCCAAAGCTAAAATAACCTTGCCCTTACTGAAAAGGCAATTAAACCGGTTCAAGTTCCAAATTTAGACATTCCAAAAGAAAAATTGAAAATGGTTGAAGTTTTGGAAGATTCAAAAGCTAATTACAAGATGAACATGCTTGATGAGAGGTTGTAAGCTCTTGAAAGGATAGATTTTTATGGCACCATAGATACAGTTGGCCTTTGTTTGGTCCAAAATATTGTGATTCCTTCAAAATTTAAAGTTTTAAAATTTAAAAAGTACAATGATACTAAGTGTTTGATAACTTATGTCACCATGTATTGTAAAAAATGACTGCTTACAACAGTGATGAAAAGCTATTGATGCATGTATTCTAAGATAGTCTTACTGGCTCAACTGCAATGTGATATGTTCAGCTAGATCAAACTCACATCCATTCTTAGAATGAGCTCGCTCGGGCATTTATTAACCAATATCACCACATCATAGACTTGGCCCCTGATCATCTTTTTTTACAAAATATGGAAAAAAAGGTAATAAAGTCCTTCAAAGAATATGCCCAATGGTAGAGGAGCATAGTTGCTCCAGTCCAGCCACCATTTACCAAAAAAGAGACAATAGTTTTTTTTGTGAGTATTTTGAAGTCCTCTTATTATAAAAAAAAAAATGATAGGAAACGTAACTAAAAATTTTGCTAATATGGTAATCTTAAGGGAGATTTTTGAAAATGTCATCAAGAGTAGCAAACTTGAAGAAAGAGAAATAAATAATACTAAGAAAATAGGGATGCCCAAAAAAAAAAAAGCTGAAACCCAAGCTATGAGTTTTAAAGGGTTATAGTTTAGAGGTTATGCTTCATATCCACTAAATGTTCATCTTGCTCACTACCCTGTAATCAATAATATTGCACAACTCCCTTACCAACCTCATTATCCAACCATAAATAACATCTCCCAAAGCCATTACCAACCAGCTGTATATGGGCCTAGTGTTGTCGTAACATTAGTTTCAAAGCTTAACAATAAAGCGAGTGGTTTGAGAAAATCCAGAGAGCTCACATTAATCCTATCCCTATAACATGCACTAAGCTATTCTCAAAATTGGTTAAGAATAACTTGGTATCTCTAGTTTTTTTGAAACCATTGAAGTCACTCTATCCCAAATTGTACAATGTTAATGCCACATGTGATTACCATAATAAAAGTATGGGTCATTCTATAGAAACCTACCTTGCTTTCAAGCATAAGTTGCAATATTTGATCTGAGCAAACTCAATAAGCTTCAATGAATTAAGAGAGCTATATTTCAACAAAGGCCCTTTGTCTAATCACTAAGGGGCATAATTGTGAGAAAGCTTATTTGAACTGCTTGTCATTTTAGAATTTTTTGAAATAATGGACTTTTTTTATGTACTTGAATTTCATTTTATTTTTTTATCATTTTAATAAAAGTGACAAATATGATACATTTTCGTGACACCTCTTCTTTTGTATGAATCACCATCATATGCTTTTACCTTTTTACATTTTTTCCTATATTATTTCTAATTTTCAAATAATAAATGGTCAACAATCAAGATAATAATTCAGGATTCAATTTTGAGAACATCACTTATGTTGGCAAATTGAGATTGTTGATTCATTAGGATTGCTGAATAAAAAAAGATTAATTTGGCAAAAAATTTTGCTTACTAAAAATGAAATTGATGGAGAACACAATCTTTGTTTTTTGTCAATGAATATTGTTTATTGAGAGTATCTATATTTGAAATGAGAAATGGTCATCTTTCTTTTATGCTTTACAAAAATAGTAAAATTATCCATTTCTACCCCATTTGAGCTTGTTAAAATTTTTTTTCAATGAACTTTAATCAAGGATCACCTTTATACTAAAAGCATAGTTTAAGAAGCTTGCAAAGTTGAAATCCTTAGTGATTTTAGGAGTAAAGCCCTTTTATACTTAAATCTTTCTTGAAAATTGATGAAAAATTAAATAATTGAATAAATAAATAAATAAAAGAGAAAGAGAAAGAAAAACAAAGAAGAAATTGATTCGGTAAAATATCAAGGTGCTCTACATGGAAAGAAATTATCTTTGGTTTGATTACCATTCAAATACATTTTGGGCATATTTTATCCATTTCTTTCATAACCCTTACCCTAGCCTACATTACATATTTTAAAAGTTCATTTTGATCAAATATGAATACTCAAATTGAAAAATCATGAATTGAACCAAGGTAGGTTTGCCATTAGATTGTTTAGGATTTTAATCAAAGTGTCACTAATGGATAATGGGGAAAGAGAAATGAAAAGAAAAGATGAGAAAAAGATGTGCAAAAAAAGCAAAAAAAAAAAGTAAAAAAAGAAAGACTTAAACTGAAAACTCGAAAGGACGATTTAAGCAAAAATAGAGATTCAAAAAAATAGCTTTATTTAAGAATCCCATAATAGGGATGATGATTGGCTTAAAGATTGAGAATATCGATGGAATGTGTTTTTTGAGAAAGAATTTTGAGTTAGAGTTCAGAAATGCTTGAACAATCATTATTCTAGATGTTAATACTCTATTTCCGTAATATTTTTCTTTTATTCATCCTTGATTTGTTCTTGACCAGATTTTCTTTATTGAATACTCATTTTTCTTATTCTTTACCAAGTTTGCATCCCTTGAATGAATTGAAAAAATGTATCATATTTGTCATGAATTAGAATGATGATAAATAAATGAATGACAATATTCGTAAATGAATTTTTCATTCTTTTTAAAGAAATCCAAGATGAAAGAAGTGTAAGAAGCTTGAGAAAATAATTTGAAAAGGGCAAATGAGGTGACCCAATGATGAACATAGTGATGGATTGATCGATAAAACTTGTGAGTTTGGATTAGATGGGAAAAATAATATAGATCAGATGACATAATTTTTTATGAAATGATTAGTACTGAGAAGCTAAGAAGGAATGGTAGAGTTTTGAGAACCTTGTTACCATAATTGAAATTTCATGACATTGGTGTAGTGACATATGCATTACATACATTGTATTTACATTATAGTTAAATCCTTAATAATTGTATTTGCATCATGGTTGCGGCATACATTTGCATCATGTAGGGAACATTTGAATCATTGTATGAAATTTGCATTTATATCATTAAGTGAGAATATGGGTTGTTGCATTTGCATCATTTAGAAGGCATTTGCATTATTAGCATGACATTTGTCTTTGTTAGGAGAAAATGTTTGACTTTCAATTCTTGAATAAGGAAAATCTTTCAAGTTGAAATTTTTTTATAAGGAAAACTTTTTAAACTTTTAAAGTTATAAAGCATTTGTTTAAAAGAGCTTTTCGAATGAGAATCTTTGAAATTTTAAAATATTTTCGAATAAGAATCTTTGAATATGAAGCCATAAAGTTTTTGAAAAAAAGACCTTTAAAACCTTAGATGTGAATCTCTAAAATGTTTCAAACAAGAATCTTTGAAAATTTGGATAGGAATTCCTAAAATTTTTTAAATGTGAATCTTTGAAATTTTGGATGTGAAACCTTGAAAATTTTCAAATAAGAATCTTTGAATTCTAGAAGTGAGCCTTGAAACCTTTGATGTGAATTCGTAAATTTTACAAATATGAAATTTTGAATTTTGGATGTAAGTCACTAACACAAATCCTTTAAATGTGAATCTTTGAATCTTGCATTACAATTTGCTAATCCTTACAATGGAAAAGTTGAATTACTTGCGAATCTAAAAATTTTTACGAACTTTAGATTCTTACGAACCTTAAATTCTTACGAACCTTAAATTCTTACGAACATGAAATTCTTATGAACATGAAGTTCTTACAAACCTGAAACTCTTGAGAACTTTAAGCTCTTGCGAACCTTAAGTTCTTAAGAATTTGAAGTTCATGTGAAACTTAGATCCTTGTAAATCTAAATTCTTATGAATCTAAAAAATTCTTGCGAATGTAAATTCTTGCAAATTTGAAAATCTTGTGAAACTGAAATTCTTGTGAATTTGGAACCTTTGCGAATCTAGAACCTTTAAAAAATTGAAATTCTTGCAAATCTGGAACCTCTGCGAAACTTGGAACCTTGCAAATCTAGAACCTTTGAAAATCTAAAAAAACTTACGAATCTAAAACCTTTACAAATCTGGAACCCCTACAAAATTTAAAATCTTTACGAATTTGGAATCTTTATGAAACTTAGAATCTTTATGAATCTGAAACCTTTGAGAATCTTGAATCATTTATAAAACTTTGGAATCCTTGTGAAGCTTTGAATTTGTGCAAACCTTTGTGAATCTTGACTTTTGGTGAATTTTAAAATCATTATGAATTTTTTTGCGAATCTTGGAGTATTGGAATTTTTTAAATTTTTATTATGGAACCTTGTGAATCTTTGTAGTTTGTAGACTCTTAAATTTTCAAATTGTGAATCTTTGGATTTCATGCTACAATTTTTTTGTACCTGGGTGAATGGATGTCTTTTGACATTTTTGTTAGCTTTTTAGGTGAGATAGTAATCCAAGATAGAGGTGAATTAGATTTCTCAAAATTTTTCCCAAATAATTATTTCAAAATAATTAAATGGAAATTAAAACCAATATCAAAATATGATGCAAATAACAATAAATTGATGTATTTAGAAGTATATATAATCAACAATGAAAATAAAGAGATAGGGATAGAGAGATTAAATACAAAGATTTATAGAGATTTGATCTTTTTTCACAAGGCACCTACGTCTTCTTTTTTTTGTTGTCCACTCCAAGACTTCAATCCATTAATTTTGAATTGAAAATACAACCCTATCTTTTTCTCTCTAAGACTTAAGATAGAAACCTCTACCCTTTATAGTATTTTACCTAATCTCTCTATAAAGCTCTCAAAAAGATATCTCACCTCTTGTTCTCTTCCACCCTTGTATATCAAAAGTAATTTTGCAAATAATAGAACAACCTCTCTAAGGCTAAGTGTTTGCTAAGTTTTAAGTACAAGAAAATGATGAATAAACAACAAATATGATTTGGATACAATAAATACAAAGATATAGACTTTAAAGTTGATTTCTTTGAGAGAATGAAAATGTAGCTTATTGGTTCTTACTTTCTTGATTCATTAATCTTCTTGGTGTGTTGGAGTGCCCAATTTATAGAAGAATTGTGGAAATAGCTGTTGGGAATTCTTATGAGAAGAAAATAGCCATTGAAGCTTGATAGACTAGCCATTGGAGTTGTTTCAAGGCTTACACAATCTATCTCTTCCATGAAGGGATTGATTGGTTCAAGTTTTGGTGCCATTTTTCACTTTAAAAAATACGACCTAATCGATCTCTTCCATGAGGGGATCGATTGGTTCATGTTTTCGGAGCCATTTCTTGCTTAAAAATAACAACTAGATTGATCTTTTTATGTAGGGGATCGATCTTGTCAAGAGGGTGATCTATCTCCTACATAAGGTGATCGATCCTTTCTTCAACCTAGAGCACAAATATGCATTTTGGATAAAAAAAATCAATTAATCGCTTCCCTAAGGTGATCGATCTTGTCAAAACTAGATGGTTATTTCTTGTTTTGCACTCTACTCACGAATTTGATCATATCTTGAGTTATACAAATCTAAATAAAAAATCTTTTGAAATTTAGAAACTAGACTTAAAGGGTTTTCTATCCATATAACCTAATTCATAATGTACGAATTATATTGAATTTTCAAAGCTATCCCTTGTGCAGTTTTTAGTCAACTACAAAGTGTCTAGTAAAAATTCAAAATCTTTTCTTAAAAAATTTAGATTTAGATTTTATTTGATCCATTAGAAAGTAGACTCAAAGAGCTTTAAGATAAATTTGCTTGATGAAAAATTTTGTTTAAAACATTTAAGATTTTGAAATACTTTTGAAAAACTCCCCTTTAAACAATGTATGGCAAAACTCCCCTTCAATTTATAAATCATAATCCAACACAACTCAACAAACATATATTAGTCATTTATATGAAATAAGCATAATCAAACATATGCATGTTAAGCACAAGCAAATTTATCCATATGATAGTTCTCCCTTTTTTTGTTATAGCAAAAAGGCATGATTAAATACATGAGCAAATAAACACAAAGAGACATCATTAACAAATATATTCATGAAACATTTCTTCTTCTTTTTGTTTAAGTTTTTTATACCAAATGTTTAAGCTCTTATATCAATTGCTATAAGCATACAAGAAGAAATATCTCTAAACTCTCTCATGTTTTTTGTCATTTCAAAAGAAAGAGAGATTAATTCAAGGCATGGGACAAAATGCTTGATACTAATAATATCAAGAGTATTTTAAATGGATGTAATCAAGTATAATATGCACAATGAAGTTCACATACATGTATTTAAGCACAAAAGCATAAGTGTATCTAATTTTAGCATTTTAGCACAAGTCATCAAATTTACTATATGAAATTTATGAGCAAAAGATAATGAATGATATGCAATCTACTCATAAATCATGTTATATTAATAGCAATTAAGCATAAGTTTAAGCACATGCATACAAGCTCATACTAATTGTTAAAGATATCAATTATTAAAGATATGTTATCATAAAGCATATCAATTGTTATCACAGAACAAATCAAGCAAAATTGTATTCTAAGATTTTTTCTCATTTTGAAAATAAGGATTAATCAATATAAAAGCACACACAATTTTGCATGAAAGGTATAGGCTATATGAAAGATAGGCACATAAATAAGCATCTATAAAAGTTAAAAAATCTTTAGCAATTTTGATACCAATTGTTAGCAATTTTATTCAACAATTTTCATAGAGCACACATACTTCAAACATATGAAAGATTCATTCAATACATGCATAAATGATAATAGTGATCTTTCATAAGCTATCATATCCAAACAAGAACAAAAAGTTCAAATGTATATAATAAATCATAGGTAATAATGAGCGATGAGATTCAATCATAATGTCCTAACAAAGATTATATCAGCATGATTTTTCAAACATGATGAGCATATATGCTATAGCAAAGAAATAATGAAAGCATAATTATTCAATTATAATTCAAATTATTTTAATATAAAGCAATATTCTTAATCCAAACATATGAAACTACATAAATATAGTTCAAACATATTTTTCAATCAAAATCATACAAGCATATGCAAAATATTTCCAATCACATTTAGCAATATACCAATAAATATACAAACATTTAGATATAATGTGGTATATGCTATCTCAATGATCTTAATCAATGAACATGTATATAAATTTTAAATTTATAATTCATAATCTATGGGTCAAATCAATTTAAAAATCAAGAAATCAACATAGCTAACTCATAGGCATGTTCAAAGATTCAAACGAATATTCATGCTATAAAAACTATTAATCAAAGCAATCAAGAATTAGGCATGAATATTAATCAATCCAAGCATTTAAGAAAGTTAAAACAAATTCTATCAAGTAGCTTGGTAATTAATATATGCAAAATGTTATCAAATTCAAACATAATATCTCATTTTTGCATATATCAAAGCAAGCATTTATAAAATCATGTATTAAAGGTATATGAATTTGAATCAATTAAGTTGGAGGTTACCTTAGGCTTTTTAAGAGCTATGAGATATGATGCATTTTGGTTGAAAATTTATCTTTCATGTAGCTCATCCAACTTCCTCCATTTTTCATTTGAAGTGGAGCAATTTGAGACTAAGTTGAAATTGTGAGAGTCAAGAGCTCTATAGAGAATGCACTTGACCTTTGCATCATCCATCACTTGCCTCATATAGTTTGCATCATTTGAAGGAATTTCAAGCCCTTTATCTATTACATTTCAAGCTATAAAATCTTGGGTCATTATGAACATCTTCATCCTCAATCTTCATTCGTAAAATTTAAATTTATCAAATATAGGAGCTTTGAGGACTTTCTAACCATCTTGAAACCTAAATTGAGCCATAAGATCTTTACTCAAGGTGGTTAAACCTATAAAAAGAGATCAAAGCTCTGATATCAATTGTTAGCTTTTTAGATAAGATGGCGATCCAATAGAGGGTGAATTGGATTTTTCAAAATTCTTTCCAAACAATTATTTCAAAATAATTGAATGAAAATTACAACCAATATCAAAATATGATGCAAAGAATAATAAATTAATGTATTTAGGAGTATATATAATCAACAATGAAAATAAAGAGATAGGGATAGATATATCAAACACAAAAATTTATAAAAGTTCGATCATTCTCCATTAGGCACCTATGTCCTTTTTTCTTGGTTGTCCACACCAAGACTTTAATCCACTAATATTGAATTAAAAATACAACCTTATCTTTTTCTCTCTAAGCTTAAGATAGAAACCTCTACCCCTTATAATCTTTTACCCAATCTCACTACAAAGCTCTCAAGAGGATACCTCACCTCTTGTTCTCTCCCACTATTGTATATCAAAGGTAATTCTATAAAAAATAGAACAACCTCTCTAAGCTAAGTGTTTGCTAAGTTTAAGTACAAGAAAATGATGAATGAACAACAAATATGATTTGGATACAATAAATACAAGGATATAGACTTTAAAGCTCTAAAACTCTTGATTTCTTTGAAAGAATAAAAATATAGCTTGTTGGTTCTTGTTTCTTGGTGTGTTAAAGTGCCCAATTTATAAAGGAATTAAAGAAATAGTTGTTGGGAATGCTTGGGAGAAGAAAATAGCCCTTGAAGCTTGATAAACTAGCTGTTGTAGTTGTTTTAGGGCCTACTTGATCAATCTCTTCCATGAGGGGGATTGATTGCTTCAAGTTATGGTACCATTTTCCACTTGAAAAACATGACCTGATCAATCCCTTCCATGAGGGGATTGATTGATTCATGTTTTTAAGAGCCATTTCTCGCTTAAAAATAACAATCTAATCAATCCTTTTATGTACGAGATTGATCCTGTCAAGAGGGTGATTGATCCTCTACATAGGGTGTTCGATCCCCTACATAGGGTGATTGATCCCTTCTTCAACCTGGAGCACAAAAATGCATTCTGGGTAAAAAATCAATCAATCACTTCCCTAAAAGGATCGATCCTGTCAAAGCTAGATGGTTATCTTTTGTTTTGCACTCTACTCACTAATTTGATTATATCTTGAGTTATATAAATCCAAATAAAAAAGCAGTATGAAGATTTAGAAACTAGACTTAAAAGGCTTTCTATCTATATAAAATTCATCACCTAATTCATTATGTACGAATTATAGTAAATTTTCAAATCTATCATTTGTGTAGTTTTTAGACAACTACAAAGTGTCTAGTAAAAATTTAAAATCTTTTCTTAAAAAATTTTGATTTTGATTTTCTTTGATTCGTTAGAAAGTAAACTCAAAGAACTTTTTAACTATATAAAATTCAAATGTTAAAGCTTTGTAAATTAATACAAAAAAATAAAATAAGTTCAATATTGAAAAACTTTGTTCTTGTAAAACAACTTTCCTAAATTAATCTATTTCTAAAAACCAATATTATTAAAATTGTATTAAGTCTAAAATGAATAAGTTCACTTTAAAAACAACAATTGAACTTTCATTTAAGCTTAAATAAATAATTTTTAAAGATAGATTTAGTTTAAGAAATATGAAAACAAAAAAAAGGGTTGTTTACAGTATGAAAAATGTATTATTTATTTAGTACCAAAATATAAAACTTAAGAACATGTACTAAATAAATCTTTTTCAAAATATTGATCAAGTTTATTTAGTTTAATGTTTTGTCATTTCAAACTAAGGATCAATTCAAGGCTAATAATTTCCTATTTAAAGTTCTTAAAGTTGTTGAGCCTCTATATAAAAGAGCCCATTTCTGAATTTAAAGTTGTTTTAGTCTCTATATAGGGGAGCCCATTTCTTAATTTTAAAATTGTTTAGCCTTTGTATAGAGGAGACCATTTCTTATTTTAAAGTTTTTAAACTTCTATATAGAAGAGCTCATTTCCTATTTTAAAGTTATTTAACCTTGCCCATTTCCTATTTTAAAGTTATTTAGCCTCTATATAGAGGATCCTATTTTAAAGTTGTTTAGTCTCTATATAGAGGAGCCCATTTCTTAACTTAAATTTGTTTGCCTTTATATATAGGAGTTTAGTTTGTTGAATCTCTGTTTAGAAGAGTTATCAAAGTTTTTAAGCTTTATGCCTTTTTTTAGAGGAATTCTTTAAAATTTTTTGAAAATTGCATCATTTTAAAATTGCTTGAGTTGAACCAGACTCAATGGTTATCTATGTCTTTACATCATTTTTGTTTCACAGGAATGTGTAAAAAAAGGCAATTATAGACACCCATTTTTATCTGGGGCATGCATCCAAATTTTCAGTTGTGATTTTATTGATATTGTTAGGCTTTAAGCCCAATGTATGTTTACTTTGATGTGAACTTAACCCTAACAAAAATTTTTTTTATTTGTCTGTTATTCTTTAATAAAAACTAAATAAATAGAAAAGAAAAGAAAATCAAACAAATTTTTTTGGAAATCCTATACAAGAATCGAACAAAGAGGAATTTTTAGGATTTTTTCTTAACCTACATGAAATAGAAAATCAAATCAAAAAGGATCACAGAGCATTAAAGCTAAGGTTTTTGTTAAATTGATTTTACCTAAATTAAAAGAATTTAAAAAATCTTTGAATATACTTGACAATCAATGGAACCCTAAAATTTTTTATTAAAAAATTCCTATAAGTTGTTTTAAAGTAGACAAAGAATAGGGATAGAGAAAAAGTTTATACGAAAACTCTTGAGAGAAAAAGGAAAGAAAATTTGTTCAAAAAAATATATATGATTTCTTACAGTAGTTTTTTTTTTTTTTTTTTTTTTTAGAATTCTTTGCAAAATCTAAAATTGTGAAGGTTTATTTTAGTAAGTCGCATAGCCTAGCTGCTTAGTTGAGCTGACTTTAGGTTATTTTATTTTATTTTATTTTTATTTATTTGATTATTTATTTTTTTTAAATATATTTTTATAAAAACATATTAAATAAAAGCCTTATCAATAAATTAGAAGGTAATCATTTTTTTAAAAAATAGGGTTTTACCAACATATTAAAAAGCCTTCGAAACTTTTTTTATTTTTAAAAAAAATAAAAATAAAAAGTCTTGTCAACAAATCGGAAGACCAATATTTTATTTTCAAAATAAAATTTTACCAACATATTGGAAAGACTTGTAATTTTCTAAAAAAATCAAGTTTTAAAAAATAATAAAATTATATTTTTTTGTCTTATTGCATAAAATCCTACTAATAGATTGGAGGATAATTTTCAACGGAAAATTTTACCAACAGATTGGAGGATATTTCTGACTATAAATTCGATTTATAAGTATTTATTTCTAGAAACAAAATTAAGTAAATCCAACGACAGAACCTCTTCAAAACGTGACAAATAGTTTATTTAAATACTCTTAAAGTGAGAAAATATCTTAAATTATTACCTATATATCGGAGTAATTTAAGAAAAATTTTTAATATTAAAATTATTTGGTAAATTATAAATATATTTTAAAGTTTTGATAATTTGAAATCAAACTATAACATTTTTTTGAATAGGCATTGTGAGGGTGCTATAACATTCTTTAAGCATAACTGTACTCCTGAATCTAAACTTTAGTTTTGTGGATTATAATTTACTATTTAAAAATACTTAAATTAATGTTAGGACTCCTCTTTAAAAATGATATATTTAATTAAGTAATCAATCATACTTTAACAAAAAGATTGATAGCGATTATTTTAATCTATGTCTAATGATAGATCTATAAATCTATATATTATGACATTAGTAAGTTATTAAAGCCTAACATTAGTCATATATAAAAAAGAATCAATTAATCCTTAATTAGATATCCCATTTTAAATTTCTAAACATGTAAAAATAACATAGATTTTATTCCAAAGTTCTTATGCATATACAACCAAACATATTTTTGATGCGTGCCAAAAATTAATGAACATAGCAAGAAGATAACAGAAGAAGAACGAAGTAGGAAGAACCAGAATAGAGAGAAGAGAGAGAAGAAGAAGAAAATTCTTCACAACCCTATGCTCCAACATATTCTTGGAGTCTGAACACCTGTAAAATCAATGTATACTCAAATTTCTTCGACCTAATTAAAGAATAGAATAGAGATGCCAGTTTCCAGTTTTCTCTCAATCGGCCTGGTGGATATAAGCATTGACTTGCCTCTTAATTCACCTCACTGTAATCATCTAGTTTATCATTTTTTTCTGGTGTTTGATTTGTTTTTTAACTGACGAGTAGTGTATTGAGATTGACCAGCTCAGTATTTCTCCAAATCAACTCCCAACGGTGGCCATCATCAACCTTTCAATTGCATCCAAATTCCTCAGTATCTATCATGCAGAATAAAAGAATTGATTAAAAGAGCAAGCTTCTTAACACATATGATTACCATCTAAAGAATCTATCAGTTCGATTTGGACCTCTTTTGAAACAATCGAAAAGAATAACGCAGGAATAAATAAAATTGTTGGGATTTAGAAAGACCCACGACCTATATATCTCCCTTGAGAGCTTGAAAAAGAATTGAAGATTGTTGACAGGACAGTAGAGCATTTATTTGATCTGTTTACTTCATGTATCATTTTCAAATAGTCAATTTTATCCTGATTAATATATCTGTGCATGTGCTATATGTATTAACTAGTCCCTTGTTCACAACAGCTGGGTTTCTTCTTGTAGCCTGGCCTACTTCTTGATTATAATTTGACTTAGTGCTTGCGTTCTGGAGCTTATGTATATGTGTGTGTGTGTATATATATATATATATATATATATATATATATATCATTTGCTTGCTCAATGTGTACCAATAGGTTTACATTATAGGCGGAGATGGCACGATGCGTGGTGCTAAAAGGATATTTGAGGAGATTCGCAGTCGGAAATTGATAGTCGGAGTTGCTGGAATTCCAAAAACCGTTGACAATGATGTAGGCATAATTGATAGATAATTTGGGTTCCAGACAGCCGTAGAAATGGTCCAGCAAGCAATCCATGCAGCTCATGTGGAGGCAGAGAGTGCAGTGAATGGAACTTGTTCAGTAAAGCTAATGGGTCGACGCACCTGGCATATAACCCTTCATGCAACATTGAGCAGCCGTGATGTGGACTGCTGTTTAATTCCTGAAATTGAATTTTACTTGGAAGGCGAGGGAGGGCTATTTGAGTTTCTTGAACAAAGGCCGGAAGAAAACGGGCACGCAGTGCTGGTTATTGCTGAAGGGGCAGGGCAGGATTTGATACCCAGAAGTGATGCCCAGAAAGAAGAAAGGGATAAGTCTGGCAACTTGGTTTCCCTAGATGTTGGTGCGTGGTTGAAATCAGAGCTCAACAAATGGTGGGACAGACACCACCCAAAACAATTGTTTACGGTGAGGTATATAGATCCTACTTACATGATAAGAGCAGTTCCGGCAAATGTTACCGATAACTTGTACTGTACACTTCTGGCTCACTCAGCAATTCATGGGGTAATGGCTGGGTATGCTGGTTTTGTCTCTGGTCCTGTTAACGGCAAAGAATGAAGTGAACACTAAGGACCATAAATGGGCGTGGGTCAGATCTGTCACCAATCAGCCTGATTTTGTCAAGTCCTAGGCGAATTATTGCCACAGCTTACCTGTATCAACGTTACAATATGCGTTCATGTACTTAGTATTCACTACAGATGTTTTCTTTTTTCAAGCATATCAATTACAATTTGTAGAAGTTGCCGCAATAAAATCTATCCCCCACTGGCACAAACTGATCGCAATTTTATTTTTTCCTTTATCCCTCTTTCTAATCAAGAATCAGAGTAAAATGTGATAATCAGAGTCTAATTCGTACCGTGCAAATGAATGGATAAAAAGGAAAAGGAAAGTGAATTTTATTTCTATCCCTTTTTTCATTTTACGGATATATACAAATAAGTGCAAAGTCAACAGAGTCGAAAAAAGTAATAAATAAAGCAAGGAAGATAAGAGAAGATAGCAGACCATCCAACTAGTGTTTCCATATCAAAGGATTGCTGAGAGGTTCAGTTCTCAAAATATTAACATACCGGTCATGCAACGAACACACACCATAAAATAATGCTGCAACAGATAACAATATCTTTATTCAACCACAAATTCACATGATAAGAACCGATAGTTATAATATCCTGCACTAATATCCTGCACGAGGTCCAGCTAATCCCTGGTCATGAAAATGGAGGCTACAACCATCAACAACAGGAAGAGGCAATTCCTTTCAAATAAGGCTTCCCCTGAAAAATAAGCACATTCCACACCCCCAAACAGTCAGTTTATCAGACACATGCACACAGTTTATCAGTACAACCAAAACAATAATCACAACCTATAACCTACTGCAGTAAAATCCCAGAAAAAGCCATCTTACCACAGCTTCCGCGCATGGCATCAGGTGGATTTTTTAAGTTTAGCTAGCTCATCCAGTACATCTTTAAGTGGTTCACTGAGCCCCCTTCTCTTAGCCTAGATCAAGCAATAAAAACTTCAAACTATCTTTTCTTTGTTTTACAACAACTCTCATTCTACTCTCCTTGGGATATAATAAACAATTTCATCTATCAAATAAAAGTATACATACTAGTCATACCTCCAAGGATTGGACAAGTGCAAAAACTTCATCAACAGTTTCTGGACAAGTATTTGCAATCACACAAATCTGCAACAACAATTTGTAACTGAGACAACAGCATGATAGTTTAATATTAATCACTCAGGTTAAGACCCGATACCTCACTGTAAGAGACATCATATTTTGAAAGAGCCCTGAGATTTGAGTTAATGGTTCAACAGGAGATAGAGCACAATAGACAGATTTCATGTAAAGCAACCAGTGACAACAAAAAAGAAAAAAATGTCTATATAGAAGTGCCATTGAAAAAGGAAAATCAAGGATACTCAAGAACTCGTCTAACAGACTGGGGATTAGTATAATAGCAACCAGTCTTGGCATAATGCAGTCCCAAATCAAATGATCTGAAAAGAGATGATAAGTTAGAGCTATTTGATGAATCCTTCCACATAAGATCAAAAGTTGTAAAAAAGTTCTTACTCAGGGAGCTTAATAGTTGAATCTTCAGAGAGTATAACCATTTGTTCCTGAATGCCTTCTAAGATAATTGCAGCCTCACAATCCATAAGGCACTTAACATTTTTTGGAAGTTCTGCAAATAATGGCAAGGACCTTTCCAATCTAAGCAAAAGCTTCAGATATGAATCTGAAAACCAATACTAATAAAATGAAAAATTAAAAAAAAAATGAATCTTAAAACCAAGACTAATTTAAAAAAAAAAAAAAGAAAAGAAAAGAAGAAGATGAATCTTAAAACCAAGGCAAATTAAAAGAAAAAAAGAAAAAGAAAGAAAGAACCTATATTTTTACAAAGTGCATGATGAATAGTTGAGAGAAAATAAAAGAAATAACAAGGCCAAAAGAAGAGGAACTACAACAAAGTTCAAGAACCAATCTAAAAATAAATAAAGAAATAAAAATCCAGGTGCCAAAAGAAAACCAGTACGTAACACATGAAGAAAGTTGTAATTACACTATATCAGCACAAAGAAAAGTACTGGCCAGCAAATTGATCTAACAAGAACATTATAAATTGGGGGGAAAACACACGACAAGGCAATTGGAAAGAAAATATATTCCTTTGGCAATTTAACAGCATAATTTCTAATTCTCCATCACCAAACATTTTTCATGCTTGAAGAAAAGAAGATTACAGTTATGAATTCTAGCATACATACTTAGAATAAAAGTGAAAAAGAAAAAGGATTTACTCCCTTGAAAACAGATGTATTGCAGATTATTAAAATGAAAAATACTACGTATCTATACATTGAGTGCCATGGCATGCACACTCACTACAATAAGCAATCTAATTAAAATTCTTAGCAAAGAAGCAATTTTTGTTTCCAAGTCCTACACCTGAAAGCAAGGATTTAAAATGCAGTCACAGCCTTCATGTCGCGTTTATCACAATTACAAACATAACGGATAAGATAACAGTAGTTGTGCTCATCGTGGTTGTGAATTTTTTTAAAAATTTTCACAATTTATCATAAAATAAAGCAAAAGAATAGTTTGAAATAATAATATTTATTTATGATATTTAAAGTAATTTATAATATTTTAATCTTACATTTATAGGCTAAAACAAATTTTCACATATTTTAGTTATAATTCAGAATCAATATGCTATAAAATTCATAGATATATTAAAGAAAAGCACACATAATGGTTTTAGCATCCATTATACCGCTATTTGCGGATGCATACACCGATATACCGCTATTTGTGTGAATGACAATTCACACCTCCATTGCAGTGAATAACGGTGGCGGAGAGCGGGCAAACGCTAAATAGCGGCCGCTATACCGCGTCGTGGACGCTATTTAAGTCCATGCCTGAAAGTAGTGTTAATCATTTAACCAAACAATAAATACAACCTAAATGCTGACTGTAGCAAAGAATTAAATTGGTAAACAAAGAGTAACAAATCCTCAAAAGAAACACATTAGCAGTTAAGGCAAGTAAAAACCCTGTTCAACTCTGAGCTCCAATGACTGTGCTTCTTTTGCCACAGGAGTCTTTCCCCCATTGGCTACCTTGCCTCCTTTTCCTCCCTTGGCCCAGTCACCTTTTACATTATATTATATGCGGAATCAATAAAAACAGGTAATAGCCATAGAAAATACAGTAGTTCTAAAAAAAAAAAAAGTTAACCCCTTTACCCCAAAACCCAAGAGCTGATGAAGGGATAGTACCTTTACCAATAGGGGTTGCAAACTTGCCATCGGATTTTGGTGATGAGAAATTAAATTTAAGATCATGTGAACCTACAAAAATAGGAAGAGTAGGATTTATAAGGAGAATAAAGATAAAAGAAACAGATGTTCACAGAAGGATAAACTCAAAAAACAAAGGGAAAAAGGACCTTCGGTTCCAAACTGAACTTTCCTTCCTCTCCTTGGTTTTGCTGAATTTTCATCTTTTCCTTTTCAATGACGCCATGGAAGAAGGGTGAGCCAAGAAGATTGGTAAAGGATAACAAAAAATATTTACAGAAGAAAGAGAAAGAATGCATGCATGCGGAATACGTCTCATGAATCAAAGAAAAATAAGATACAGAAGGAGAAAGAGAAGAAAATCAAACCATGTCTAGCAGTAGCAGAAGCAGGGGTAGATTTGAGAGAAGATTTGGGTGCTGTTTTGGTGGGCAATGAAAACCCTTTGCCTCCCTTCTCCGACATTTGAACCACCAATGTGTAAAATCTATGAATTGGTCATAAAAAAAAAACCCACCCACAAACCCACCCATTTTTAAGGCTTTCACTTTTTTCACAAAATTAATCATCAATAAATTCAATAATAATAATGCAATTGCAAACCCACTGCAAAAGATGAATAAAAAATTTTACCCTACAGAAAGAAAACCGGAGAGACAGAAACAGAGAGAGAATTTTGTAGACAGCCGTTGTGTCTTGGACTTCAGTGGATATGGCTTCTTCCTTTGAAAGACCTAAAACCTATTTGGCGTGTTTTGTTTATATATTTATTTATTTATTTATGTTAAGTCTTTAAAAAAAACGAAAATTAATAATAATAATAACAATAATAATAATAATAATAATAATAATAATAATAATCCATCTATAACTTAAAATAAATATTATCTCCATTTTATATTGAATAGACAAATAAGCAATGTAAAAAAAATTAAAAGATAATTTTAAAAAAAGTTTCTCCAGAATCTTTTAAAAAAATTATTAGACGATTTTCACACAAAAACCCATTGGTCACCCATCAAAATATATTTTGTCACCTTCAACCTTGAACATTTTGAACCACAGGCCACTTACGTCACCATTAAAAATCCCAAGTCTCTCATTGATTTTAAACAACATTTTCTTCCACCATCAGACTCAGGTTACCCCAAAACACAACAAATTTATCAAAGAGAAGTTATAGAAAATAGTTCCAAAAAAATCACACATAAAAAAAAGAAATCCAACAAAGAAAAGTAGTGTCAAAAAGAGTTAAAAAAACAAAAAAAAAAAAAGTGGGAAAAGGTTTTAGTTTTGAAGATTTTTAGTTGATTTGGAGATATTTTATAGGAAAAAGAAATGGAGGCCATTTATGGGTCACAAGCAGCGACAGAAACCACGATGACACATAATAGCTCATAGTTGCACGAATTTTTGGAGTAATTGAGAACAGTGAAAATGAAAAGTGAAAAGAGGATAGCAACATATCAAAATCTTAAGAGGATCGGATAGAGGAAAAAAGAGATTTTAAGGCTTAAAAGTTTCGGTTTTGATTTTAAATCTAGGCTTTTAAGAAGTTTTTTTTTTAAAAATGGGAGTTTGGAATAGTATACAGAAGGTTAAAATAATCAGTGGTGAAATTTTGAGGACAAACTAGACAATGACGGTGACAATAGTAATCTAGCCTAAATTTGAAGTCCGAGAAGAGGCATTGTTGTTTTTAATATAAATGAGATTTTTTTAAGAAGAAGAAAGAGGAAAAATGAAAAATGAAGCAAAAAAAAAATTAGGGTTTTATAAAGTGTAAAAAAAAAAATCAAAAGGGTGGCGTGGGTCAACTTGACTCGAACACCTCTTTCTCTCATAAGTTGGTTTTTTTTTTAATTATCTTAACTAACGTATAATTTTATCTTCAAGTAAAAGCTAGTGTGATAACTTATCCAATTAGGATTGAAAGGGAATTTATTATTTATTGAGGATATTTGGTAGAAAAAAAAAAGAAAGAGGAAAAGTCTAGAAAAAAGATAAAGTTTTGGTTGAAAAGAAAAAAAGAAAAGGGTTTGGAAAAGGGATAAAGTTAAAAAAAAATCAATTAGGCAATTGAGAGAAACAATTAATAAGGGAATGATTTTTTTTTTCTTAAACTCAAGATGAGATTGAATTAGAGTAGATGTAAGAATTCGTCTTTAAGTGGCAAATAATTTCATGAAAAAAAAATCAATAGTTTTTTTTTAGATAGATGATAAAAAAAAAGCCAAAAAGAAAAAGATATGAAAAGAAAAAAAGGAAGAAAGGGAGACAGTTTGATGTCTAACATAAAAGGGGAGGCATGGTGGAAAAAGAGAAAAAAAATAATAATAAAGCATAGTGATGCATCGATTGATGTTTAACAATGTTGGAATCAACCCCATTTTATTCCTTCCATTTGGAAGTAATTTGCTCTTTCTCTACATTTTTATTTATTTATTTTTGAAATTTTAAAATTTTCATGATTGATGAAGGTATGTGTAGCAAAACCTAAGTGTTTTCATGGCTCTACCTATAGAACTTAATGTCCAATATAGGTGAGGTAAAGTTTTAAATAAAGGTTTACATTGCTCTACTAACGAGGCACAATCTTTTAGCATCTTCACATCACATATCATAGATAAGAGCAATAGTTCATGGTCCCTTCATTATCTATCCCAAACAAGGTGTTGGTTATTCGTTTGAGCCTTTCGTTAAAGAGTTTGTAATTGTATTAGACATTTAATTTATACTTTTTGGCTCATTTGTTATTCATTAAGCATTCTTAGTTTGTAAGGATATATATCGATATGAATAAAAAATTTGCCTTGCTTTTTTTTTTCGGCATATTGTTTTCACAAAAAAAGGTATTAGCTTCGAAACATCCAAGACTTAGAAAGACATGTGAAAGAATTAAAAGATCTTTCAAGTTCACATGTTTACATTTTGAATGGTGATTTTAGTCCCCCATAATTGTTCAAAAAATGGTACCTTTTTTAGTTCATTGAACAAACAAATATATCTTGATTTCTTAACTGTTAACTATTGATGTTGAGGTTTTTTTTTATTTAATTTTGTGCAAATGTATTCACTATTAATGTTATAAAGGGGGAATAACATCATTAATGTTGTTTTTGATATGGAACACTCTTTTAAGGTGGCTAAACATACGATGAAAGTTATAGAAATGGATGGAAAGTACATAAAACCCTTTAATGCGTTAATTCTGATGTTGACCAACCCATAGGAAACTTTTGCATAGTTGTGGCTCTTTATATGCCTGTAAAAAATACTTCATTTTTGAATAAAACATCTTTTGCAATACTTAATTATGTTAAACACACTCAAATGCACCACCCACTGTAAAAGTAGAGAAATTAGCTTGAAAATCCTCTTTTAAAAGGTTGATGATAGTGCATGAACCCATCATACAAAATTTAAATGATATTGAATCTATTTAAGCATTAGTAAACCAGGTCAAAAGTCTATACCTAAATAAGATTGGTCTTCAATTGATGTTCTTTTTACAATATTTCATATCTATTCAAATTTAAACTTTTTTCATAATTGTAAAAATTGTTACTCCCATTTTAGGTTTATTCTTTTCGTCAAATTACAAAACCTAGTTTCTTGCCACTCTTTTATAGTGAGGCTTTTAAAAGTCATATTTTTTTATTTTCAAACTTGATAGTGATGTAGATTTTTGATTTGTTTACATAATTATGCTGACTATTGATTTGTTTTTTTAAAAAATTATTTTGCTATCACTCACACGTGCTTTTAAAACTATAATTTATTGTTATGCTTAATAATTTAGGCATAAAAATATATACATGTTTTTTTTTAATTCTATTTTTTAACGTGCTTTTTTGGTTTGAATGCTATTTCTTGTGGATATAGTTTTGGCTATTAACAAAACTAGCTTATGTCTAAAAACAAAGAAATTAGGTACTTTTCAATTGAACTTAGATTTTTTTTTACACAACTACATCATGAAAAAGTTTGTTATAGTTTAAGATGTATGAAAACAGATACATAAGTTTTGTTAGCTAATATTAAATAATGTTATGCTCCATGTTACGATAATGTTATGGTAAGTTGTTTTATATTGTCTTTTGTTAGCTCTTTTATTCTATTCATTTTATTCTTTAGTAGAGCTATATTTGTTGATTTTTAAAATGATTTTTATCAACCTTCTATCATATGCTATTTTTTCTCAAAATTTCAATTCCAATAGCTATATTTTTTCAAGCTTAGACACTATTTTATAAAATTTGAAGGATTGATTTCTCTGATGGCTTTAAAAAATGACTCAATCAAGTAAATTTCATTCTAGGTAAAAATCCAATCATTTGATTACTTTGTAACTTATTTTTTTATACCCATAATAGACTTTCTTTTTTGTTGTATAAATTATTTAATGTTGTTTTATTCTATGTGAGCAATTTGTAGACATTATGTTCCACACTTCATGTAATTCCTACATATTAATAATTATCCATTTTTTTACTTTATATTATGGCATGCAATAGATCTTTATGGTTTTCAAATTAAAAATGTTAATATGTAAGGTGATGAAGAAATAAAATTTATACAACTTCTTTATGGTCCACTATATGTTTATTTGTCTTACTTTGCTTAAATTTATCACTTTTACCTTTTTTTCTTTACTTTTTAATAGACTTGAACAATGTCTCTTTTTGGCTATAAAATAACCATGATTCTATTTGACAAGGGTCTAATTCATACTTTTGTAACAATTCATTGAAATGATATTGGACTAACCTCGAAGAGTGTTGTTAAAGCAAAAGACCTCTAGAAGGTACTTAATTTTAGCTATAAGCTTTATTATTTTTCAATTTGTTATTATTTTCCCTTGCATGCATGGTGATTTATTGGATTTTAAGTCTTTTAGCGAGTTTTGAAAGAAAAAAAATAGCTCTCCTTATAGATCTAATGAAAATGGACCAAAAGTGGCCCTAATATGTTTCATTTTATTTTTTGTAATTTTTCTTTAGAATTTATTTAGATGTTTTTTATTTTAATTCCAAGTATTTGTTTTTGAATTTCTATGGTAACATCTATTTTCTTTTTTATTTTTATAAGTTTATTTTAAAATTGAATAATTCTATTATGTTATTACATTATGATTGTTTTCTTTTAGAGTGTTGATTTTAATAAATATGTTTCTAATGTTGTCTTATATAAGGAATTCATTTTTACTTCTTTGAAATGAGTTTTTTTACTTAATTATGTTAGGATTTCTTATAATTATGTTAATTATTAAATTTCTTATAAATTTTTGATAAATAAAAAATATAAAAAAAATTGCATTTCCTGAAGTTGGAGCAAGAAGTTAGTTGATTTTGGTTATTTTGGTTGATGATACTTTTAGTGAATAGGATGATTAGCGCAGATGTGACATTGGTGGTATATGATGCTTGAAAATAGTCTGTTATTGATTTTGCAATAATAACAATAGTTTAGAAAACTCAAATACAAATATAGCTGACCTATAAATATACTATTTAAAATTGTTGTCTCAAAGTCACCTTGAGTAAATTAATAGGAGATTCATTACACCAAAATAGGATATTTGGAATTAACTTGAAATCACCCCTCTCATCAAATGTTAGAATCCACGCAAAATTTTAGAATATATATTCTATACAAATTATTTATCAAACAATTGCTTAGAATACTTAAATTCAACTTCCTACAAACACTTGGATCAACAAATCAACTATGAACAAACCAAATTGAATGGTGAAAGTAGAGTAAAGAAAGGTTTAAATAAGTTTTTTTATTTGTTATATTTTAAAATTTAGTGTTCCTAACAAAGGATTTGATCTTTATAGGTTATAAAAGCTTTTGAAAAACTAGTAGAGAAAAAAAAAGATATAAGAAAAAAGAATAATCAAGTATGTTATATTCAGCTTCATGAACTAATTTTAGAATCTTCATATGCTGATACATTTCACCAAGTAATTATAATAGCACTTAGATTGTGTTTTACTAAGTAATTTCACATCCTACAAGATAAAATTAGCATCTATTTGATACATTTCACTAAATAATTTTAATATTACAAAAATTGATTTTGCATGTGTTTCAAGGAACTATTAACCTTTGATTAAAAACATTTAGATGCTCAGAGAAGATAATTTTCGAATAGTCTTTAAAATAAATTACTCATTTTCAAATCTCTCTAAGGTCTTTTAAAAATTATTAGAATGAAAAAATGTGTTGCTTTTTTAATACATTTTCAAAATATTTTTAGCTTAAATATTGAAATTGTTTATTGCATCTATATATATTTATCGGTGATATTTTAAATTTTTTTATATTAATTGTTTATATTTTTATCTTATCTTTTGAACTATTTAAAAACTAACAATTAATAATTTTATGTTTATTGATTTCATTTCCAATGATCTTATGGTACTTTTAGCAATTTTTTTATTTATATTATGTTATATTTAAATTAATAACTGAATAAATATAATTTTTTATTAAAAAACTCAAACTCGAGCAAAATCGAGAATGATTGATTTCTAGCAAATTAAATTTTATTCATTTTGATCATATTTGACTATTTTTAAACTTTTGTCTTAACTTTCTTCATTAAAAAAAAATATAAAAAGGGAAGGTGGGAGATAATGAAGAGAAAATATGAGAAAAAAATTAATTGATTTAACATTAATTTTTTTATTAAAAAAAGTAGGATTTGGAGATATTAGCGGAAAGATGGTAGATATGACAAAATTTGATAGACTAAAAAAAAATTGATTGGATTTCACGTAACAATCTTTGACTTGAAGAAAGAAAAAATGGCAGATGGTGAGATAAATCTTCCATTTTTAATTTTTCAATTTTTTTTTATCAATTGTCTCTCTTTTCTTTCTCTTTACTTACTTTCTCTCTTTTAAACTGTTCGTTCATCTTTTTTTTTTTTGTTTTTATTTTTTTAGTTATGCTCTTCCTTTTTTTTTTTTTTTGGTTTGAACAAAAAATGAAAAAAAGAAAAGAACCGACTGAAATATTATAGATTAAAGACATGAAGTTGCAACTGTAAAAATTTTGAAGAAACGAGAGATGGCTGAAGCAGTGAAAAGGATTGTGGAGTATAAGTTTCGAAGTTGACATGAAGAGAATAAAAGTAAGCACCTGAAGCTGCATATTAGATTTTGGCAAAGCAAAGATGTCAGTAGAATCAAACCCATAACACTATAGAATTCAAAAGCATAACCCACAAGATAAAATGTTTCAAGCTCGAAAGTTGAAAAAATGATAAGTTTTTTGTCTGAAAGAAATTGATTTTACCTAATTTAGTAGTATTTTTAATTGAAAAATAGCCAAAATGATAGTGGATATCCTTCTTACCTAGCTGGTGAGAAGCCCATGTGAACATTAGATTTGTTAGATCTTTGCATATTTATCAATAGTTGAGAAAAACTGTTTCAGGCCAGATTTATTGGATTCTTATTACTATTAGACATGTTGCTTTAAATTGGTCTTGGGTTTGTTATTGTTGTCTGCCTCTTAGGCCATTTCTTTTATTTTTATTATCTTTTGTTAACGTAAGAAATGGGAGAGTGAAAGAGAGTCTGAACTAGGAATTCGATAATTCAGGAGTGCAGCTGTATGGTGTCATTAGCTAGGATTAAAGGGTAGTAGGGAAATGTAATCTTTCATTCTCATATGTGTGAAAAATACAAAAATTTGTCCTCTCTCCAAAATTTTTTTCTTCTTCTCTCTCTTCTCTTTATTCTACTTCTTTCTAATATGTTCTTCCTTATTCTATTATCTTCTTACTGAGTTCATTAATTTTTGGCACATATTAGTGGTATCAGCCTCAATCTTAGCCATAGACGAGGGTGTAAAAACCAGATTTCAGACTGACGACACTCTTCTACATGAACTAATGGAGCATTTGGATTCCAAGTTGGACAGTATGTTTGAACAATTGGACAATGCCTTTGAACAGTTGCAAGAAGGAATTCAATCCGACCTATAAAGCTTTAGTTCACAACTTAACCAATTATCTACTAGTTTGGAAAATATCAATGAAATGGTGAGTGATTATGAGATGATCATGGGAAAGAACCAGCAAACTGAACAACAAGTTGAACATAACACTTCTATGGTAATCCTTGTAAATCCTTCTTTTCCTTTGAATCCACTGCTACCAAAATGCATCCTAGACATGCTAATACTTAAAATGTTTAATGAGCTTAATTTTGCTAAATTACATGTTGAAATGGATATTGAGCATGCTAGTTATTCAATTTCTAGTCCTTTTATGTTAAAAAATGTACAGCATTTTGTTGAATGGAATGAGTTTGGGTTTGTTGATGTTGAAAACAATGGAAAATTAGCTAAACCTATCATTTTAGGGGCTGTTGATGTTTGTCGGAAGCTTGAAGGATCCTATTTAAGGATGTGTGTGCTTGAGAATAAGTTGGTTATGGTTAATGATCATTATAGATTTAGACTTCTTGTAATAGGAAAGAGTCATATCAATGGGTGGCAAGTTGTATTGAAACAAGTTAATCCTGATTTAGTTAGAATAATTGATGTTCTTTGTTTCGCTGCTAAAATATACGTTTACCATTTGTTTTCATCATCTTTTGTCACCACCACTATACTCTTAGGCTGGAATTTTATGATTTAAAATTGTATTGTTGATATTACTGTTGAGGTATACAAGACACTTATTGGATTGAAGGGTGACGCTGCTCATGGTTTGGAATTGATTTATGGAATTCTGAATGAAAGATATGAAACTACTTCTGTTTTGTCAGGGGTTTTTGAGTTTAATGGTGAAAATGTGGTTTGTTTGATCAAGAACTCTACTAGCTTGTTTGGGCCATTTTATACCTTGTATCTCTCTCAAATTCTTATTGATATGCCCACTTCAAAAGATAAAGATAAAGAGGTTGTAAGTACATGGGGTGTTCAAAACAACATAGACTTCCTTTCCTTATCTTATAATTTTAGGTCTTGCAGAATTCAATAAATTGAGTGCTAAACCCATTCTTGGTGATGATTGTTCTCTTATTCAAAAGAAGAGAGTGGTTACTGCTCAGTGGTTGTGTGGTACAAGTTCCTCGAGGGTTAGATCTGAGTTTTTAACCAAGCATCACAACCAACATACTACATACTTTCCACTACCATCAAGGGATAGCCATTTGAAGTTTTTCACGATGGTAGGATTGTCAGTGAAGACTTGTTGTTTCTATGATCCAACAACTTGTGGGCTTAATTTCCAAGACTTGTTAGAGGATCTTGTTGTATCACTAATTGGAGCAATAGTGCTTCTGCATCCGTATGCTCATTAACCCAACCGATGTTGACCCAACTTTCAGGCAATGGGGACAGATCTGTAGTTTATAAGATCAAAAGGGTTATTGCCTTTCTTCAATAGTACTTACCAGAGATTCGTAAGCTGTAACTTAGACGCTGTTCGTTTGTTTGTTGCAGATGTTGGGAGATGCCTTATAGCTTATAGTTATGCAAGAAACATAGAACTTTATGGAGAGCATGTTGGTGTTCTCAGCATTGTCCGTAAAGCAGCTGATGTTGCAAGCAGGGCTGAGAGCCAATTGAATCTTGTGATTAGGTCTATGTATTCTAATCCACCTATTAATGGTGCATCAATTATAGCCACCATTCCTAAGAATAGTGATATGTACAATGAGTAAAACATTCTGGTTAGCAATAAATATATATATATATATAATAATCTAATAACTAATGCTACTGTTAGTAGTCTACTTCTACCACGAATACAATCATGATGCTACAATGCTAAAGCGAACTTTGATGGTCATTTATAAATGATCCCAATCCCCTGGACCAACCAAGTAGCTTTCCTGAATCAAATTATCCACCGTTATATATGGTTTTTTTAGAACAGAAAAAAAATGATTGTATACATTCTTTTATGGATTTATATATTCTTATATAGATTTATAATTGATGCCTATTTAGTATATAAATACTAAACATTCGGTGGATAACACATCTAATATAAAAATAAATTTTAAATATAATTTAAATATTAAATGTATTTATTTTTAAAATTTTTAAATTAAATTTTTTATAAAATATTTGATTTTAATGTATAACATTTATGTATTGACATTATATTATTATATTAAATATAAATTCTTTCTAATCCTGTAATAATTAATGTAAAAAAACAAAACCCTCGGCGCTTAGAATTTCTTCCAAACAGAATCTGTCTTCCGTTTATGATTCTTATTTCTTCTAGTTCTACTAGTATACAAGTAATTTAATTACAAGTAGCCTATATGATCTTGAAGTAGGCTTCTATCTATCCGAAAAAAACAGAGTTTATCTTTGTATAAAACAAGGGAAGCAGGTGCATTTGCAACTGATAATATAAATTACAACAACCCTTTAAATTTTAAGCACCGATAAGGGAAGTTTAAACCTCATCACCTGCACCTTTGAGCGTAATAATGTGGTTCCCAAAGCTTTTACTTTGCTTCCATTGTTCGCTATATTCTTTTTCATACTCCAAGCACCCACATTTGCGATCAAAAAGGTAAAATAGTAGTAAAATACTTTCTTCTCCTTGCAGCATAAATCTGAAATTAGTGTTTTCAGTTAATTTTCTGATTCCATAAGTTCTAACTGAGCTGAGCTCTTTTCCTTTTTTCTCTTTTGTCCATTGATGAAGAAATACATAGTCTACTTGGGGTCGCATGCACATGGCCCACAATTATCAGAAGCTGATCTTAAACTAGCGACTCATTCTCTTTATAATCTCCTTGGATCATTCTTGGGAAGGTACGCCTTCTGGTGTTGATATACTGATCTGAAATGCTCACGCTGCATGTTTTTTCACTTAATTTGTTGTTTACACGTAGTAAGGAGAAGGTCAGAAAAGCCATCTTTTTTTTCGTACAAAACAACCATTAACCGCTTTGCTGCCACCCTTGAGGAGGAGGAGACCGCTGAGATTGCAAGTAATAACGTATTGATATTCACTTTGGCCGTATTGTAGACATCTTAAGTGCATTGGGACGTAATTCCTGTTTGATATATAATTAACAAAATTACAACTAGAATTAATATATTTCATTGAATAACAGAGCGAGTATATATATATAAATATATCTCTCTAACTCTAATAACGCCCTAACTTCTAATAGAAGCAGATGCTTTTCAGATAATGTTAATTTTGCATGCAGAGCATCCTGAAGTTGTGTCAGTTTTTCCAAACCAAGGAAGGCAATTGCACACGAGCCGTTCATGGGAATTCATGTCCCTCGAGAACAATGGGGTGATTCCCGGTTCCTTGTGAAAGAAAGCCAGTTTTGGTGAAGATGCAATCATAGCAAACCTGGACTGGGGTAATTACCATTCTTTTTTTCTTTTCACTTCATCTCATCCAAGATCCTCTGTCTTTCTGATCTTAATCTTATTCGTGTTTGGAGAAACATAAAAGGTAGAAAAAAAAAAAAAAACAAATATCCAAATGGAAATTGGGAGCTAGCAAGGGACAAATCAGCACATAAAAAGACAAAAAGTGTCTCTTAGGTGGACGTAGACCCGTCCCATTAATAATATCTTGGATTTTGTTCGTCTGCTTCTTCTTTTCATATTTATATCTCTTAATTAAATGGGATTGTTTTAGGCATTTGGCCGAATCAAAGAGTTTTAGTAACAAAGGGTTTGGACCTGTTCCTTCCAGGTGGAATGGTGGATGCCATAATGACTCTAAGGCTGCCGTTCCTTTCAACAGTTAAGCTTGCCAATAGCTATTGGCAAATGAGCTGAGTTCCGGCTTATAATTATATTGATAAATTGATAAATATTGAGATTTTATCAATTTATCAATTGTCATGACTATTCATTGGGTAAAAAAAATAAAATTCATCAGCTATGATTGATTTGATTTCAATTGGATTTTCTATTCGATATGTATAGTTATGTTAATCTTTTTATATAACTGCACTTGCCTACCTACTTCTCGTCGGTTTGAAGCGCTACTAATTACACCTTGCTAAAAAGTAGACACTGATATATAATTTGAGCCTTCCATTCCACCCATCCATATATAATCCAGGTTATGATTAAGATAGGACTAAAAAATCTTTTAATATATTTGATTCAGTTAGTTGCGGCTTCTTTCTTCTTCTTTCTAATTTTGGTAAAGCTACAAGTGGTTCTAGAGTTACTACGTGTCAACACCTAGTTTACTATGGAAATCATTTATATAAGGTTTTTTTGAGTAGAGTTTATGAAGTTTTATTTCAAAAATAATTTAATAAAAAATTTAAATTGATAAATTAATAAAATTTAATGTGAAAATTAATAGTAAGTAAAAAAAATTAAAAATATTATTTATAATTTAATTTTGATCAACATTTATTTGATGATAAAAATTTTATCAATTTTTTTATTAAAAATATCTATTTAAAAAAAATATAAATTTATTTATTTTTTTAAAATTTTTACACATTCAATTTATATAATAAATTTTTTAATTTATCAATTTTAATTTATTATTTAATCATTTTTAATAGAAAATTTCATGATTTTCATCTAAAAAATTTCTATCTAAATTTTTTCGTCTTAACTATTGCCTATTGGTGACTCCATGCAGGAAGCCATTGGAGCAAGGTACTTCAACAAAGGTTATCTTTCCGAAGGTGGAAAGCTGAACTATTCTGAAAACTCTGCGCGTGACCATGGTGGCCACGGCACTCACACACTGTCAACTGCGGGTGGGAACTTTGTTCTAGGAGCCACAATCCTAGGTGCGGCTAACGGGACTGTCAAAAGTGGCTCGCCTAGAGCACGGGTAGCTGCTTATAAGGAGTGCTGATCACCACTTAACGGACGTGAATGCTTTGATGCTGACATCATGGCCGGATTTGATACGGCCATACATGACGGGGCAGATGTGATTTCAGTGTCACTCGGTTCTGACGCTAGTGATTACTTGATGGATGGCCTTTCCATTGGGGCATTCCATGCCGTTAAAAAAGGTATTATACTTGTACGCTCTGCTGGAAATTCAGGACCTCAGGTTGGATCTGTCTCAAATGTCTCACCCTAGATGATAACTGTTGGAGCCAGCACCTTGGACCGAGAATTTCAAAATTCTGTTGAACTACATAACGGTCTCCAACTTAAGGTCCTTTTGCCCTATCTATGCATAATTTCTTCTCCAGCTAAGCTTGTCATTCCCTAAATATAATTTATTTATCTTCGTATCATTTCTGTTGAACATCAGGGCAAAAGCCTTTCCAAGCCTCTTCCTGAATATAGATTTTATCCACTTATTAGTGGTGCACGGGCCAAAGTTGCCAATGCATCTTCTCGTACTGCGTAAGACAATCTTGTTTCAATCTCCTCTGGAATTTATTGATAACGAGCCGCAGTATTAATTGTATTTACATGCTTTTAAGTATTAAGAGCGTGCATAATGATTGTCTTAATGCAGTCCGCTATGTAAGGAAGGGACGCTTGATCCTGAGATGGTGAAGGCTAAAATTGTAGCATGCCTGAGAGGTGGGGATGGAAGGGTGATCAAGGGATGGCGAGCAGCACGGGTTGGGTGTCATGGCCAGGCCTTGGTCCTACCATGACTAACCCTAAACTGAGCAGCGGTCGAGATCAAGCTGACGGAAAAATGGCTCTAAGAGATGCGGGCGTGCATTTGGAGCTTTGGAACATGTCACTAATATGTTGTGCGGGCAGTGGGAGCCCTGAACCGTAAGATATGTAGGAAAGTTCAGGACGGTGGTCAAGCACCCTAAAATCAAGTAGCCTGGCGGGTGCCATAAGTGGAAGCAATGTGCGGGCGTTCTGAGCATGGGATTATGTTGGGGATAGTGTGCGTGGATAGTCCGAACCATGAACCCCAAGTTACGCAGGTAAGTGCGAGGCATTGCGTCGGTGCCCTGAACCAGCTAGCCAATCAGGTGCTGTCGATTGAAGCCATGTGCGGGTGTCACGCCCTGGGCGGGCGCGCTAGGCACATCAGGCAAACCAGCAGGCGAGCCAGAGGCTGAGGCCCGCAGACCAGGCGTGCTGGCGGGTATCAGTGCGCAAAGCCTAGCAAACGAGCTCCAAACGCCCGCCCGACTTGCAGGCCAGCCCATGAGACCAAGGCCTGTCATACAAGATGCCCGCACCACATCCAGAAGGGCCCAAGATGCTGGATACGCAAGGGAAGCTTCTGGAACCAAGCAGGATCAGCATCAGCATCCTGGCAGATTTGGTTGACCCTGAAAATCAGGAACCAGCATCTTGATTAATTGTAATCCCATGATTTTAGCCTTTATTCTAGGGATATGCCATTAAGTTGTAGCTGGAGCCTCAACTATAAATAGAGGGCTGCTCCACCCTCATTTGTACACCATCAAACACTTCTGTTTCAGTGAATACAAGAGCATTTCCAGAATTCTGTTTTCCTGTCCTGTTTCTCTTTAACTTGCGTAATCAGCCCTTCCCATTGTTCTAGTGCCCGCACGCTTGTGTTTTAGGCTGACTTAGGCATAAATGAGGAGATTCCAAGCCTAAGGCCGCACGGATTCTGAGTCTAAGGTCGGAGCCCGTGACAGTTGGTATCAGAGCAAGTTCGATTCTGTGTGTTTGTGTTGTGCAGGTTAGATCGTGATTGAGGAGATGGCATCCCAAAGCGACGTTGCTAGCCAACAACCAGAGGCCCAGGAGCATGGGCGAGGAAGAGGCAAGAAAGCTGGTTCTAGAGATATCTGGTCTACCATGGACGGTAGGCTGGCCAAGGTGGAGGTGACCATAGGCGACATGGGGGAGAAGCTGGAGGAAGTAGAGACTCACATTGCATCGCTAGACTCCATGGGGGAGGAGATCCAAAGTGAGCTAGCAGCTGCTCTCAACAATGGCCTGGATGCGATCATCCAAAAGAATGAATCCTTGGAGGCGGAAGTGCTGACTTGCGCAATGGCATGGAGGCCATGCGCCAGCGGATGGAGGAGCTTACCAGTGAGCTCGTTACTTGCAAGACTGCCATTGGGAATGGTATGTTTGCTGGAGTGTCCAGATCCAGATTGGATGTCTCCAAGCTTAAGGAGTTTAAGGGGACTAGGGCGGCCAAGAAAGTAGACAACTACCTTTAGGGTATGGAGTAGTACTTCCAAGCCATGGGCATGCAAGACGAGGCGATAAAGGTAAGCACCGCTGCTATGTATCTCACTGATGTAGCCTTATTGTGGTGGAGGCGCAGGTGTGATGATGTCAAGCGTGGGAACGCCAATATTGGAACCTGGGCAGAGTTCCAAAAAGAGTTCAGAGAATAATTTTACCCGGAGTATGCCGATGATGAGGCACGGGCAAAGTTACGCAAGTTGAGCCAGCAAGGGAACATAAGAGAGTATGTTCAAAAATTCTTTGAACTGATGCTACAGATCTCGGATCTAGGCGAGAAAGACGCATTCTTTGCTTTCATGGATGGGCTGAAGTCGTGGGTGAAGCATGAGCTACAAAAGAGAGGAGTTCATGACTTGGCTAAAGCCATGACTACTACCGAGGCCTTGATAGAGTTCAAGCCTCTGAACAAGTTCGAGTCTACCAAGCCCAAGGGTAAGGGCAGAGACGATAGGGACCAGAAGAAGCAGTCCAATGGGAAGGACCATGACCGGGAGTCCAAGGATGGAGATCGAGATCGTTCAACCAAGGATGGCGAGAGGAAGCCATCAGTAGGCAAGTGGAAAGCAAAGGGGGACCGAGAGCCACTAGCATGCTACCTATATGGAGGGAGCCACATAGCGCATAATTGCCCGCAGAAGGGCAAGCTGGCTGCTGTAGACAAGGAGTCTGACGAGGAGCCAGAGTCAGAGGCAGTAAAGCTTGGGTCGTTGGTGCTTAATGCTATCCAGAGTAAGAGGAACTGCAAGCCAAAAGGCTTGATGTTTGCAGATCTGATGGTTGCGGGTCAGAAGGTAAGCGCACTGGTGGACACAGGTGCCTCACATCTTTTTATTTCAGGTGATGGAGCCTAGAAGCTCGGACTAAAGGTGCAGAAAGGGACTGGTACCATTAAGACAGTGAACTCCAAGGAAGTTCCAGCCATTGAAGTAGCACGGGGAGTAGAGTTGCAGCTTGGAGATTGGAAAGGCAAGGAGACCATTGAGGTAATACCCCTTGACGACTATGAGTTTGTGATTGGGTTGGATTTCCTTGTTCGGATTAACGCCCTCATTGTGCCTTTTATCGATTGTGTTTGCATCTTGGATGCACGGTGCCAATGCTTAGTACCATTGAGGAGAGGGTCTGGAGTTGGGTCGAGGGTGGTGTCAGCCATCCAATTTGCCAAGGCGGTAAGTAGACAAGAAGACACCTTCTTGGCAGCCCTGAAATATGATGAGCCAAGAGAGAAGGAGACCGAGTCACCCTTGGAGGTGCTAAAGGTGCTGAAGACCTTTAGTGATGTGATGCCCGCAAAGTTGCCTAGCAAGCTACCACCTAAGAGGGAGGTGGACCATAAGATCGAGCTGGTGTCCGAGGCCAAGCCACCAGTCAGAGCCCCTTACCGAATGTCTCCACTAGAGTTGGAGGAGTTGAGGAAGCAGCTCAAGGAGTTAGTTGACGCTGGCTTCATCAGGCCATCGAAAGCACCCTATGGTGCACCGGTTCTATTCCAACGTAAGCATGATGGGTCGTTGCGACTGTGCATAGACTACCGGGCTTTGAACAAGCTAACCATTAAGAACAAGTACCCCATCCCACTCATTGCGGACTTGTTCGATCAATTTGGGAGCGCAAGGTGGTTCACCAAGCTGGATTTGAGGTCAGACTATTATCAAGTCAGGATCGCGGAAGGAGATGAGCAAAAAACAGCATGTGTCACTCGGTATGGTTCGTATGAGTTCTTGGTGATGCCTTTCGGACTCACGAACGCCCTAGCAACATTCTGCACCCTTATGAACAAGGTACTTCAGTCATTCCTTGATCGATTTGTTGTGGTTTATTTTGATGACATTGTGATCTACAACCAGACTTTGGGAGAGCATATAGACCACTTGAGACAGGTGTTCGAAGTGTTACGGGCGCACAAGCTTTTTGTCAAGAGAGAGAAGTGCTCATTCGCCCAGCAGGAGATCCCATTCCTTGGCCACATAGTGGGAGGTGGCAGGATACGCATGGATGAAGGCAAGATAGACGCCATCCTGGAGTGGCAACCGCCAGCCAAGGTCACTGAGTTGAGATCGTTCCTTGGGCTGGTTAACTACTACAGGCGCTTCATCAAGGGTCACTCAGCAATAGCCACGCCATTGACTGACTTGCTCAAGAAAGGGAGAGCATGGGAGTGGAGCGAAGGGTGCCAAGAAGCCTTTGATAGGTTGAAGCGGGCTGTGACCGAGGAGCCAGTCTTGGCCTTGCCAGACCATGCCAAGCTGTATGAGGTGCATACGGATGCATCAGACTTTGCCATAGGGGGAGTGTTGATGCAAGAGGGACGTCCAGTCGCGTTTGAGAGCAGGAAGCTGAACGAGACTGAACGCAAGTACACGGTCCAAGAGAAGGAGATGACTGCAGTGGTGCACTGCTTGCGCACTTGGTGCCATTACCTGTTGGGGTCGAGGTTCGTGGTGAGGACGGACAATGTGGCGACCAGTTACTTCCAGACGCAGAAGAAGCTGTCCCCCAAGCAGGCGAGATGGCAAGATTTTCTTGCAGAATTTGATTTCCAGATGGAGTACAAGCCAGGACGGGCGAACCTAGTGGCGGACGCCCTGAGCAGGAAGGCTAACCTTGCTGCCATTAGCCAACCAGAAGGGTCACTGATGCCGCGCATCAAGGAGGGACTTGCGCATGATCCTAAAGCCAAGGCTTTGATGGAGTACGCCCAGCAAGGTAAGACTAGGCGCTTTTGGTTGCAGGATGGGTTGCTGTACACCAGGGGGCAGTAGACTGTTTGTGCCGCAGCACGAGAAGCTCCGCAAGGAAATTTTGCAAGAGTGTCATGATTCAAGGTGGGCTGGACACCCAGGAGTGAGCTGTACCTTGGAGCTGATCGAGGACCGGTACTACTGGCCGCACATGAGGGACGATGTGGAGGCCTATGTGAAGACTTGTCTTGTGTGCCAACAGGACAAGGTGGAGCTCAAGAAACCAAGAGGTCTCTTGGAGCCATTGCCAGTGCCAAAGCGACCATGGGAGAGTGTTTCTCTGGACTTTATAGTCGGTCTACCCAAGACAGAGGGGTTTAGAAGATCATGGTAGTGGTGGACAGGTTTTCCAAGTATAGAATCTTCATTCCAGCAACCAAAGAGGTGGCCCAGCCAAGGAGGCAGCTCGATTGTTCCCTGAAGAACATGGTGAAGTACCTGGGTAGTGCCCGAGGACCATTGTTAGTGATTGAGACGGGCGTTTTCACGGACAGGTTCTGGAACTGAGTTGTTCAAGCTGTTGGGGTCAGACTTTAAACTTTCCACCAGCATGCATCCGCAGACCGATGGGCAGACAGAACGTGTTGAATGGACCTATTGGAGGATTCTACCTCAAAGGCACTAGTGTGAGTGCCACACAAAGGGACTGGCCAAAGCTACTGATATTACGCAGTTTTTCTACAACTTGCAAGGAGCGGAGGCAACGAACCAGAGCCCATTTGAGGTTGTGACAGGGCAACAACCACTAACATCTGGTTCGATTGCTGCAAGTTATACAGGGCCGAATCCAGCAGCATACAAGTTTGCCAAGGCATGACAGGAGCAAACTAACTTGGCCAGAGTTTGTCTACACAAGGCGGCCAAGAGGTCGAAGAAGTGGGCAGACCAGAAGAGGCGGGATGTGCAGTTCCAGGTTGGAGACTTGGTGTTGGTGAAGCTGCATCCCATTGTGCGCCACAGGGGGCTGCACAAAGGCCTAGTCTAGAGGTATGAGAGACCTTTCCAAGTAGTCAAGAGAGTAGGCAAGGTTGCCTATAAGCTGGATATGCCACCTAAGCCGAGGGTACACCCGGTGTTCCATGTGAGCATGCTCAAGCCGTTCCATGAGGATGAGGGAGATCCAAGACGGGCAGAGTCAAAGCGTGCACCGTTGGGAGCAAAGGCCTCATATGAGAAGGAGGTCCACAGCATTATGGCTGATCGGGAGGTGAGATGGAAGAACTATCAACCAAGACATGAGTACTTGGTGCACTGAAAGGGACTTCCAGACAGTGAGGCGAGCTGGGAACCAGCAGAGGACTTATGGCAGTTCGGGGACCAGATCAGGCGGTACCATATAGAAGACGCAATGAAGGCGTTGCGTAATCAGGTGGGGGAGAATGTCACGCCCTGGACGGGCGCGCTAGGCACATCAGGCAGACCAGCAGGTGAGCCAGAGGCTGAGGCCCGCAGACCAGGCGTACTGGCGGGTATCAGTGCGTAAAGCCTAGCAAACGAGCTCCAAACGCCCGCCCGACTTGCAGGCCAGCCCATGAGACCAAGGCCTGTCATACAAGATGCCCGCACCACATCCAGAAGGGCCCAAGATGCTGGATACGCAAGGGAAGCTTCTGGAACCAGGCAGGATCAGCATCAGCATCCTGGCAGATTTGGTTGACCCTGAAAATCAGGAACCAGCATCTTGATTAATTGTAATCCCATGATTTTAGCCTTTATTCTAGGGATATGTCATTAAGTTGTAGCTGGAGCCTCAACTATAAATAGAGGGCTGCTCCACCCTCATTTGTACACCATCAAACACTTCTGTTTCAGTGAATACAAGAGCATTTCCAGAATTCTATTTTTCTGTCCTGTTTCTCTTTAACTTACGTAATCAGCCCTTCTCATTGTTCTAGTGCCCGCACGCTTGTGTTTTAGGCTGACTTAGGCATAAATGAGGAGATTCCAAGCCTAAGGCCGCACGGATTCTGAGTCTAAGGTCGGAGCCCGTGACACAGGCACCTTCGAGTGGGTTGGTGGAGCAACGAGCAGAATCAAGGAGTAGTGGTGACCAAGAGGAAGGTCATGGGGCCTTGAGTTAGTCGGAGAAAGGCCCTGAGATGGCTGGAGAGAAAAGTGTTCCTATTTAGGACAATCTTACGGTCACTGGTAGGAGACTGGGAAAATCTCTTACGCTCTTTATAGGGGGATGATTGGTGTCAACTCTTCACCACCCCCTTGGCTAACGGGCAGGCGAGGGCCTGGTTAGTTTGAAGTGAGCTACTCCTAGTCACTAGTGGTGGCTAAGTGGGCGGGCATTGTAGGGTCACGAGCGTGGCACGATGTTTCCTCGGGTCACGGTAAACCCGGGGGCGATTGGGGCCGACGGATCTCGTATCGCACCTTTGCGTTGAGCCATAGGGTTACACGGTAGAGATCGTATGCCCCTCGATTTCCCCTTCTTGAGCCGGAAGGATCATGCGATGGTATTTTGTAGGAAGGATACCATCGAGCTTGAAGGACGTGCGGGCTAACAGGCAGGCACGCTGCTAGACCTTTATGGCCAGTCGAAAGAGGTGTACTGCAGCTGAGCAGTCCACCCAAGTCCTCTTGCGGGACAAGCATGATGGTTGGTGTCAACCATGCGTGCGGGCGGTCGATACTGATGCTAAGGGCCTTAAGCCCTAAGAACCGAGTCCCATGGGACGAGATGAGCCTATAGGCTCCGAACTAGCTGCTGACCAGTTTAAAGGTGACGCTTGCGTAAACTTGATACGGGAACTTGCGTACGATGCGGGTGAGCATGGTGTTGGGTTCTTACCATATTAAGAAGTAATAATATTATGAGAACTGGGACTGTGTGTCCCTACGGGCATACAAGGATCGATGCTCGAGATCCAAAGCCCTGTGGGCAGAGCTGGATGCTCGGAGCTACTTTAAGAATCGTGGGCTGATGCGCGATGAGAGTTGGGTTCCTTTCTATAGAGTTCGGAATGAGCGACTCTAGGGGTCAAAGCCAGAAAAAGCTCATGGGTATGCGGCTTGAAGGATCGAAATTGATTTGTCCGCGGAAAAATGGACACGATAGAAGGCTAACCTTGGCTATGAGTAGTCTTGGTGCCACACGGACGCGTGATTTCATAAGGAGGAACGTGCGGACCATGACACTGGGCCTGTTGAGATGATTCTATGCAATGACAAGCTCACTGCGAATCAAATTGTAGATGACCTTCATGTCCTTCCAACATCGCATATCAACTATGAGGATGGTCTTTCAGTCTTTGCCTACATCAATTCTTCCGAGTATCACTCGCTTGCTCTTACTCATACAAACACCCACAAACACATCTACTCTATCAATCTAATTATTAGAATTTTTGTGCAGTAATCCTCTGGCATATATCACTGCCCCAATGGCACTACTGTATACAGAACCTGCTCCATTTATGGCAGCATTCTCCTCTCAAGGACTAAACAAGATTACATCAGAGATCCTTAAGGTTGAACTGCAAATTCTACTTTTTGTTTTGCATATAAGTATTTCCTTAATTATTTTGTGATTATGCGAATGGTAGAGAAACTTAATATTCTAAGAACGACATTTTCTACGGTGCAACTTGCAAATATGTCTTTGTTTGATAATGTTCAGCCTGACATTACGGCACCTGGAGTGGAAATCATAGCTGCCGTCCCTGGAGAAATGGCCCCCACAAAATTTCCCTTTGATGACCGCAGAATTGCTTTCAATAGGAAATCTGGTACATCAATGTCTTGCCCTCACGTTTCTGGAGTTGCTGATATTCTGAAGACACTTAAGCCCAACTGGAGTCCAGCTGCAATACGATCTGCAATCATGACAACTGGTAAAGCTTTTCAATTTTCTGTCCACGTTATCAAATTAGTATATATATCGTATACTAAGTTTCTTTATGAATATCCTGTAATAGCGAGAACAAGAGAAATACTGGAAAACCCTGTGGTGAACGGGTCATTCGTTAAGGCATCACCATTTAGGTGTGGTTCTGGACATATCAGACCCAAACGAGCAAAGGATCCTGGTTTGGTCTATGACTTGACAGTCGGCGACTATTTGGACTTTCTTTGCGCCATTGGCCACAACCAAACAATGATTAAACTTTTCTTTGAAGGTCCCTACAAATGTCCTATTTGTGCTGGGCCCGATCTTAGGGAACTCCTATAAGGACAAAAGAAAAGGATGATTAAAGACAAAGGCAAAGAGTGTCTCTTGTATTTGTATTCTGATGCATAAGTTAAGATAGATGAAGTCAAAAGAAAAATAATAAAGAGAATTAGGAGTAGGATGAACTTGCCTTAATAATGTTTGGACTTCCATATTTATAAATAAGCGATGCGGACTATTAGAGGATAATAAAGACAATGTTGAGCTAATGTGGAACAAAGTATATCAAATCGACCTGACATGTCAGGTAGGCACAAATGTTACAATTATCCCTAGTTGTTTGCTTAAGGCTTCTAACATGTGTACAATCGACACACTTTATATAGGGTAGATAGGTAAAAAGGGAATAATGTAAAATTTGATTTTTCAAAGCTAAAGTCATAGAGAGGGTCAACATTGGAGGACAATTAGTCTTAAGTCCTGGTTCGACCTTGTAGGGGTTCGATTTCATGTGTATATCCTGCTTGGGATGATCTGATATTAGTGTATGAGTTCGTTTGGTCGACAAGGGACTTATGTTTTATTTCAAGAGTTTGAATTCAAGTTTTTACTTTAAACTCTGATGATGAACCGAGCATCCGATCCATCCCAAAAAGATGTTTGGTCTCGCTGATCTAACTTGGGGCTCATCCAGTTTGACCAGTATGACAATATTAAATGAGGAGAGAGATAGTTTGAGTGAAAAAATTTAAAGAGGAAAAATGAAAAAATGTCTTTCCGTCTTTACTCTAACACATGATATGGTCTATGTTGTTCATTTAATCTGTAGTGCGGCTATATAAAAGGCAATTGAGGCTTTCATTTTTCACCTTGTTGCTTTTTTTTCTCTTAGCCTAATCTAAGTTTTTTGATCTTAAAGCTTTTTGGGCTTAAAGTTGTTCTTTTCTTTGCTTTCTTTGGTATGTATTTCAACTATGTTTTCTAGTTTGAGTTTTGGGGAGGCTAGGAGTTTTAGGGTAGAACTTAGAGGGTTCAACTTAGGCAAGACGGTGATCGCATGATTTTGTCTGTCATTGGAGGTCATGATTTCTAGAAAATGGCTTTCTGATTCAACCTGATGTCCAAAGAAGGGTAGCAACAAAATGAGAATAATACTCGAGTAAAAAGAGAATATGTCATAACAATAGAGGAACTGTGTGCTTAGATAGATTTTGATCTATAGAATCCAACTCTTTTTCTTATCTCTTAGGTCGATCCATTTTTTATAGCCAACCTTTCTTCATCTTTCACTATTTTCCTTTCTAGGATTTAGCTTCATCATTTTTCTTCTACTTTTACTCTCTCACCAATTGATGCTCCCATGGTCACTTCTATTCCACCTCGATTAGTTCTTGTTGAGATTATTTTTTCTTCTAAAGGGTCTCTACCTTGTCTTTCTTCCCTCAAAGTCATGTTGCTTTTAGCCACAGTTTAGCCTTGGAATCCTCCTCCTATTCAAGAGTTAAGAGTCTTCTGGCGGTGAAGATTTTGATGATGAAGAGGGTTCTGAAGAGGAACAAGAGGAAATGAGTACCTCGACTGAGGAAAGTGGCGGTAATGAAGGGGATTTTATGAAGCAGGATGATCTAACTGAGGTTTTTATATATACTTGTGACCTCGATATAATCCTCAAAGATGTGATATGATAACTAAAAGGCAGAGCTAATATTAAAGACTGTTTTAACATGTTCGTGCTTTGAAGACAACATTCATTTTTCTCAAAAAGAGGTATAGCATATTAATGTTGAATTTCTCAGATTGGATCACTGATAGACTACAACCATATTGACTGTCTATATATTGGGATTTATTCGTAGCTGATCTAAGGTTTTCACTTTATTTTTTATTTTTTTTAATTTTTAATTCTTATAATTAAATCATCACATAGCTCATTGCTAATTCTATACGGTACATAGTAGGCTTCATTATTCTTTGTTAACATCTAAAAATTTTTCTCATTTTTTTTATTTTGACAATTTTTTTCCCTTTGAAGCACCCTAACGATAAGATGTGGTACTATATAACAGCTTAGCCCAATAAAAAATTCTTTACCAATTGTTCGAGCTTAATAAAAAATTAGAAGCTACTTTTTCTTTGCCTTGAGAAATAAAAAATAAATAAAAATGGTGAACTAGAGGTTGGGGTTGCTACTGAGGTTGAGACGTGGGAGATAATAAATGGTCCTGGCATTTTTATGTATGCATTAGTGGCTTTTTTCATCCTAGATCTATCAAATCGAGATAAAATATTAGAGTATACCTATAAGGGACCTTGACTTTGATGCCTATGAGCTTACCTTTCCAAAAGTAATAATGAAATGAAATACTGAGGTAGGTATGAGAAAACCTCATAAGATTTTATATAACTTAATTTTTATCTAACTTTTAACTCAATTTTACAGAGATGTCTACCAATGAAAACTTTGATTTTACCCTATATCAATAAGCCCCTAGGTCCAAAAAGGGCCAAAAAAAAGATTTAACTTAGGGCTCTATCTTTCGGAAGGGATAAAATCATTAACCCTTCAGCTCAACACTCCTTAATAGTCTGTAAGATGAAATCTACGAGTGGTAGGGATCTCTCCTCAGCATAAACACCTCTTCTTGCCAAAAACCAAGGGTTAAAGTCTTTACTTGCACCTTGAAAAATCCCAAGATGAGGGTGCTAATGTCACGGGTCAAGACTTAAGCTCCAAACTTGTGTGGCTTTGGGACCCGGGCATTAACCCTTCCGGTATTCCGGATCAGCCTGATCACCATGGTTCACATTCTTGTGAGGTATTGTCCGCTCTGACCCCCCTGGCCTCACGGTTTTATCCTACAAAAGGTACCTCACAAGACGGTGAACCATGGGATTAGGTTGATCCGGGATGCCGAAAGGGTGAATGCCTGGGTCTCGGAGTCGCGCGGGTTCGAAGCTTAAGTCTCGACCCGTGACAAGTGGTATCAGAGCCAGCCCTAAACCGTTCGATCCACTCCAAGCACTTCGAGGAAGGTAGACAGGGTGGTTAGCCTCCATGACGAGGGCGTCACGAGGTTGGGTGCGAAAGAATGTCACGGACCTAAAGAAAGAGTCTTGAATCTCACATTGAACATAATAGGAAGGTCACTAGGGTATAAAAGGGCTCACACCACCTCCGCCTTGTGAAGCACCTTTTGTAGGACAAAATCGTGAGGCTAGGGAGCCAGAGCAGACAATACTTCACAAGGGTGTGAATCGTTGTAAGAAGGCTGATCTGGGATGCCGGAAGGGTGAATGCCCGGGTCTCGAAGCTGCGCGAGTTCGAAGCTTAAGTTTCGACCCGTGACACTAAGGCCTAGCTCGAAAAAATTTTTTATAAGGTTGGACTATATTTCTACTGATAACCCTATTAAGAACTTCGACATGGCGAAAATGTTTTGTAAAGTCATGATCCCTCCCCTTGGTAAATGCTATCTAACTATGGCTTGGCTTTTTTATTGTACTTCATTTAACTTAAAGTTTGAGTTCATCCCATATAGTCTAATAGAAGTTTTCACCTTAACCCTTAGACAACACTAGCCAGGCATTCTACTATGCCTACCTCGCTATGGCTCACCTTCTTAAAGTAAAAAAAGATGTAGTTATCTTGATTGAAAAGCATAAAAAGAGCTTAGATGCTCTAGGCAATGTCAAGTCCAACTTTAGTGCATCTTACAAGAAAAAGGCTGAGCAGAGAAAGAAAAATAATTAGCTAAAAAAAAGTTAAAAGTTATCATGGTTGAAAAAGCCTCGGTCGATTCTATGAGAGAGCATACCGAGCTTAAGCTTAATTATGCATAGGTTAAGATAATGAGACTGAAGTTTGAGTTAAAGGCCAATAAGAGAGAAAATGAAGATCTGAAAAAGAAAATTGTTAAAGAGTTTAAGGCTTTCAATGAATGCCTCCAGCTAAAGGTAGAATTATTTAGAAAAAAAATGCTCGGTGTATTTCAACTGACCAAAGATAAGGTACAATTTAAATTTTTTTACCTCAATCTCGTTCTTTTCGATATTGACATCAATAATATTAGATTGAGGCCTCTTTCAAATTAGACCAAGAAAGAGAAAGAAAAAGAAGAGAAAGATGGTGATGATGATGCCATAGATGTTGAGTTCAAAGAAGCTTTGGGGGTCGAGCATGAGGGGGAAGAGGTGGAGAGGTTGAGGTCGTTACTACGGTTTCTACTAATAAGGGTGCTATTTCTACTACTGTTGTTGACGTTGCATGATTCTTTTTCTTTTAACATTTGTAAAATTTTTTATTTTAAATTATTGATGTATTAGGTCAATTTTTGTGATGACCTCGGATATGAATGATCTCTTGACGAATCATTTGTTAACAAGTTTTGTACCAATAGAAAATCATATATAAATTTTTGTTCAATTCATTTTAAGTTTTAGTTTAGTTTCACTATTATTTTTTCTTTATTTGCATTTGAGCTTGGCTAATCATGATAACATAAATTTACGCAAGTTTGAGCCCGGTTAAGTAGTCACTTAGGATTATCTCGAATCAAATTAACTTAGGAATTCCTCTAAGTTTTAGGTCAAATTTTGTTAGATCGATTAGGGTATGAGCTCAATGTGAGCATAAGTGCCATCGACTGACTATAATTTGATTTATATATTTAAGTACAAAGTATAAGCATGAGCTTAGTTTAGTTCAAGCTATTAATAATAGACCTTTAAGTTATTCAAATTCCATGTTTTTAGGATGATGTTGCCATTCATATCTTGTAATCTATCAGTTGCGTCATGGATGATTTTTTTAATTATATATGATTTTTTTCAAGTTGGGGCTAATTTACCACCTTGATCATCTACTCTTAATGCTCAACTTTTCTAAGTACCAGATCACCTTTCCTGATATGCTTATGTCAAACTTTTTTGGTATAATAGCTAGATACCTTTTGTTAATAAGCTACTATCCGTGTCGAGGCTATGTCTCATTACTCTTCGATGAGGTCTAGGTCAACCTTTAGCATTTTCTCATTTCTTATTTTGACCATAATTCAACCCGTAAACTTAGAAGATCGATTTTGATAGGTACCATGACCTCTGTTCCAAATGTCAGGTGAAACGGAGTTTCATTTGTTGGTACCTTAGTTGTCATCCTTAGAGCCCATAACACTCTTGGTAGTTCGTCAGCCTATTTCCCTTTTACTGCATCCAATCTCTTCTTTAGGGCTTTCAGTATTATCTTGTTTGTCAATTTAACCTGTCTATTGAAGATGGGTTATTGACGTGAATTTCAAGTCGATGTGAATGTTTGAACATTATTTCTTAAAGCTCGAATTTTTAAATTATTTGCTATTATTCATTATTATGGATTGAGGTAAGCTGAATCTACAGACTATATTTTTCCACACAAATTTCATGACATGGGCCTCTATTATAGTGGCCAATGCCTTGGCTTTAAGCCATTTCGTGAAGTAATTTATTACTACAAAGACAAATATCCTCTGATCTATGGTTGAGGTGAATAGTTTAAGGATATCCATTCCTCATTGTATGAAAAACCATGGCTGATTATAGGGTTGAGCTCGATCGAGAGGAGTATTGTATGTGAGCAAACCTTTAACAGTTATCGTATCACTTAATTAGCTTAATTGCATCCCTTTTGATGGTGGGCCAATGATAGCCTTGTCTAAATAATTTATAGGCTAATAGTCGAGGTCTGAGGTGATTTTCACATATTCCTTCATGGATTTCTCATAAGACGTAGTCTGTCTCTTCCTTATCGATGCATCTTAGATAAGATAGGCTAAAAGATCTTTCATATAGTTTTTCTTTGATCATTGTGTATCGAAAAGCATTCTTTATTAATGCTTTAGCTTGGATTCTATCTTTGGGTAGTGTTCTTATGGTTAGATATATTTTGATTGGTGTTATCTAGGTTTCTTTTTTTATGATATGTCTTACAAGCTTGAATTTGTTGCTTTTGTGTGCCAACTCTTTTACCAAGACTTGGTCCCAGTTTTCTATTATTATTCCTAAAGCCAACTTAGATAAAAAGTTCGCCATTGAATTTTTTGACTTCATTATTTTCTTTACCTTGGCCTTCTAAAAACCAGCTACCAAAACTAGTGCTTTATCTAGATATTTTTAAATTCTATCTTTCAAGCTTTGAACTCCCCATTTATTTGGTCAACCATTAGTTGAAAGTCACTATATGCCATTATATGTTAAATATTTAGCTTGGTTGCTAACCTTAAACTAGCTATCAATGCCTCATATTTTGTTTCATTGTTAGATACTCTAAACTTAAATCTTAAATCATTTGGATATTACAATCATTTCAGGATGATTAGAATAAGGTTGGTTCCTCTACTGTGGTTCATGGCTAATCCATCAACATAAAGCTTCCAACTTTTCTTATCTAAGGTTTTTTTTTTTCTGGTTATTTTTCAATGTGTACCAAAATGAGCTCTGTAATGAAGTTTACTAGCACTTGAGAATTCAAGGTCGACCTGAATAGTATACAAAGGTGAATTCATTAATCTTTACTGTCCATTTGATTAATCTCCCTAACATTTTTAGCTTATGTAAGACTTGTCTTAATGGTTGGTCAATCAATACGTGGATCACATGGGCTTAAAAATATAGCCTGGGATTTTTGATCGAAGTGACAACTATGTATGCTAATTTTTTTATATTACTATAGTTGATTTCTAGCCCTGTCAATACTTTACTCACAAAATACATTGGTCTTTGTTTTCTTTCTTCTTATCAGACCAAAATTAAACGATGGCTTAGTCTGCGGTGGCTAAGTATAAATATAAGGTTTTGTCGGACCTCGGCTTAGATAGAATGGGTAGAAAGGATAAGAACTCTTTGAGTTTTTTAAAAGTTTTTTGATATTGAGGAGTCCACCTGAAGTCAGAAACGATTCTAAAAATTTTGAAAAATGATAGACATCATTCTACCAACCTAGACATGAATCAGCCTAAGGCAACTATTCTTCTGGTTAATCTCCGTACCTCTTTTACCAATGTCGATGGTTTTATATTTAGAATTGCCTAAACCTTTTCTAGGTTCTCCTCTATCTCCCTCTTATTAATCATGTAACCAAGAAACTTACCTGATATGATCATAAATACATATTTGCTTGGGTTAAGCCTTATGTTATACTTTTTTAAAGTGTTAAAGGTCTCACTAAGGTTTTTTAAGTGCTCGATCAAATTCTTGCTTTTGACTATCATATCATTCACATATACTTTCATGTTGCGATCTATCTAGTTTTTAAATACCTTATTTACCAGCTTTTGGTAAGTTACTCTTATATTTTTCAATCTGAAGGGTATCACCTTATAGTAGCAAAGGCTTTTCTCGATAATAAAAGCCATTTTTTCCTCGTTGTCCTTTAGCATTTTGATTTTCTTATAACCAAAATAGGCATCCATAAAGCTGAAGAGGCTATGCTCGACACTATCATCCACCAATCGATCTATGCTAAGGAGAAAAAAGCTGTCTTTTAGGCATACTTTGTTCAAGTCGGTAAAATTAATGCACATCATTCATTTTTTTCTATGCTTTTTGACCATGACCACGTTGGTTATCTATTTAGGGTAGTGAACCTCCTTGTTAAAGTGTGCTTATAATAGTTTATCGACTACTTCTTTGATGGCCTTTTATTTTTCTAAGGTAAAAGTTCTTTTCTTTTGTCAAATTGATTTTACCTCAAAATTACTATGCAGCATATGCACATTACGTCGGTATCAATTCAGGGCATATCACATGGTGTCCAGGTGAATAGGTTATCTCAAGGAGTTGAATTAACTGACCTTTGTGTTGAAATTTAGTTTCGATCTGCATATTTTTTTCAGGGATGCTATCCCAAAATAGAATTGTTACGACATCCTTGATCGACTTAGGTCAATTTTCATCCAAGTTTGGTCTTTGATCAATTATCTCTTTTTATTTAGTTAGGTTCGACCATTTCTTACAAAAATAGATCTCGACGTTATAATCAGCATGTTAATGATAACTTGCTAAATATGTATATAGTGAAATTGGTATATATTTTTCATTTTAAGCTATATTTCGATTAGTATATTAGCTTGATCCAAGTGACATGTAATTGTTCATGCCAACTTAAGAGCTCGATCATCTTTAAAATTGTTTCAAAATATTCAAAAAATAAAACAAAAGATTTCTTGTTGTTTGAGCTTAAGAGCTTGGAATGACTTAAGAGTGCATTTCTGTTAGGTCGATCTTACGTTTTATCTTCTTGCCTATGGCTTTTTACTTATTATCATATTTCGTTGTTTGCTTTTCTTTAATGCTTTTGGTCTCAATTGAATTGTCAGTTTGCTTTTCAATCCTCTTTTTCATTATAGTGACATAATACTGTTATGCCATGGATTGGTCTCCTTTACCCTTTCTAACCCCATTGATTGTTGGGAATTTCACATTTAGATAGGAAACTAAGCCTATGAGTTATATAACAGATTGGCTAAATCAGCCCAATATTATGTTGTAGGATGATAGGACATCACCAATCATAAATTCTATAATTAAGGTGATAGTTTTTGGTTCTGTTCCCAAAGAAATCAGTTGCTTGATGTTTCCCCTCATTGGTACCTATTCATTCCCAAATCCCATTAGTGTTGGTTGATCGACTGCAACTGATCTTCATCAATTTGTTGATTTTTTCATAATAATCGTAGTGACATGGAGTGTGTCGGTCGAGCTTCCAATATCAAATAAGATTCTCTTGACCATGTAGTTTTATACTACGATTGTGATCACTATAGTATCATCATGTGGATGTTGGATTCTTTCTAAGTCTTCCAAGCTGAATGAGATTAGTTTGTCTTTTTAGTCTTTTTTTTTTTGTCGAGATGCTTATAGCCATGACCATGCCCGAATTGAACTTTTTTTTGGTCGAGGTAAAGCTGCTTTTAGTCATCACATTTATCACTTTGACAATCGACTTATTGTTATAAGCTTGGACTTTTTTTTGCCTCTACTCATCTTCTTGGACTTTTTTCTTCCATTTTTTGGCTTTTTTTATTTGCCCTATGTGAGCTATCTTCGATCTTGTTTGTAATCTATTTTGGGTTGGCCTTGTCTTTACTACTCTACAAACTTTCTTAATTAACCTCTCATTATCAAGACTTCAATCTCATTTTTTAGGTGAATGCAATCTTTGGTATTATGGCCTATATCCCTATGAAAGGCACATATTTTGGTCAATC